>SJYO01048061.1:61828372-62272801 GCA_006410555.1 Capra ibex | reverse complement strand
GGAGAAGTGAAAGACGGTATTCCCACCACAGTAGACGTGTACACTCAAATAACTATAAAGAGGGCCGTTAGAACTAAGGTCGAACGCAAAGAAGGTCAGGTCACAAAGAGTGTTACATGAGATGTATCTTCAATTTATTCGTCCCACTGTTATATGTCGGAACTGTATGAGTAAAAGGACACACCTTGGTCAGACAACAAGGTACAGGTCAAGATCACCATTTCTTAAGTGGATGGTTACGTCCTCTTGCATCCAAACTAGGGACCCAACGCTTCTAGGGGACCTCTTCCTTTACCGTCGGGTGAGGTCATAAGAACCGACCCTTTACAGTACCTGTCTCCTCGGACCCCGATATCAGGTATCCCATCGTTTTCTCAACCTGTACTGAATCGGTAACTTGTTGTTTTGTCGTTGTTTTTTTCCATCGTTTCATAGATAAATTGGTGATATCTCTCTGCCACTGGCAGGAACCCTTTAACAGAAACTAACGCTTAAACCATACTAAGTTGTACCAATTAGATCTACATCGAAGATTCCCTTGTTTGCGAAGGACCCATCCATATTTCTCCTCATATTGTAAAACCAGTAACCTTCATCGACCCGAACAGTCTTAGATGAGACCAGTAAATGCACCATAGATCAAGTTTATAAAGTTTACCGGGGACTGTTTGATTCCATCTGGTCTTCTCGTGTCACTCCCAATCTTCCTTAAATCTTTGGTGTCTCTCGGACGGAAATTGGTCGGTATTGGATCTTCGTACAGTCAAATACGGAAGTCAAGTCAAGTCAAGTCAGCGAGACAACACAGGTTGAGAAACGCTGGGGTACTTAGCGTCGTACGGTCCTGAAGGACAGGTAGTGGTTGAGGGCCTCAAGTGAGTTTGAGTACAGGTAGCTCAGCTACTACGGTAGGTCGGTAGAGTAAGAGACAGTAGGGGAAGAGGAGGACGGAGGTTAGGGAGGGTCGTAGTCCCAGAAAAGGTTACTCAGTTGAGAAGCGTACTCCACCGGTTTCATAACCTCAAAGTCGGAGTCGTAGTCAGGAAGGTTACTTGTAGGTCCTGACTAGAGGAAATCCTACCTGACCAACCTGGAGAAACGTCAGGTTCCCTAACAGTTCTCAGAAGAGGTTGTGGTCTCAAGTTTTCGTAGGTAAGAAACCGCGAGTCGAAAGAAGTGTCAGGTTGAGAGTGTAGGTATGTACTGGTGACCTTTTTGGTTCTCCGAGTAGTTCTCCGAAAAATCAAGGAAAAGTTTTGGATCTGGTTTTCTTTCCTATCTTTTCGTCCTCTCAGAGAACTACTTTCGTTTTCTTCTCTCACTTTTTCGACCGAATTTTGAGTTATAAGTCTTTTGATTCTAGTACCGTAGACCAGGGTAGTGAAGTACCGTTTATCTACCCCTTTGTTACCTTTGTCACTGTCTGATAAAAGAACCCGAGGTTTGTGACCTCTACCACTGACATCGGTACTTTAATTTTCTGTGAACGAGGAACCTTCCTTTCAATATTGGTTGGATTTGTCGTATAATTTTTCGTCTCTGTAATGAAACGGTTGTTTCCAGGTAGATCAGTTTCGATACCAAAAAGGTCATCAGTACATACCTACATTCTTAACCTGGTATTTCTTTCTACTCGTGTCTTCTTAACTACGAAAACTTGACTCCACAACCTCTTCTGAGAACTCTCAAGGAACCTAACGTTCCTCTAGGTTGGTCGGGTAGGAGTTCCTTTAGTCAGAACTTATCAGTAACCTTCCTGACTACGACTCCGACTTTGAGGTTATGAAACAGGTGGACTACGTTTCTTGACTGAGTGACCTTCTCACCCTTCGACCCTTTCTGACTTCTGCCCTCCTCTTCCCCAGTTGTCTCCTACTCTAGTAAACTACCGTAGTGGTTGAGACACCTGTACTCAAACTCATTCGAGGTCCCCAACCACTACCTCTCCCTTCGGACCGTACGACGTCAGGTACCCCAGCGTTTCTTAGTCTGTGTTTACTCGTTGACTTGACTTGACATGACGATTTCACTCTTTCTTACTTTTATTGGTTATCTGAACTACCCTGTAAATTACCATTTTATTCTAAAGACGTTAAACCCGACGTTCCCTGAAGGGAATCCGGAAACAATCGTTAAGGTTCTTTGTATAAAATTACCCTCAAGAGACTTGGTCAAAATAAAAACACCGTAGAGGACTAATTGTTTACCACAGGAGTCAAGATGACGTATGAAGAGTTCAGACAACTCTTAACGTAAACAATTAACGTTAGAGTAACGTACGAACATACTTCATAATCTGCATGACTAAGATGTTGTTGATTCATCTTACGAATGTTTCGTAAGTATTTACTCGGTGGTTTTTTATTATTATTATTATTACACGAAGGACCAATCTATACCCATTCTGTTCCCCGTTATAATTTTTCTTTTTTTTTCGATCCTCCTAAGACATAGACTATACGAAGTGTTTACAGAAGATTCTTGAGGGAGTTCAAATTTCTTTGTTCTAACCTTTAGTATCTATTAAATAATCCTCGAACGAAATAAACTCAATTGTATGTTCAGGTAGTCGACTTACTGGGTTTAGAAGAGCAGTCCTCAGAGTGACTGTATAATCCATTCCACAACAGAAAACATCCTAATGTGTCGTACTCTGTAAGTCATAGAGACTAGGTGCAGGTGATCGTCAGGGGTTGGAAAAACCACGCTCCCTGGTCAAAACATCTTCTATTTAAGAGGTGTCTGGACCACCACCCTCTTACCAAAGTCCTACTAAGTTCACGTAATGTAACACGTGTATTAAAGATTATAATAACGTAGTGGAGTCTATTAGTGGTGGAGGAGTCTATTAGTCCGTTATCTAGGGCCGTTAACGCCTGGAGACGTGACTTACGATACCACCGGAAGTCAGTAACACTGGTGACTTCGCGGGGGGAGCGTGTCAAAGTTTGCGAGGAATCTCATTTGTATTCTCAAAATCACGGGGGTGGTTCTTAACGACGAACATAATTTTATTTCCCGGAACCGAGATGGTGTCTTTCAATCTTACACCTGAAAATATAAAATTTAAATTCTTATGTATACAAATCCCGAAGGGACCACCGAGTCGCCATTTCTTAGACGGACGTTACGTCCTCCGTACCCAAGTCAGGGGTCCAGTCCTTCTAGGGGACCTCCTCCCGTTCCGTTGGGTGAGGTCATAAGAACGGACCTCTTAGGGTACCTGACTCCTCGGACCACCCGATGTTAGGTATCACAGCGTTTCTCAGTCTGTCCCGATTTCGCTGACTCGTGTCGTGTGTCGCATACATACAAATTCTGTAGATAGTAAAAATCTACTAACAAGATAAAGTTAACGGAAGGACACTAATCGGTCCGTCGGGACTCAGGACTGACAAAACCAATTCTCACAAAGAAGATGGAGACTGACGGATCCCCGGAAGACTTTTTACCCTGATAATGTCCCGAATGTGTATATTATTTTCTTTAATAACTTCCTTGATAAAAAATTGGACCTCTCCGTTACTGAAATCTCTCTGTCTTAATAACTAAAATGTGTATATTTCTTGATAGAACAAACTCCTATTAATTCAAAGGAGATACTCTACGGTGTGTCTTATAAGATCTTTATCGACATTTGTTTAACTTGTTTTACATCTTTTCTGTTGTGTGACATTATCTTTTTGAAATATCGGAATCACGGTCTGTTTGGACCCGTATTTAGGAGTGAGGGGGAACGTACTATATATATTTAACAGTTCAATGAAGAGTTTCGAAGGTATTTGATACAATTATTATAAATAGAGTTTCGTAATCCTTCTTATTTATTTTATCAGATAGAATTTAAGGATCGTGACAAAAACCACATATAATCTGTACATTATTTACTCAAAGGAAGGAGTAGAAGAAGGGGTACGGACCTTCACCCTTCGTCTTTTTCTGTTAATAGACAAATTTGTGATGGAGACTTATGAAACTATCAAATTTAACACCTGTCTTGATATGTTTAAGGAAGACATAGTTTAGGAGAGAAAACACCGTCTATGTCAACTGTACCAAAGAATGGATAGATAACTATTTTTGGTGAATGTTAAAAAGAAAGACCTATCGTCGGGAGGTATGTATGACTTCTAACCTATATATAGAAAGTCGAAGGCCCTTCCATTAGAGTCGGGTACCAGATCCTCAACCGGTTTTAGGTCTGTAAAACGTCGTCTAGTGTATTGGAAAGTAGTTTATAAGTGAGGACGAGGTCCTGAAGGAACTCTTTTCATAGGAAAGGATTGAGTCACTATAACCTGAACCCTGCACCGTCTTCGTTCCTACACGGTTAAGGTCCGGTTCCGAACGGAGAGTCCTCGGAGACGGTACTCCCCTATACAGTACCTATCGGATTCAGAGTATTCCCTCTACGTATCGTGTCGACGGGACCAACCACTCTCTCGTCATTCACACACAATGACAGACAGTGACTCTACTACAAGCCAACAAACAAGTCGTCATTAACTTCGTCGACTGACTATTGTGGACTGAATGCACCATAATCCGTTCTAATCGTCTCTTCGAAGACTCTTCCTCAAAAGAAGGGACTATTCTTTTTCCAAGTTCTTCTAGTTGGAAGAGGAGTCACGGTGTAGAGCTGAGACTACCTTCATCCGTCGAATACCGGTGTTCCCCTTCCGGGTCTCTAGTGTCTGTGGTCGGATCTTAAGGATTTGGTCACGGTGGTTGGTAGAACTAAGTGAAGACAGTTTCATTGTTTTTATTTAGGAATAAACAAATATGATACTAAATAACCCGTAGAGACAATGGACGTCAACTTACATAGGATGAATTGAGATTTTAAAGATCGAAAACATTGTATTCGATTGTATAAACTGTCAAGGGTCTTACTAAAGACCAAAGACTTACCTACAGTACGTAATACAACGATAAACACTCAAACCACCGAGTCACCAATTCTTAGGCGGACGGTTACGTCCTTTGTGTCCTCTTCGTCCAAGTTAGGGACCCACCTTTTCCAGGGGCCTCCTCCTTTACCGTTGGACGAGGTCGAAGTACGGACCTTTTGGGGTACCTGTCTCCGCGGACCACCCAATGTCAGACACCCCAGTGTTTCTTAACCTGTACTGACTCGTGTGTGACCATGACCAACACTCAACCCATCAAGTATGTCGGTCGCAATGGTCGATTAAGTAGACTATAGGTTCGTAAATCCTACGGGGGATCTCTTGGTATAAGGGGTATTGGTGTGACTACCCATGTTTCGAAGTAAAAGGAGTCTCTTGGAAGGAAGTGAAAGTCGTATGTAGATGAGAGGTGTCACTTTATAAGGTACACATCGTCTTCAATGAAAAACTAAGCCGGTAGAAGGTTCCCGTTAGTACTGAAGGAAAGAGCAATGGTCGGTGATACCTTTCGTCATACCTCCCGGAAATTTTTAATTCTTATCTCGATGGTATACTAGGTCGTCAAGGTGAAGACCCATAATTAGGTTTCCTGTGTTTTTACGATTGAATTTTTCGATAGACGTGAGGGTACAAGTGACTTCGTAATATATATTGTCGGTTCTGTACTTTTGTTAGGTACACAAGTAACTGTCTTATCCATTTCTTGAACGTCATATGTATATGTATACCACATATATATGTATATGTTTGTGTATATATACGTTACCCCGAAGGGACCACAGAGTCTCCAATTTCGTAGACGGACGTCACGTCCTCTGGACCCAAGCTAGGGACCCAGCCCTTCTAGGGGACCTCTTCCCGTACCGTTGGGTGAGGTCATAAGAACGGACCTCTTAGGGTACCTACCTCCTCGGACCACCTGCCCGATATCAGATGGTCCACCGTTTCTTAACCTGTGCTGACTCGCTGAAGTGAAAGAAAGAAATATATACGTTACCTTATAATAAGTCGGTATTTTTGTGTTCCTTTGAAACGGTAAACTCTGTATTACTTACCTGAAGTTGTCATAATGCAACTTACTTTAGTCAGTCTATCTCTTTCTGTTTATGACATATATTGGAGTGAATATACACCTTAGACTTTTGTTTTGTTTTTGTGTCATTGCCTTTTATGGTTGGTTTACGTATCTTTTTCTCTAGTCTAAACACATGATCTCCGACCCCCACACCCATCCCTCTCACCTCTTCCCACCAGGTTTCCATGGTTAAAGGACAATGTTCCATTTCTTTATGATCTCTACAACACTACCGACGACAATTGTGACGAGACACCATGTACACTTTCAACTATTCTCTTATTTGGGATTTTCTAGAGTTGTGTTCTGTTACAAAAAGAAAAAACACACACACTAAAGAGAATAATATAAATACACTCTGTTACTACGATTGATTTGAATGACGTCTTGACAAAGTATTATATGGATTCAGTTTGGTAAAAATGTCACTACATACAGTTACTATGGAGTTATTTTGGTCTAAAAAAAAATGTACACTCGGGAAGTTTATAAAATGCTCCGTAATAACTACCTCAGGTGTTAGAGGGACCATCGGAGTAAGACGTTATGAAAGGATCCGAATTCGACGACGACTTGAGGTTTAAAGTGAAGACATAAGAAGGTTGATCTTTACTTTGACTACGTCTTAAATTGAAAGTAACAATAAGGTAAAGTAGTAAAATTTCAGTTAGGTGTGTAATCGGACAGTTCTAGAAAAACACAGGACTAAGACGGTAGTGATACAAGAAGTAGGGTGGAGTTGGAGACAGTAAAATTTTGATTTAGAAACAGTAGACTTTTGAATTATTCGAACGGATGATACAGAGGTATATTCTGGAACCATTTTGACACCTTGTCTCGTCTCGTACGGTGGTTATAGGATAGGTCCAACAGTGACTGGGAAATTAACCGTGCAGATCGTAATTAAAAATTGTTCAAGGTTCAAAACATGAATAGACGGGTACTCTTAAAATGTTCCGTGGAACAGTTAAAGTCTTTATGGTCCAGATGTTGTACATTTTCGGGGTCTTGAGATAGGGATTATTATTGTCTTTTTCTTTACTGATAAGTTCTGTATCGACAGTCATAACTAGAAAATTTACAAATATTTATAAATATTCCTACCTATAATTGATCTGAATAACAACACTAATAAAAGGTTTTATATGTTTATGACTTAGATTTAATACAGTCAATATAGAGTTATTTATTCAACGAGGGGATTCGGTGACAGTTCATCATCTACTATAAAAATAAGTCAAGTGAAAATTTTTTTAGTCTTATGTACGTCTCTCACAAAAGTACCCATTCCTGGATTCGACATGTGGGTGTAAAAGACACTTAACCTTTTACGGACCCTTTAAATACCTGACTACCCTTACCGGACAATCTGTGAACGAACGTGCTTCGGAAGGGTCCTCGGAACAGTCTTCCAGTCACTGAACCATATTATTCTGGGTAGATGAGGTCTTAATACTGGTGCTCAGAAACACTTTGATTTCGGAGGGAACGAGTTGATTCGTCATAAGACCTACCTTTACTTTGTATGGGGTCACTGTCTTTAGTTCTACGTACTTAAGACACACGTATATTACCGAGGTATTCTCCCCATTAAAAGATAATATCGTTGTCCATACAACGAACTTAAGGGAAAATCAAGGTCTCAGATTCCCCTCTTTAGTATCTGAAGTCCATTGGTACCCAAACTCGATCCACTATTAGAAAATAACAGAAAAGAATGTTTCAAGGTTTGAAAACACCATAATCCGTTTGTAACCGACATACAGATTCAGGAAGTCGGAAGATGGTCTGAAGTATCTAGGTACTCCATGGAGAATTTAAAAACAACTACCGTAAGAGTACACGTCCGCACAGAAAATAGAGAGTCGAAGTACCAATGGGACGATGCACAAATGGGAAGGAGAAATGATGTCACTTTCCCTTTTACAATCAATGAGTCAGCACAGGCTGATAAACGGTAAGGGACCTGACATCGGACGGTCCGAGGAAACAGGTACCCTAAGACGTCCGTTCTTATGACCTCACCCAACGGTACAGGAAGAGGTCCCCTAGAAGGGCTGGGTCTTTGACTTGGGTCCAGAGGACGTGACATCCGTCTAAGGAATGGTAGACTCTATGGTCCCTCTGGGAATGGTGTCAACACTCTTCTGACGTTTTGTGTAGAACCTTAAGGAGTGGTCAACCGTAGGTGACCCTACGTCCTCTACCTTGAGACCCCCTCTCCTCTTCCCCTCACTGGCGACGAACTCGAACATTGTCGCCGTCATAGTCGTTGGTACAATCGTTACCATCGTCGGTCCGGTCGCTGTCGCCATTGTCTTGTCGTCATTATTTCAAAGTCTTTCTTGTGTCTTCGTTCTGATCACCCACTCATGGTCCAGGACCCCGCGACAAGATAACGGAAGACTGTAGAAGGGAAAAATAATTTATCTTAATAAACTCTAATATCTCAGTTTCAATTTAGAGACCCGTAAACTCAATATAAGGTGAAATCTAATAAAAAACTTGAAGTCCTTGGACAAAAGGTTTCAGGAACCGTGTATATACTGGATGACTCGAAAAGGAAACGACGATTAGTGACGAAAATTCACATATTTCATCCTAATTTTGACCCTAAGAATCTAAAGAGTGAAAACTCTGGTCACTAGGAATTCCCCAACTATGCACAATTCTCGAAAGCAAACCCCCTAGAACTTCTTTGTCCTAAAAGACACTTCTCTATACTCTCTTTTCTTTTTTTTTTCTTCTATTGCTCCTTATTAATCTGAGGACCGGCTTGGGATGCTTTGTCCTATCTCGGACTGCCTGAGCTGTCGAGAAACACTTTCAGGTTGTTTCTGAGACTTCCGAGACCCTGAAGGGACCACCATGACATCTATCCTCAGACGAACGGTTACGTCCCCTGTACCCAAGTTAGGGACCAGGTCCTTTTAAGGTGTACAGAGGCTCGTTGAATCGAGTACAGGGTCTTAATGATTCGAGTGCGAGATCTCAGACTCTCACCGTCAATGACTCAGACGCACGACACTGATGACTTCGGGGACGCGGATTTCGGACGCGAGGTAGTGTTGTCCTCTTGCGTCTCAAAAGGGGTACCTTTCGAGGAGTCGATTCTCCTAGGATCTCGTCCTGACAACAACGACAAGTAAGTCAGTACAGACTGAGAAAAGCTAGGGTGCCTAACGTCGTACGGTCCGAAGGGACAGGAAGTGGTTGAAGGTCTCAAACGAGTTTGAGTTCGTCTTTCTATACTAACGTATTAAAGAAGGACCCAAGTGTCAAAAGACCCGTTCATGAATAGAGATACCATATGTTACTCCGAGACGAAGAACAAGATCGTCTGACATAGAAATTTAATGTCAAATTAGAGTAACACCTAAGGTTAGTACCCAACGAAAAAGAGTAAACCATTACGGGTCCTCCAGTACATATGGGATGATAGGATATGTTTTGTGAAATACTAGGTATAAGACTCACGTCTTAAAATTTTATGGTTATAGAATTCGTGACCCGGGGTAACTACATGGCTGTAAAGTAGATGTTTTATCTGACGCAGAAGTAGTTATCAGTTTTATTATGAAGGATGTCATTAATCTACTACTCACAAAGATGAGAAAAAAAACATCAATTAAATTATTTAAGAGAAACTTTTTAGATCGACAGTATAACCCCTTTATAAAAGAAACAGATTTTCACTGTGATATGTAAAAATAGTGCGGATTAAGAATAACAGGGTTTTACATAGAGAGTAAGAAATTATAGTAGATGACAACGACAAAATCAGTGATTCAACACAGACTTAGAAAACACTGGGGTACCTGACACCGGGTGGTTCAAGGAGGTAGATACCCTAAAGGGTCTGTTTTTGTGACCTCACCCAACGGTAAAGAAAGAGGTCCCCTAGAAGGGTTGGGTCCCTAGCTTAGACTCAGAGGACGAAACGTTCGTCTAAGAAATGACAATTCAGTGGTCCCTTCGGGGCTATGGTAGATATCTCGATCCACTATTAGAAAATAACAGAAAAGAATGTTTCAAGGTTTGAAAACACCATAATCCGTTTGTAACCGACATACAGATTCGGGAAGTCGGAAGATGGTCTGAAGTATCTAAGTGCTCCATGGAGAATTTAAAAACAACTACCGTAAGGGTACACGTCCCCATAGAAAATAGAGAGTCGAAGTACGAATGGGACGATGCACAAATGGGAAGGAGAAATGATGTCACTTTCCCTTTTACAATCAATGAGTCAGCACAGGCTGAGAAACGGTAAGGGACCTGACATCGGACGGTCCGAGGAGACAGGTACCCTAAGACGTCCGTTCTTATGACCTCACCCAACGGTACAGGAAGAGGTCCCCTAGAAAGGTTGGGTCTTTAACTTGGGTCCAGAAGACGTGACATCCGTCTAAGGAATGGTAGACTCTATGGTCCCTCTGGGAATGGTGTCAACACTCTTCTGACGTTTTGTGTAGAACCTTAAGGAGTGGTCAACCGTAGGTGACCCTACGTCCTCTACCTTGAGACCCCCTCTCCTCTTCCCCTCACTGGCGACGAACTCGAACATTGTCGCCGTCATAGTCGTTGGTACAATCGTTACCATCGTTGGTCCGGTCGCTGTCGCCATTGTCTTGTCGTCATTATTTCAAAGTCTTTCTTGTGTCTTCGTTCTGATCACCCACTCATGGTCCAGGACCCCGTGACAAGACCGTCGTTCCCGGCTTGTCTTCATCGACACAAGTGCCCGAGACCGACTTTAGTAAAAAGGGAAACTGGCGGTCGAGATCCACGACATCATTAAATCACGTCAACGGTTAGAAACCTAATCGATTGGAAAGAACAAAACGAGGGTACGTCCGGTAAGGGTTTGAAAAGATAAAGAAAATAAGTCAAGGGAGAGTCAGTTTGCGGATCTAGACAGAGACAAAAGGGATGGACCGTCCCTCACTACGTACAACAATACTTAGTCGCACACACACATTGACAGTCGTCTACACCACTCGGGATCTTCCGTAAAGTAGTGTAGGACCTTTTTGTAAGTTCCCTCTGAGTTGTCTGTCGCAGTTGAGACGTCTGTTGACTAGAAAGAGAGAGTCATCTCTTAGTGGAGAGGCTGGACGTAGACTCTCCAAACCCCCATAAGTGACCGTAAATATCTGAGAACGAACATAGTACAAATAAGGGGTCTTCCAGACGTGAACTTAATAACACCCTTTTACGTTTGATAAAAACACACAACTCAGAAAAGAGAAAATTCGATATGTTAAGTAGTGAAAATAGAGGGACATAAAAAGAAGGGAAATCGGAGACTTCTTAGAACTTAAACACCAAAAGAAAAAACGATAAAGATGAAGGTAAAAGGGAACCTTGAGAAGTAAAAACGTCTGTTAGACTTTTTTCATCAGACATCAGTATTGCGATCGGGTCTCCTTCACTATTCTAACGAGAGTACTCAGTCCAATGTTACCCTCCGAGTACGACTACCCGTTCTTAGAAAACGGTATGCAAGAAGTAGTACACGGGAGTTTAGTTCTAGTTTATACCTCTTATCGTGTGAGGAGGTTTTTGACTCTTGTCCTGTAATAGAATTGTATACCCTGGTGAGGTATCTAATGGTGTTCAAATACGGACATGAAGACACAAATCCTTAATAAGGGAGTAGGAAGACTCGTTGTCCCTACCCCTAATAACTAAGGTTTAGACTCTTTATGTGTACATTACCCGACAACGGGACTACCTAGAGAACTGGAAATTATAAGCCAGAGAGACAAAGGTACATGAAAAGAGGGACCACAGACGTGACTTACGTCTATACCATCTAATCTTCAACTGTGAATTAATCTATATTTTAAACCCCTCCTTTTTTCTATTTTCTAATTTGACACGTCGACGTACAACGGATCTTCGTCCCTTTCCGCTCGTCGGTTTAGAGGGTCGAGAAACAAGGTAGTGTACTACAACGAACCTATAGTCGAATAGTTGTTTGTCCTAACATGGCGGTGGTGGGGTACTTCTTTCCCTGGAACTCCCTTTTGATGTGACTTATACTTAGGGTCGAAAAATTTCTCCCCTCTAATGTTATGTCCCATTCAAAGAAAATTCGTTTAGACAGAAAAACAAAGTCTATATTAAAAAAAACCGTCTATAAAGGAGGGACTCGAGACGTTCGTAAAATTAGTTTGAAATAGTTCACGTCTGGTGAACTAAACCATTCTACCTAAAGGAATCGTTATCGGGCTCCTTTCGTGTGTACTTAACGACGGGATTCTTTCTGACAGTCAGTAAAGGACTACGATAAACTCCTTTCTTTTTTTTTTAGAAAGGTCGAAACTTCTTATAAATACAAGACGAGATGTCTGGACCTTTTGCCCTCCTCCCTATACCTCTACTAAACTAATGTCCCATCTCACATCCGCAGATAGTGGTAGTTATAATTTTCTCACATGGAACCAACCCTACGGAAGGCCTCTCGTGTACCTTCCTTTCGTCATAACTTATTTTATGAATATCAAATTTAATATTCAAATATGACTCCTTTGTTCTGTGTGTTTCTACGACTGGCTGTAAAGGGATTATTTAAAGGGAAGACCTTTTAGACTCGGAATCGAGACATTTGAACCTTGGTCTCTAAAGAGTGTACAATTTTAAGAATTCACGTACATGACACCACGAACTCGCACATGTACACGCACTCGTATGCTATCCCATCTCCTCTCTCCTCCTTGACCGGATTTCACTCTCGTAAGATAAAAGTTTAGAGTCGATTAGTATAATATATATCTTACCTATTTGTTGTTCCAGGATGAGATATCGTGTCCCTTGATATGGGTTGTGAGACGTTATTTGGTATTACTTTTTCGTATACTTTTCCTTACATATATATGTATGTCGACTTAGTGAGACGACATATCGGTTTTAGTTGTGTTGTGACATTTAGTTGATATGAAGTCATTTTACTTAAAAAAATTTTAAAGTCCATTAGTTCATTTGGTCACTCCATCTGAAACAACCGTCCCCGTTTCCTCCCTTCTCTCCTCTTTACGACCCTAAAGGTGAGACGGTACAATTGGGACGAGGTTATACAAATAAGAAAGAACTACCAATTAAAAATTTAATAAGATATGTGGAGTCTAAGATTTAGGACTTAACGTACCTTTCCTTTACTCTGAATTAGTATCGTCGACACCGAGGAAGTAAGACGTAGAAACAGTCCAATCTTTGTGTCGGACTAAATTGTCGAAGAAATTATCATGTTCCAACCCTTTGTCGTTTAGACTTACACGTTCTTTACCTTTTACTACGTTTCTATATATCTGACGGTACTATTTAGTATAAAAGTTTCCGATAATTTGCACGACCCTTCCACGTATTGTATCTCTCGTACTCGAGGGACAAGATTATAGTGTCACCTACATGTGTCCCTTTTTTATCATTTTACTTTCGTTAGTTCACTGTTGTTATCAATACGTGACAATTTAATACCTACTAACATAAAGGAGAAGATAAAATTTTAAAAGTTTTTACTATAGATAATGAATATCTTAGTCTATTTCATTACTGATAATAAATCTCAATAGTTCTTTATTGACAATTCTGGACTACACCAAAATGTTGGGTGGACAAGGTTTACGTCTCATTCGTCTTTCTGTTTCCTGAGACTAAATAAGGGAGCCCAACCCAGGGTACTGAAGTACCGTTTATCTACCCTTTTTCACGTTAGTCACTGTCTAAAATAAAAGAACCCGAGGTTTTACTGACGCTACCACTGACGTCGTGCTTTAATTTTCTACGAACGAGGAACCTTCTTTTCGATACTATTTGAATCTGATGTATAATTTTTCGTCTCTGTAGCGAAACGACTGTTTCCAGACATATCAATTTCGATACCAAAAAGGTTATCGGTACATTCCTACACTCTTGACCTGGTATTTCTTCCGACTCGTGGTTTCTTGACTACGAAAGTTTGACATTACGACCTCTTCTGAGTACTGTCAGGGAACCTATCGGTCCTCTAATTTGATCAGTTAGGATTTCCTTTAGTTAGGACTTATAAATGACCTTCCTGACTATGACTTCGACTTCGAGGTTATGAAGCCTCTGGGACTACGATCCTTTACAACTCCCGTCTTCCCCCGCTGTTTCCTTCTCTACAAACATACGGTAGTAACTGAGTCACCTGTTCTCAGACTCGTTTGAGACCCTCTATCACTTCCTGGCCTTCGGATCGCACGACAACAGGGACCGATGTCGTTTCTCAGTCTGTGCCGAACCGCTGTCTTGTTGTTCATTCCCCACTCTTAACCCTTTTTACGTCCTAATTCTTCAGACCACTCTAGGTTAAGGTACCTTAGTAAACTCTTTTACAGAAAAGGGAACCTTATTTATCGTAGATAGACAAGTGAATAAATGAACTAACGAATGAATGAGTCCATGTAGGGGGGTTTAACAAACTTGTTGTACTTTTAAATACAACACGAAACAACAACGAAGGTCCATGTCTTATTTCTACCCTCTTTTTACCTTTTCTGTTGTTTTCGACACGTTACACGGCGTATAGGGAGCGTAAGCTCAGGGAGCGAGACGGAGACTGTGCGGTAACGACTTCCACGTCGTACAATAAGTGTCTACCTCCCTGGAAGAGACCAAGAAGAAGTCCCCCACTCCCAAATGGACCGTAATCCCTCTTGTGTCCCGAGCTGCGTGTGGGAGCACACACGTTGTCACACAGACTCTCTTACTTCCTCGTGAGTCTATTAGATTAGGATGTAGGCAGGGGGAAATCCTTGAGAGGGGGAATTCCTTTCGATTCGTTATCCCATTGTTGTAGTTTTTACAGTAGACGATAGAGTACCCGAATCTCTTACTTGAATACCAACGGTCCCCCGTCCTACTCCCCTTCCCTACCCATCCCACAAACTCTACCTGTCCATGTGGGACGACATAAAGTTTACCCATTGGTTGTTCCTAGTGATATGTCGTGTCCCTTGAGACGAGTTGTATTACACCGTCGAACCTACCCTCCCTTTAAACGCCCTCTTACCTATGTACATACACATACCGACTCAGGGAAGGGACAAGTTGACTTTGATAGTGTTGTAAGAATTAAGGTCATAATTTTTTTTCGAAAAAAAATTTTGGGTGTGGAGACTCAATACTCGACACAACCGATATGGGGTTATGTTTTATTTTTCAAATTTTATTTTATTTTAGTCCCTTTTTTCGTAATAGATAATGAAAAGGAAATCCTTCTACCATAAGAGGATTCCTTTTCTTTATACGAAAAATAAAAAAGGGGGAACATTTTATTTTGATATTAAAAGTTCCAAAATAGAATATATTACCTTTGAGGGTAACGTGAAACCTCCAAACGAGAACTTTACCTAATGTTAAAAGTACAATATAACAAGAGTTAGTAAACTTTTCCGAATTAATCCCTAGATAAGAGAAGAAGTTTATATAATAGAAAATTTTGTAGATTAAACCTTTGACATTTTGACTTTATTATAGAGTTCACACTTCATGAACCGAGTCGATGAAAGAGAGACTTATATAAACATTATAGTTCAAATTCCAGAGATCTAGAATTTTTTTTTGACTGTCTAAAGTTGTGGTGTGTTTTACAAAATCGTCTATTTTAAGTGAATCGAATACATATTAATAGAATTCAAATGAAAAATGATGGACCAATAGTTGACCAAAACTTTAAGACAGTAAGGAAACTTACAAAATCGGATTCCACTTTAATACAACCCAAAGGGTCCACCGTAATCACCATTTTTTTTTTTTGTTTTTTGTTGGACGGACGGGTTACGTCTTCTATATTCTCTGTACCCAAGTTAGGGACCCAGCCCTTCTAGGGGACCTCTTCCTTTACCGTCGAGTGAGGTGATAAGAACGGACCTCTTAGGGTACCTGTCTCCTCTGACCACCCGGTGTCAGATACCCCAGTGTCTCAACCTGTGCTGACTCGTTGAATCGTGTGTGTGTGTGTGTGTGCCTGAATAAAGTAGAACTAAAAAGATTTTACAACTACGGCGAAAGAGACAAAGGAGTAGTGATATATAGTCCGTTTATATCTTTTCGTTGACATCACGTCGGGAAGGACAAGGAGGGACGTGATCCACCATCGAAAGGTTTACCAGGGGAATGGTCGCCAGACAGAAGGGAATTCCGGTAAGACGTATCGTCCAGGTCTCACCAGAAATGTTACGTCTAGGTCAGTCGAGTTTCGTACCGTAAACCCGGACCCATTAAGAACAGACCCCCGTGACCACGAGACATCATACAAGTCGTAGGGACCGGAGATTGGGGACTTACGGTCACCGTTGGTAGAAGGAAGGGTGGTAGAGACTGTTGGTTCTTAAAGAAGTCTGTGACGGTTTACAGGGAACTCCCAGTTTAGTGAGGACAACCTTTGGTGACGGAATTTCTTTCTGGTCACAAAGAAGTAACATTTCTATTAGAAATTGGAGAATTACATCGTATTTTCCGAAGGCACTAGAAGGCGACAGGGTGAGATCTCCGAAAAGGTCGAGTCTGAGATATAGGACCAATTTTATTAAAAAAAACATTAACGTCACTTTCACAATCATCGAGTCAACACAGGATGAGAAACACTGGGATACCTGACATCGGACGGTCCGAGGAGACAAGTACCTTAAGAGGTCCGTTCTTATCACTTCACCGAACGGTAAAGGAAAAGGTCCCCTAGAAGGGTTGGGTTCCGAGCTTGAACTCAGAAGACGTGACGTCCGTCTAAGAAATGACGGACTCGGTGGTCCAATTTCAATTTTTTTTTTACGGTTTTCAGACCAAGGGTTACATAAGTCTATAAAACATGGGGTCTTCTTTTAGACATGGTGAAAGAGAGAGATTAGTCGGAAAGTAAAAGAAGATCAGGTCACCAAGGGTTTAAAATACCTCGCTCACAGTTTTGGTGGGCCTCCAGTGGTCTCAGGACCCGGGGGGTGGGGAGAGGGACACAGACTAAGACATCCAGACCACTCCGGACCCTTAGATGTAAAGAGTGTCTAAGGATTCGCTACGGCTACGAGAAACTCTTAAGTATAAGATCGGGGAAATCCCTTAGAGAGGACTGTTCCGTGTGAGTCTGTACAACCAGAAGAGAAAGTCCTTCGAAGAAACTGAGGAATTGTACTCGAATATAAGAAACAGACAAAAGTATCGTGAAAAAGTGATTACTGGAACTTACGAATAGTGTAATGGGTAGGTGAGTAGATAGAAGAGCCGAATGCGACTCTCGAGACTTCCCTTTCAAGAAAATGAGAGGTCTCCGGACCGTGTGAAGTCCGGGACACGTCTAAGAGTCAGATGGAAGGAGATGTTCCTAATGTTGTCTAGTCATGTCCAACGACAGCAAGTCAGCGATTCAGTACAGACTGAGAGACACTGGGGTACCTGACGTGGTGCGGTTCCGAAGGGACAGGAAGTGGTAGAGGGACTTAAGGAAGTTTGAGTACAGGTGGCTCAGTCACTACGGTAGGTTGGTAGAGTAGGAGACAGTAGGGGAAGAGGAAGACGGAAGTTACAAAGGGTCGTAGTCCCAGAAAAGGTTACTCAGTCGAGAAACGTAGTCCACCGGTTTCATAACCTCGAAGTCGTAGTCTATAACTTTTAGGAACCTAGAGGGAGTCGGATTATGACACTGGATGGATGGATCTTAGTAAAAAAAAAAAAATTGAGTAAAAGTGGTAATGTCTGCGGTCACCTTCTACCAAATTCATTTGATTCCCTCCACTTTCCTTTAAGTAACTCTCTCCCTGTTCCCCTCTCTTTGTTACCCTCTTCGTAGAATAAAGACACGCTCAGTCGAAACTTATGTAGTGTGAGACTAGGAGTTCAGGTCGTTGAGTGGTCTCAGGGGACGAGACGAGACCGTCCTGGATTGGGTTCCCGTCGTCGCGATAAAAATGTCATAGTACTCCTAAATGTCGGGGTCCGGGGTCACCCTCCGGGACGTCTGGGCGATGTAAGTGTCGGAAGTCGTGGTCGTCGACGAACCACTCAAATTGATGGACTGGTCTTGGTCCGTAGAGTCCTTCCCTCCTGAGAATACGATGTCGACCTTCAGCCCAAAGGTCTATTTATTAAGTTCTTCTTACCGGAGGACAGTCGGACGACAAAATAGTTGTGCCAACCGTCCAGTTAAATTTTTACTAAAAGAGACTGTTATTTTTCGTTCCGAAATACCCCTTTAATTCTCCCGAATATCTTTAACCTCATTCCAAACAATAGTTTACAGTTGTTGAGAGACTCTAAATACTCGTGAACTAGATCATCTTCACCGTTACCCGAACCCGTCTACTAAATCCGATTGGGTGGCGAGTCGGGTAGCGATCAGCACGTCTGAGTGACCGAACAAATTCAGTGTCGTTATTACGACTACAAATAATTCATAGATGGCACAAAGGTTGTGACACGATACTCGAGATGTGTCTTATAGAGTAAAAGTGGGGGTGAAATGATGACACCCTTTGACATCGAGTCTGTCCAATATCCTGGGCTAGTTCTAGTGTGTTTCTCATTTGTAGTTACTCCTCGTAGTGTGGTTTCTAGTGCGCAGAAGTGGGGTTCCAGACGGCAGAGAGAATAAGGTGTTGATGTACCCTAAAATACTTGGTCTTTCTTACCGACACCTTTTGGAAGTATCTAACATTCGTTGTCAGATACCTTTCCATCAATTATAATTTTAGGAAAAGAAGGTCCTCTACAAGAGTCAGAGACGGAGGATGAATAATGTGAGAAGATTGAGGTTGTCTCGGAAAGAAGACATTTGTGAGTGAACAGAAATCGTGTAGATAGAATAATCACAACAAGGACATAAACGTGTTTTCCTTTCGTGTCAAAAACGTTTACTAAATTTTAGTTCTTGTTCGTTGTTGTCGTAAAAGGAAAACACGTTTATATCCTTGTTGTGATTATTCCCTCTTCACGAGTTCTGTTCACTCACAAACGTCCTCTAGTGAATAATCGACGGGTCGATCGAGCCAGTCGTCTCGTACTCTGGGAATTAGCGTCCCAACACCCAAGTACGGGGTATACCCGTTCCAAAACAAAGGGTCCACCGGGATCACCACTTCTTAGGTGGACGGTCACGTCCTCTGTATTCTCTACGCCCAAATTAGGGACCAAGCCCTTCTAGGGGACCTCTTCCTTAACCGTTGGACGAGGTCATAAGAACGGACCCTTTAGGGTATCTGTCTCCTCGGACCACCCGATCTCAGGTATCCTAGTGTTTCTCAACCTGTGTACTCATTCAATTTGTTGAACCGGTCCCAGTACGTTGATCATTTACCGTCTTGGTCTTAAGTCGGCCTAGGGGTACGGACTGACTTTCGTACTCCTAACAGTAGACCATCGGAATAAACATCTCATTTTGACGTGTCTTCGGTTGCTTTGGTCCTTGTCTCTATACGTTACACATCACGTGTATTCTGTGAACAGATACAATAATTTTATGTCAGAAGGTCCTTAAAGGGACCACCAGGTGACCAATTCTGAAACTCGAAGGTTACCTCTCCCGTACCCAAGCTAGGGACTAGATCTTTGATTCTAGTATATACGGTACGTCTTCCTGGTTTTTTTTTTTTTTTTATGTCTGAAGGTTCGGATTGGAAGACACAAGACTGAGTCTTCAAGAAACTTTATCTCAGTCTTTGGACGTAAAAATTTCTCGTAATAGTCACACCGGAGTTGGTTTACTAAGACAACACGTCCCAGACGTCTGACGTGAAATTTTTGTGACTCTGGCTTACATAGACAAAGATAGACTTCGTTCAAACGATAATTTCTATTCGTTGAGTACACTTCTAAAGAGTACCGAGTTCAGGGAGAGGTTTATAAACAGGTAAACCGTTATTGATGTCTGATAATAAGTAAATTAATTAAATGCTTGAATAAGTTACTCTTTCCATGGTCTTCTTTTTGTATGGAGTATGGGACTTTTTGACATGTCAAACTCTTACGATTTGTATTAACAAAGATGGTATGTTTCATCTTCCTTAAAACACGGATACACCTATAAACGTCTCAACAAACGAAACATTTCGACAACTGAAACTTCAAATGGAGGAAAGAAGGGAGGTCCGATATAATGAGTCGCCCTTCGGAACCGGATACGCCGATATGATTCTCTAAGTTGGTTTTCCCGGAGTCGGTTCCGGCCAGGAGTATCTTGGCAGGGGGTCTCTCGGCGCCCGTCCTGTTCTTGTGTCGGGAGTCGTTCTGGACACACACACTAAGGTGAGTCCCGGGTTTCGTGTTCCGAGGGTAGGGAGTCCAGGTTCCGACACGTGTTCGAGACTTGTTCACCCACGGGTACAAGGGGATCGTAGATCACTCATAACTCACGTATAGACAACTTATCCTCATTTATTTTCTTATTGTAGATTATGTTTGGGGTGTGGACCTTTATTAGAGAGGGTAAGTGTACGTACAACGGTCGTTCTTGTTCATCTTTCCAAATTCTCGTTACCTCGATTCTCATTCGTTCGGGTGTTACCCTCTTCCTTTCTCACGCTACTTACCTCTTTCATCGTAGTTGCGTGTGTGTGTGATGGTACACGTTTTGTCTGTCGACCACTCTTCAACGACATAGTGTGCCCCTCGGACCGGACCACAAGACACTACTGGATCTACCCTCCCTCCCTTCGAGTCCTTCCTCCCCTATATACAAGTCAATACCGACTAAACGTAACAAGAAACCGTCTTTCTTTGTGTTTCAACATTTCGTTCAAAGGAGGTTAATTTTAAAAAAACTTCTCATTCGTTCCGTACATTTGGGTACCGACTAAGTACAGTTACATACCGTTTTGGGTAATGTTATAACATTTCATTAATCGGAGGTTAATTTTATTTATTTAAAATTTTTTTTCTCGTTCAGAAAGTAAGGTTGATATTAGACATCTTATTTTACTGAAAACTTCGAAAACCTTATTTTCGAAGGAAACTTAATCTTGTAAGGTCTCTTTAGGGTTCTTGTGACCTTCTCCTGTTCACTGGTCTCCCAAGTCCAGGCGACAGTGACCCACCTGTTAAAACGTTCGGGGGACGACACATATGAGTTTTATTCGTCTGGCTGTCTCTCCCTTGTGACTCGTACTTGTCGAAGACCTGGCGTGGTAGAGTCGTCAACGACCTGGCACGGAAAGGTACCCGAGGAAGGAGAGCTGAAGGGGTAGTTTGTTGTCGTGAGTTGAACCTGGGTTTAGAAGACCAAGAACGGATTGAGTCAGTGAAACATAGGAACTTTGAATAGTTGGCCGATGTCGACCCAAGGAAGATGTGTCGACATTAACTGGAACCGTGCCCATTCTCCTAAGCACGTGTATAGAAGGGGACCGTCGACTTCTGTCAGAGTCGTCGTTTTCTTTATTGGGGTTTCTTACCTGGAAAATACCGGAATTGCCACAATTTTGACGACAACAAAAAGTCAGTGATTCAGCACAGACTGAGAAACGCTGGGGTACCTGACGTCGGACGGGTCGAAGGGACAGGAAGTGATGGAGGGTCTCAAACGGGTTCAAGTACAGGTGACTCCTCTTCCTTTACCGTTGGGTGAAGTTATAGGGACGGACCTCTTAGGGTACCTGTCTCCTCGGACAAAACAATCACTGTAAATTATCAATGTGGTGATCACTAAAAAAAAAAAAAACATACAATTTTCATTGAGTCGTCACGAGTGTCTTTCAGTTTTACATTTTTACGGAAAGAAGTAGATTAAAGGTTTACAAGTTTGAGAAAGAGAGTAAGTTTAGTAAGTTACTGTAACAGTTCGGATATTTTTCCTCAACCAACTCTACCTCATAATTGAACGAACTGTTCCTTATACGATTGTAACTAGACTTTTCTACGACGTTATAGTTATCTTTTTTGAGTAACTGTTAAGAGTAGTAGAAGTAGGATGTCGATAATTGTCTCTTCTACATTTTCAAGTACACTCTAAGACTTCTGAGGGTCATGACCAAGACTCTAGACTTGATGAAAAGAAACCCTCCCTGCTCCCACGTACCAACCTTCAGAACCCCTTCGGTCACGACTGACACGACCCAAGGATGTGAATTAGTATTTCTTCGAAGAACTAGAGGCACTTAGGTACGGGGTTAAGTACATGAGATTCCTACACTCTCAACCTGACACTTCTTTCGACTCGCGGTTTCTTGACTACGAAAACTTGACACCACAACCTTTTCTGAGAACTCTCAGGGAACCTGACGTTCCTCTCGGTTGGTCAGGTAAGATTTCCTCTAGTCAGGACCCACAAGTAACCTTCCTGACTACGACTTCGACTTTGAGGTTATGAAACCGGTGGAGTACGCTTCTCAACTGAGTAACCTTTTCTGGGACTACGACCTCTCTAACCCTCGTCCTCCTCTTCCCCTGTTGTCTCCTACTCTACCGACCTACCGTAGTAACTGAACTACCTGTACTCAAACCCATTTGAGGCCCTCAACCACTACCTGTCCCTCCGGACCGTACGACACTAGGTACCCCGACGTTTCCCAGCCTGTACTGACTCGCTGACTTGACTTGACTTGACTTCCTCGAGATACAAAGATCTAATTCTTAACAACACTTTCACTTTCAATGAGTCAGCACAGACTGAGAAACGTTGGGGTACTTGTCATCGAGGGTCCGAGGAGACAGGTACCTTAAGAGGTCCGTTCTTATGACCTCTTTCAACGGTGAAGGAAGAGGTCCCCTAAAAGGGTTGGGTCCCTAACTTGGGTCCAGAGGACGTAACGTCCGTCTAAGGAATGACGGACTCGGTGGTCCCTTCGGGAAATCCACCCGAATTTTCCTTCTTTTTTTTTTAGTTTACCTTGACCCCACCCGATATATCTCATCGGGAGAATTCCGTGTCTCCAAACACCAGCTGGATTGAACCGGACATAATTGGTAGTTTCCTCGTAAATAGGAAAACTTTGAGAACGTCCGTGAAAGTCGAATCTGGAAAAAACTACCCGTGTCTATGGACGATACTTTTGGAATCGATCACTACGTCTTATAGTTCCTCCGGTGAATATTAAGACTCGTCGTAAGGATATAG
The DNA here is from genome assembly GCA_006410555.1 of Capra ibex. Taxonomy (NCBI): domain Eukaryota; kingdom Metazoa; phylum Chordata; class Mammalia; order Artiodactyla; family Bovidae; genus Capra; species Capra ibex. The sequence goes on along the minus strand of SJYO01048061.1, from coordinate 62,249,751 downwards.
TTTTTGAAGTCTTCCCGTCGTTCCCTCTTTGTCTGTATGTCTTGTCTGAATACCTGTACCCCTCTCCCCTCCTCTCCCACTCTACGTACCTGCCTCATTGTCCCTTTGAATGTAATGGTATACGTTTTGTCTGTCGGTTGAGCGGCGGCATACCGAGTCCTTTGAGCCCTCGGGGACCACCGAGTCTGCCATTTCTCAGACGGACGTCACACCCTCTGGACCCGAGTTAGGGACACAGTCCTTCTAGGGGACCTCTTCCCTTACCGACGGGTGAGGTCATAAGAACGGACCTCTTAGGGTGTTTGTCTCCTCGGACTACCCGATGACAGGTACCCCATGGTTTCCCAGTCTGTGTTGACTCACTGAAGTGAAAGTGAAAGAGTCTTTTGAGTTTGTCCCTGAGACATAGTTGGATCTCCCCACCCTACCCCTCCCTCTACCTTCCCTCAAAGTTCTCTCTCCCCATATACATATGGACACCGACTAAGTACACCTCTAAACTGTCTTTTGTTGTTTTAAGACATGTCGTTAATAGGAAGTTAATTTTTATTTATTTAAAATTTTTTTTTGAAGTCGTCGTGGAACAAAGACTATCTTTTAACACTTTCGATTAATAGTTCACCTACCATGTTCCGTGTTTTTCTGTTTATTTAGTTTCAACCACGTCTTCCAGGGTGAACAACCTAGAGAGAAGACTCTCCTATTACAGTGTGGATAACTTAGGGTGTGGGTTTCGCATACTCCTTATACTAACCAACACTATAACCTTTTTCCACTAGTGGACCCCCCAACGACTCTTTCTACCAACTATCCTTTGTTTCCCGCTTGACATTGAAGATCCTTTCAGATGTCACGACTGGACAACCTCTGAGATAACGAACAGGAAAGTCACAGTCATCTGTAGTAGTCTTAAATTTCAGGAACTCTAATGATTGTAAAAGTCACTTCTCTGATCGTGGTGTCTGATCCACGACCATGGGTCTTAATCGTGGACCAGACACCGTCCATTAGTTATTATGAACAATTATTAATATTTTGTAACTTTTCACTTCACTTCAGCGAGTCAGCACAGGCTGAGAGACGCTGGGGTACCTGACATCGGGTGGTCCGAGGAGGTAGGTGCCTTAAAAGATCCGTTCTCATGACCTCACCCAACGGTAAAGGAAGAGGTCCCCTAGAAGGGTTGGGTCCCTACCTTGGGCCCAGAGGGCGTAATACCCGTCTGCGAAATGACAGACTCGGTGGTCCCTTATTGTGTTTTGTGACTTTCTAAACCGTTTAGTCTGACCAGATACTTAAACACGATAATAAAGATCCCAAGGTCCTCCGGTGTCGATGAAAAACAAACACTTCTTGTCACGTATCCTCGCCAAGTAGGTCTACGGTCGCTATCCCCACGTAACAGACCCTTCCTAAAATTCTATTATTATTTCGACTAATTTACAACCAGACGTAAGATAGTAGTGATATTGGGTCGTTAAGATTTGTTATACTTACCGCTTTATAAGGAAATGGTTTTTAGAAAAACAACCGGATTCCAGATTTGTTAACGACTCGAATGACAACTCAAAATTATTATATATACATTCGAACTTTCGTTGTATAAAAATAACGAAAAGGAAATTGTCAGTAAAATAAGACGTGTCTTTCATTAAGGCTCTTAAGGTTTTGCTATAGTCAAGTGTATGGAGGTTGGTGAGACTATGATACATAAGAGTGTAAATTTGTTTTCCAAAACTTACTTGTTACTGGTTAATAATGTGGTACTAGTATTTCTGTTTCCTTTTTTCTTGAACTTAATAATAAAGTTAAGAAATGCACCGGTGAATCTGAAAAACAGGAAAATTTGTCAAAATAACTTCATATTAAATATGCGTCATTTACATGAGTTTCAAGTTACTCAGAACTGTTTACTTATGTCAGTACTTTGGTGGTGGTGTTAGTACTATATCCTGTCAGGCAATGGGATTTCCAAAGGAACACATGAAGGTATTTGTTAGAGGAGGGAGTTTCAGACCGGGTACTATTAGTGACTGGACGAAAGATAGTGGTATCAAAACGGAAAAGATCTTAAGAGTATTAATCTTAGTCCCATCTGTCAAAAAACATAGGTCAAAGAGAGTGAATCGTACCACGAGAACACCAAGTGACACATCGTAAGGTAACATACCTATGTGGTGTTAACGAATAGGTAAGTAATCGACTACTTGTAAACCTAACAAAGATCGAAACCTGGTAATGTTTATTTCGAAGATACTTACCATATCACATTTGAAAATACACTTGTATTCAACAATAAAGAGGACAACAAGTCAACGGACCAGTAGAGGTTGAGAAAAGATGGGGTACCTGACGTCGTACAGTCCGGAGGGACAGGGAGTGGTAGAGGGCTTCAAACGGATTCAAGTTCAGGTGACGTATTCAAGTAGGTCGGTAGAGTAGGAGACTACGGGAGAAGAGGAAGACGGGAGTTAGAAAAGGTCGTAGTCCCTGAAAAGGTTACTCAACCGACAAGTATAGTCCACTGGTTTTATGACCTCGAGGTCGAAATCGTGGTCAGGAAGGTTACTCATAAATAAATAAAGAGAACTCATCTATGAATTTTTATACCAAGGACCCAGTATACCATCTAAATCCAAAGTGAAATATTCTCTCACGGTATCACCAAAGGTTTCACCACTGTGGTAGAACGGAAGGGTGATCGTTCCGTACTCGAGATCAACGAGATATGGGAACGTTACAGTCTGTAAAATTGAAAACATAAAATCACTGACAACGACGACCCGTCTTCTCTTGAACCTATTCACCTTCTACACCAGTGATAGTCAATGTCAGTGGTGGAATGACCTTTGGTACCGTTTAAAGTCCCTTTCTTCAGTACTATTTGTCCTCCCACCACTACCGTTATCAGTACTTCTAAATTATCCATTTTAAAGTTTCAAATTCTCAGTTAGGACTATTCCGTTGACAGGCCCAATCAAAGTCTCTTCCTTCCCAAACCTCCTCTACTCCTTCTTCACTTTCTTCATTGGGGACATCTTTTCTGGTCGGGACCCGTTTGGATACTACACGAAGTCACACAGGACTCATACAAAAGTAAAAGGAATAAACGTGACAAGAAGTCCAAGTCGTTGGTTTAGTGGGGGTGGGGGTGGTGACGGGTTTAGAAATTCCCGACATAATCAATGGGTAAGGACGTCTCTTGTATGAGGTTTTGAATCACTGAATTTTGTTATAAATGACAGAGTCAAAGGTATCAGTCCTTAGATCCTTATCGAATCGACCCCGAAGACCGAGTCACAGAGATTATCTAACGTTAGTCCCACAGTCGACTCCGACACCAGAGTAGACTTCTAAATTGGCCTTTTCATAGATGAAGGTTCGAGTGCGAACCTTCTTGAATCGAAGAACCCACGACAACCTGAGTCTCAAAGTCCATGAACAACCTCCGGTGGGAGTCCAAAGACGACGTATCTGAGGAGTTATCCCATCTTTATAGTCACGTAGAGTTATTCAGTGTTTACCGTTGAATGAAGTAGACTTAATCTTTTGTTTTCTCTCGTTCTTTCTTATGAAACATTCCGTCTTCACTGGAACCTTCACTGTACGGTTGTAGAAACGACACAAGATGATGAAGGTTTATTCATTGGTCCAGGCCCGGTGTGTGTTCTCATCCCCTACTGTGTTCCCGTACATATGGTTTTGACCCGGCCCACACCCCCCTTAGTGACCCTTGACGACTTCTTCAATAGATGGTTTCGGTTTTGATCCCATTCAACTCATTCCACGGACCCCAGGTCTTGTCTTTATTTGTGAGTAAAAACGTACTAAGGTTCACACTGAGAGTACATCGGGGAGGGTCTGTGGAGTGACGACCTGAAACCAGAACCGAGACGACGGAGGGTATACGTGGGAGATGCTACTGGGACTAGTGGGCGAGTGCCGAGAAAACGTATCTGTAGGTCGGACTCGGACAGAAGAGTCTACTGATAGAGTACTACATCTGTTAGAAGTCGACGGACATACGACGAGTGTTTGGACATCTGAGGTCTGGTCAACTTGGGTCTTGTGACTACCATAGCTGGGAACTAATGGAGTGGTGGTTGGTCAGTCTTGTTACAGATGCGGTGTTGAGGGGAAGGAGTGGGACAGAAATTTTTGGAAAGAGACTTTTGGTAGTCCCTCAAGTCCAGAAACTCGTGATCGACGGACCTGAGGAGTGAACTTTAGGACATTATTTACGACGTGGAAGGAAGTGACGTTAGACCACAGTCATTTAACTTAAATGACATACACCCGTTCACCTGGATTCAAACCAAGTCACTGTTTTGAGCTGACAAAACACAAGTTTAGGACGTTGTGCGACAACTCCTTTTTCCTTAAAGTCTATTCGGATTCTCTAAGTTATTAATTATGATCAAAGTATATATTAGATATGTAAACCTCGTCATAATTAGGTTTATGTTAGGTATATGGTCTGAGTGACTCCTACGAATGCCAGTTTAAGATCCCAGGACCTTCCAACAACGACTTAGTGTTTTCTACAGCCCTAAGAACCGGAGGTCTCTTCTTTAGTTAGACCCCGGTCTCTACTCCGAACTAACGAGTCTCGAAAACACATTATTTCAAAATAATTTCATATTTTCTCTCTTTCGAAGACTGTATCTGTAGTCTCTCCCCGTCTTTGTCACGGGGGAAGTGATCACAATCGTTCCCTCAATATATGAAAAATTAATCAATAATGTTACTTACTTTTCTTACAGACCTCCGACATTTCTAGAATGATCTAGGTGAGGGTATTAAATGTAATATTCTATTGTCCTTATCGGTCTTCCAAAAGTCCTTCCTCTTTGATAGAAATTCGTCCTATGTAACAACAATATATTAGGAATCATGTCTCAAATTTGACTCAACAAACGACACATTAGTAGTCAACTCCGAATTTCTATTTTTGTAAAATGCACTGAGTCTGATTTCTTACATCTCCTTTTTTGTTGTAAACAGGAAAGGAGGAGGAACTCTTAAGGTCTGGGGAGAGAGGAACCCCTGGGGGTCTGAAGAATAGTTGGACGGATCCTTGACTGACAGAGTCAGGGTAGGATCTGGGCAACTTAGTCTTAGACTTCTTGTCGTAGGGTCCACTATGAACACTAACGGTTGTATATCCCTGAAGGGACCACCAGTTCACCGATTCTAGTTTGTCTTAAGTTAGGGGTAGTCCCTTGATCTAAGGTATGTGACGTCTCAAGTTTATGGTGTTTTTCTAGGACGTACGGTCTTGATTCTGAGTCCGTCGGTTTACTTATTCATTTATAGAAATTTTATATATATATTGACGGGGAACGTAAACGACTTACTGGGGCCATCTGTAGTACCCGAGTCAACGAGTCAGTACAGGTTGAGAAAATGTTGGGGTACCTGAAGTCGGGTGGTCCGAGGAGACAGGTGTCCTAAAAGGTCCGTTCTTATGATCTCAACGATAAAGGATGAACTTCCCTAAAAGGGCTAGGTCTTTAGTTTGGACACAGAGAACGCAGAGGACGTAACCGTCCGCCCAAGAATTGGTGTTCGCGGTGGACCCATGATATTGGAATTATTTGACTTAAAAACAGACAGTTTAAGTCGTTTTTAAATCCCCGTTCCGAGGTACTACTCTGCAAAAGGCCTTTCCCCTTCGTAGAGGAATCCTTAGAAGTCATTGAGTACATTTTATTTGACGAATAAAAAGAATGAGTCTCAGTCCAGTTTAGTTACCATACAATATTACCCATGAACGTAGTTGAATCTACTAAAAAAGAATGATTCGAACCGTAATGATATGTACGTCACGTTAAAGTTGTTTTAGGACTGAACCAAAAGAGAGGGTAAAGAATAAAACACTGTTTCCGATGCCCTTGGACAGGTTCTCAGAACGTGGAAGAGTTAATTTTACTCAACGATTAATGTAGTTACGACATCTTCTTTGGTAATAGAGTCGGAAGTCTGGGAATGTCAGGTAACCGACTTTACATTAGTTAGGGACAATCTTTAGTTAGGAAACAAACGGAGGTCTCTTGACAGGAAGTAAAAAAAGGTGTAATCCCAAAAGTGTGACATGTCCAATGTACTACCTAAGGTGGTCCAGTCTTCATCCCCTTTGGGGACAACAAAACTTTTAGTGTCCACAGTCTCCGTTAAGAGGTTGACCACGGCTCGGCTTGTGACTCTACGCTACACCACACTCGAGGGTTCGTAGGAGGACCGAGTGTCTCGTCGTGTCTGGGTTCCCCTTTACTCATGGACAAATATTTGTTCTCCTAGATCTCTTCCTTTACAGGATGAAATTTTTATTAGTTTACTCAGGTCTTACTAGTTTAACTGGACTGTTCCATAATATCTGTCACTACAAACCCTTCGGGTCAAAACATATTCCTTTTTTTGTTTTTGTGTTTTGTGCGGTGACATTTATATAAGGAATAAATTTAAGTCAGTCGATAATATCGTACACAACGTAATACATTTATTCCTTTCTGGTCTCCCATTTCGGGGTATTCAGTCCCTCAGATAGACTTCGTGTGGATTCTGACCCAGCCCGGTTCCCCTCACTTCGACCCCTCCGGTCTAACACACGTCTTTAGTCCCTGCTCCACACTTTACACCGAGGTGAAGGATTGACTCCCCAGATTCTCGACTTTTTCGACTCTTCATGCAGTTTGCCCAATACTGGTTTTACTACCTTCTTAATACTTCGGTCTATCCTTCAATTAATTATGGTTTTCTTATATACGTACTAAATGTGTCCCGAAGGGACCACCGAGTCACCGTTTCCTAGGCGGACGGTAACGTCCTCTATGTTCCAAACTCGGGACCCAGTCCCTTCTATGGGACTTCTTCCTTTACCGTTCGGTGAGGTGATACGAACGGACCCTTTAGGGTACCTGTCTCTTCGGACCACCCGATGTCAGGTACCCCAGTGTTACACAGTCTGTACTGAATCACTGACTCCTACGTGTGTGTGTGTGTGTGTGTGTGTGTGTGTTAGTGTGTGTGTGCTAGACACCTTCAATTCACTGGAAAGTAAAACACTCTCTCTCAGTCCACAATGGTAAGCTCGACAGTCCGTGAAAAGGTTTTCTTCCTTGTCCCGTAAGGTTAAGTCGAAGGTCAAGGTACACACCCTAAAGGAGGGTTTGGTTCGTTAAGAGTCTGTGGTCGACCTTAAACAGGTTGTGTAAGTCGAGACTCCGATGGATGGACCTCAATTGTAGTGTCAGGTGTCCAACTCTTGAGTCAAGATGTTCTGACAGGTGTGAACCCTACGGTTGACGTTCCGTAGACCCAACAATCGACGAGTAAACTGGTTGTCCGATATTTAGTCTCCAAGAGTACTTGGGGGAGTGAACCAAGTTAATTAAACGATTTCGTCGAGTGTCTTGAGTCCTTTCATAAATGTATTGATCTATTGACCAAATAATATTTTTCTATATTGGGTCCGTCTCGATATGTCTTCTCTACGTGTCTCGGCACATGTCCTTCCCCGAACCTCGCGGGTACAGGAGAGGTCCACCGAGACAAGGACGGAGAGGTGGGCAAGTGGTTGACCTTCAAGAGACTTAGGACAGGAAACTCCAAAAATATACTTAAAGTAATTCATCCGTATTAACTAATTTAGTACCCCGTGACCACTGACTCAAGTTAGGGGTCGGTGAGAGGGAAGGGAAGGACCTCCTGACCGTCCACTTTGACTTTCGAGGTTAGGAGATTTGTGTTCCGACCGAGGTTTCCAAGGAACCCATGAAAGGTTTTTAGTGGAGAAATTGTATTAGTTTCTATGGAAATAACGAGAGTAGTGTCCTTTAAGGTTGCCGTAATTCTTGAGACACGGTCTTTATCCTACTCTTGGTTTACACGTAAAGAATAATATTTCGTGTTGTAATGTCCGTATGTACTTTTTTTCTTTCGGTAAAATCTTAACTTGTGTTAAGAATTCTATTGGATGTATTAACTTTGTTCTTAATTTTTTTGGAATGTATAATAAAGTTTTAATTTTACAATACTAATTATAGAGTACCACTCTACCCGATGTATTTCGTCAAGAATGTACGATAACTGAGTAAGTGGATAAACGTCACGGACTCTCGCTCACCCTTATTGTAGATAATTACTAATATAAATATTCGTTAATCCACGCCGACTTCACGTGTATATGTGTTCATCACCCTTTGTCGGGTCCTTCTTTAATGTCGGGGCAGCATCTATTTAAAATTAATCGGCTGTTGTCCCTTAGCGACGTCAACAAAAATCTTCCTGTGGACAACGTAAGACGTACACACGAGTTTAGGAGTCAGGACAGGCTGAGAAATCCTGGGGCACCTGACATCGGGCGGTCCGAGGAGACAGATACCCTAAAAGGTCCGTTCTTATGACCTCACCCAACGGTAAAGGAGGAGGTCCCCTAGAGGAGGTGGGTCCCTAGCTTGGACTCAGAGGACGACCAAGACGTAACCGTCGACCCAAGAAATGGTGACTCGGTGGACCCTTCGGACTCTTTCACAATCCTACTGGTTGAAAGGTATGACTCATCCTACTCAGTCTCTCCTTCTCCTTCCTTAGTCTCGTTGTTAAGTCCTCAGACAGGGCTATAAGGTCCTCGTCTTTGCTCCTCCCGATGCGAGTCCTTACTTTGTGTCCCTTCCTTTTGTTTTCTGCACCACTGTCTTCTTAGTCACTGAACCGGCCCACACTGTCTTCTCTGACCCCCACAGTGTCCCCTTTAGGTTCACGGGGGGCTCCCGTTCATCGGGAGTCTTCTTTCCGACCAAACTGCCTACCACTTTATAATAGACCGACACCCGTTCAGACTCCAGAGGCGGAAAGGTCCTGTAACCGTACCTCACCCTCCAGTCGAGACCCCCACCACTTCTCCTCTCTTCTCCCCTTTACGGGTCCCTACCTCCCGTCTCCCCGTTCTTCTCTCGGTCACCCTCTGGGACGACCACCCTGTCCGCACTCGTAGCAGACGGGATCTCCTACCGTCGCCGACCTTTTCCTAGGAAGTCTTTCTCTAGGTCTCTTATCCCTTTGACGTTTTCCTTCTCGACTGCGGACGTACCCCTTCTACTTTTGATTCTGGCTCGGTAACCCCACCGGTCCATCCTCGGACGCCGCTGGAATGGGTTCCGTCACAGTAAGTCCGTAGTCCCCCCGTCGGCCTGACCACCAACCTTTCATGTTTCTCGGCGTCTTACTAAAGTCTAAAAATTTGTGACAGGTTTTTTACGAAGCAGTCGTAGGTAAGTTCAAAGACGTGAAAAAGTAAGATCAGTCGGGAAGATCTTTAAGGATAAACTTAGGGTAAAAGAGGTAAGTGAATGTATCTCATAAAGGGAAGGTGGTGTTACCTTTCGTAAAAGTTTTCGACTATGGTCGACTTACACAATTACCTCAGAGTACTACTTTAAGATAGTCCGTCTCGTGTTACAATAACGTTATATAAAATACTGAGATAATCATGTACAATATTTTATACATGAATACTTGTTAATGATGGTGTTAAACTATATGGGTTAGGCAACTACATCCTTAAACCTCGTTGTCACAGTAAAAATCACTTCTTTAACTCTACTTATTTTTCCACTTTAAGTTCTAAGATATCGTACACACTTTACTTTACTAGGTAAAATTTCTGACCTATATTGATGCGATGGTGTCTATATGAAGGTAAATCCTGTTTGATAAGGTGAATATTGACAATCCTTATGGAATATTGATCTCCTAATTTCAGTCTGTTTTTAGAGAATTGTTTTACAGTTGACAAAGTAGGTGTTTCTTGTCGTCCTTCGAAAAAAAATTCGGAGAAGAAAAAACTGATTACCGAATTTTGGGTACGATTAAAAGTTATTTACCTTCCCTACTAACGTCAGTCGTCAAATTTTTACTCTTTTACTTACTAAATCCTCCGTCTGACATAATTTTTTTGTAGATCAGGGACAACTTTACTAGTCTCGGTTGTGTCTATACCCGCCCCCTCCCTTACTTTTCCTGTTATTTTCAACCATGTCTTGTCTGTATGACCCTTTTAAAATATCTCTCTTTTTCTATTTAGTTAATTTCGTCCTTGGTGTGACAAATAACACTATTTAGTATAATTATCTTAAGAAGACTTGTTCTATCAGTTAACTTCCTTTAAAATAAATAAATATATTTATTTAGTCCCAAAATTAACTGACGGGAAACGAAAACCTACGTTTTTCTGTTACGACGCGTAAGTGCCGACCCAGACATGGTGGCGTTTGTGTGCGAAACCGTCCCTTGAGGCACACGTCGGGACAAATACTTGTACGGGTGTCGTCCAAGGCTTCTTATGTTGTAAAGGTTTCTCCTCCCTTCGCACCTTTAGTCCCGAAACGAGTCTTACTGTAAGATTAATGAGAGTTAATTGTATTTCTCCCACGTCGAAATACTTCTGATCGCTTTCGCCGAGGTATAAAAGAACTCACGGTCACTCCCTCGCCCAGGACCCCTTCCGTGATTTCTAGCACCCCCCTTACTTTACGAAGACGAATCCGACAGAAACGACAAATGGAAGGCCGAAACACCGGGGGTGAGAGATTCCCGACACTGGTTCGGGTTCCACTGGAAGAGGTGTCCACACCCCTCCCGGCCGACATCTGTCTGCCGTCGACGTCTGTTTCTACCGTCGAAGCCGAACACACTCGTGAGTCACTCCCGTAGAAGACTCGGTGAAATGGACACGTCCTGAGTCAGGTCGTACTCTTGTTTCCCTTCTTAGACTGGTGGGACGCCTTCTCGGGTGGATGTTTAGGAAGGAGACGGAATTGTGTCAATACCACCGACATATCTACCAAACGAAGACTAGTCTCGATCCATAGTATACTAGAACGTCTGTACAGAAAGAGAGGTACAAACGAAAATCAGTTCCATACATACGATCAACGAGTCAGCACAGGCTGAGAAACACTAGGGTACCTGATATCGGACGGTCTGAGGAGACAGGTACCTTGAGAGGTCCGTTCGTATGACCTCACCCATCGGTAGGGGAAGCGGTTGTCTGAGAAGGACTGGGTCCCTAGCTTGGGACCAGAGGATGTGACGTCAGCCTAAGAAATGGTAGACTCGGTCTAGTTCTTGTGTCGATTCCTCAGACGAGCAGACCCGACTTAAGATCACTGTAGAGAGTGGTCGACACACTGGTGTCCACTTCCTAACGTGGAGACACGGAGTCAGAGGAGACGTTTTACTACTCTCAGTGTCGGGGATGAAACATCTCGAAACCTGGTTAATCGTGAGTTAGGAGTTGTAATATACGTGCATAAGTACAATCAATTGACTGATGGAACCAAAATTTTCATATTATTAAGACCGTTGTCCTGATTATGAGTTATAAAAATTACCAAATGGTAAATGAACCGTGGAAATATACGTAGTATGAAATTTTCCACTTCTCTTTCACTTTCACAATCAACGAGTCAGGACAAACTGATGAACGCTGGGGTACCTGACGTCGGGCGGTCCGAGGAGACAGGTACCCTAAGAGGTCCGTTCTTATGACCTCACCCATCGGTAAGGGAAGAGGTCTCCTAGAAGGGTTGGGTCGATAACTTGGGTCCAGAGGATGTAACAGCCGTCTAAGAAATGGTGACTCGATGGTGTCTTCGGGGTTAATTTTCCATTCAAACCAATTTACTCAAATGACAAACATTTTCAACATTTTTTAGCTAAAGTCTTTTTCGAACATTACCGACAGTCATCCGTTTGAGAGTAGTAGAGGAGAAAGTTTATGACAATATAAAATCTTTTATGTAATGTTTCCTTGTTATTGTCTCCACTGACCTCTTTATCCCACACCCCTTCGTGGTCTGACCTTTTTTGAGTTGACAGGAAGTTAATGTCTTGTCTTTTACCCCCAAGTAAGTCTGACATCTTTTAACGTGTCGTCACTTTTACTTACTTTATATCGTGTGTTTTGATGCTACTTAATATTTTTGTATTATGACCCAGTTTCTTTAGTCTGTGTTTTTTATGTGTACTATACTGTATCTATGCTGTACTAAAGTAAGTATCTTCAAAAGTCTTCAATCATAAATCCCAACCTACTACTGATGGGATGTTCACTTCCTGTCCTGGACAAGAGAACCCGAGTCGGATAGCTATCATTACGACAACCGATCTCGACGGACTTATGAACGGACCCAGAATGTCGAACACCCTTAGGGGTCCCTGTAAAGGGGTCAGTCTCGGTTATGCCGCTGACCTTGCCAGGAACACCAAGAATAATACTAACGTTTTGTATGGAATCGTTTTTTGTTTTGTTTTGTTTTGTTTTGTTAGTTCCTTGAGACTTCTTGTTCTAAATAATGAATATCAAGGATTTCCCATATGTCGTACGGATTTCCGGTGTACCTCTCTAATACCCCCAACTCTCCGCCCCTCCTCACTCCTGGACCTCGAGACGGAAATGACCCTAGGTTCCCTACCCATGAGAAAAAAAAAAGAATTACATACACACGGGTTAATAGTTACGTAGAAAAATTGTAAAAATTTTCAGAAATAACTTAAACAATGGTGTAACGAAGACAATAAATACAAGCCTAAAAGACCGATACTCCGAAGACCCTAGAATAGAAGGACTGGTTCCTAGGTTGGGAGTAAGGGACATGACCTTCCGCTTGAGAATTGATGACCTGGTGCTCCCTTCAGGGTAGTGACCGAGTGAGAACTAGTTGTTTAAGTTTCGTATCCTTCCTGTTAATCCTGTGTCCTATTTTTTATCACCTCAGTAAGTTCACCAGTCAATAGATCCAATGGGTCTTGAAAGATTTTCTCTTGAAGTACTCATCCCTCCGGACCGAGACATTGATCAACACATCGACCGTTATACGAATAAGTTCTACCTTTAGAAACTCTACCTACGAAACCGTTAGTCTTCGAGTTACGGTCCGTGAATCTAAGGCACTGATGGTGTCCTACTTTCTCAACCACTACCCTTCCCCGTACACCCATACATTTCCAACAAAGACATTAAAACAGTTATAGAATAAAGAACCAGACACACCACCGATGACGCATTCATAAACGAGTATTGTTACATATTATGATACATAAATACAAAACTTTAACAAAGATACATGGTGTCAAATGGTTTTTACCGACGCTTTAGGTCTACATTCAAACCTTAAAAAATTATTTACCTTTATTTTTACGATACTCCTTTCTGTAATCCTTACATTCGACCTACACTCACTTCATTTAGAGAAACAATGTACGTATGCGGGGTGAGAATCGTAGTAAACGACATACATGAAGAGATTTAGAAAACAAGGGAAGTGGTTAAGTTGAGGGTCGTAGAGGTTAGTATTTTCTAACTTCCTATTCATATTTATTAGGTGGGAAGACGTCACGGATTCCCATAAGAGTGTCGTACGTATTCCCTAGACTAAGAATCTACATCACTTTCTTTTAAGTATAAAGTACCGTTCTACTCTTTTTAAATTTGTATTTTAACAAGAAACGGACAAACCCGAAGGAGGGAGGGGAAACACACACAACGTATAGATGCAGTTGGTCTGGAGGAGTCTTCTATTGAAAGGAAGAATTAGAGTAGTTCCCAGTGCTGAGGAATCCTCTATTGGAAGGAAGAATTAGGACATTCCCCGGCACTACTGGGGACTGGGTGACGAGCGAAACAAGTACATCAAGACCTAACACATTTGGTAGTTATTGTACAGTAAATTACATGTCGGGAGTCAGAGTTTTTGAATATTTGGATATTCCCTCTTCTCAGACTTTTTCTTGTCTGTCTATCTACATATTGACTTAATGAGACGACATATGGACTTTGATTGTGTTGTACCATTTAGTTGATGTGCAGTAATTTTTGTTTTGTTCCCTCTCCCTCCGCCCTCCCTCTCAGTTCTCCCTCCCCTATATCCATGTGAATACCGACTAAGTACAACTATGAACCGTCTTTTGTTGTGTTATAACATTTCGTTAATGGGAAGTTAATTTTTGTTCAAATTTTTCTCTTTATGAATCTCTATTTACCCTTTTTTGTTGTTGTTTTTTGACAAGACTGGAGATTGTCCTTGTTGTTACGAGTCTCGACAGACTCTTCGATAAGTATACAATATTAGGGGTTAAACCGAGCTTATTTCGAAAGGTAAAGGAAGAATCTAGTTGACTAATTAAAAAAGTACCTGACTATTTTTCTTATTTTAGACCTAAAGTTCTACTTTACATGAGAACTCTCTACGAGAAAACCCCTTCTTTTGACTGATTGCGTCCAAGACTAAACCTGTTAGAAGAGGAGAGGACAAAGTCTTAGATTCATATGAATCGAGTGGAAAAGTGTCTCTGTCCTGATTCAGGACCTATTGGGGAGCTCCCAAGTCCCGGTCAAGCAAGACGACTAGACAGACATTGTAAAACTTGTTCTTTTCGAAAAAGACCGGATTTGGCCCACCGTGACTTTTACGGACGCGATATTACAACTGGGTTAAGTCTTTGGAATTTATGTGTGTAGCTCCTCTTACTGTAATCATCTCAGGTATCTTGTTCTCTTCTTTTGGTAGTGAAATTTGTGCCAGTCGTTCCAGTGACAGATGAACTAGTCGGATGGGATCCTTCGTCTCACTGCATATCCAAGATGGACCAAGTCTTAAAGAGACAGTGTCGGGAACCTTCTGAATGACTAGATCCCCGAAATCCTTCTACTGTCTACTCGACTCCTACTGACTGGGTATATTTTGATGAGACCATGTCGAAACGAAAGTGTACTGGGAAGGTTCTCGGTTTCGAATCACTTTCAGTAAAATAAACAATATCCCTATATGAACCTCTTTGACGAGTGGTGCATTGTACCCTTTGAGCTTAAAGTCATGGTTTTGGTTAACCAAAGGGGGTTTATGAATTATTTAAGATGTCTGAGTTCAGTGATGAAGTAAGAAACATACCTAGGAATCCTTAAAGTCACGTTTAGAACACAATCACATCCGTCAGAAACCAAACTAAAATATAGAGTCTAAGTGTAAAACTTAAAGGGAACTAAAGATATAAACGGACAAAACCAGAACATTGAACAAAAACAGAACATTGGATCCTACATTGTCTCCCATTTCCACTTTCACAATCAGTGAGTCGACACAGACTGAGAAACACTGGGGGTACCTGTCATCACACGCTTCGAGGAGACAGGTACCTTAAGAGGTCCGTTCTTATGACCTCACCCATGGGTAAGGGAAGAGGTCCCACAGAAGGACTGAGTCCCTAACTTAGACCCAGAAGACGTAACGTCCATCTAAGAAATGGTACACTTAGGGGTCCCTTCGGCGTTGTCTCACATTTATAGAAGGGGTTTGACTTCGTATAATTAGTTTGTGCAGACATCAAGATTAAGTCTAAGAGAGGGTTTGTTGTTTGTATGTATTTGTAGGTGGACGTAACCCCTGAAGTGGACCTAAAAGACTCAGTTTACGTATAGGTCAAGGGTTTGGATTAGGAAAATATAAGGTATTAGACAGAACTATTCACGGAGTACATGAACCGTTGGGTTCAGGCTTAGGACTCATGGTATGACCTAAGAAGAAAGAGCGATGTGTTAAACGAAAGTCAACTGGAGGTTAAGAATAATAGAACTGAAGGTTTCTAGAGAACTCAGATAAGGAAAAAAATAAAGGAGTGTGACCATTACTTAAGTCCGGGAGGTAGAGGGAACGGATTTATATACCATTAGGAATTGTCGAAGGGTCGAGAGAGGAGAGTGAGGGGAGGTCAGTTGTCGTGTGCGAGGACGTCCTCCCTAGAGAGAGTTATGAGTTCAGACTAGTAGAGGGACGGACCGAGGTAAAAAAAGAGTTACCGAGAGGACAACTCTATTTTGTTTTAAGAAATCTTACTGAACATTTACCAGAAAATATTGGACTTGAAAATTCGGTACTGGAGAAACGAGGAATCGTGAACACACAAGGTTTGTACGGCTTGAGAGAATAAAGCGTAAAGGTCCGTGACCCGAAGGGGTCACCGGGTCGTCAATTTTTTAGACGGACGTTACGTCCTCTACGTCGTCTTCCGTGTCTAAGCTAGGAACCCAGTTCTTCTAGGGGACCCCTTCTTTTACCGTTGAGTGAGGTCATAAGAACGGACCCTTTCGGGTACCTGTCTCCTTGGACCGTCGGATGTCAGGTACCCCAGTGTTTCTCAGTCTGTGCTGAATCGTTGATTTGGGTAAAGATACGTATAACAAAGGAATTTAAGGGAAGGGAATTTATGGTAAGCGAGTCACGACTCGGTCCCTAAGAAGACAAGTAGGAGTCCAGGGTCGTATTCGGAACGAAAACTCTCTGGAAGGAAACCGTAAGAAAGGGCACACAAGGATGTCTTAGACAATTTATATAGATAATAGTACGACGAATCTTTAATGAAGGAATATATATTATAGAGGAGTTCTGTTACTGAAGAGATATACAAGTTAGTGATACCGAGTGAAAGGAAACATAGGGTCTTGGATCGTATCTTGTGTGAGTCAATTTATTTAAATAAGCACTTTTCACGTTCATAATTCAACGAGTCAGTCCACCTGAGCACCTGAGGGTACCTCTCATCACGGGCGGTCCGAGGAGACGGATACCTTAAGAGTTCCGTTCTTATGACCTCACCCAACGGTAAGGGAAGAGGTTTCCTAGAAGGATTGGGTCCTTAGTTTGGATCCAGAGGACGTAACGTCCGTCTGACAAATGGTAGACTCGGTGGTCCCATCTGAGACATAGTCTCTTTCCATCTATCTTAACAATACTAATTACTCCAGTCTACGATTGAAATCTTCTGACATGAAAATTTTGGTGTCTGATCTCGTACCTAGTCATTTGATACCGGTTCCAGTTTAGACTGGGTATCGGCCAAAATTTTTTGTCACAAAGTAACTCTTTGTTACTATGGACAAACGAATATATGACAAATCCGACAAAAGTACGAGGTTGTAGTCTCAACTTATCTAACCGTCTCTAACATACTGTGAGTTTCCGATTTTATAAATGATAGACAGGAACATGTCTTTTACAAACGAGTAGAGACTTGATCTCTGTGTGAATGCCCGGTCTAAGCCCCTGGGACCTCGCACAGGACGACATGAAGTTACGGTTATGAGGAGGTATATGTTGCAAGGAAAGGATAAGGTTGTATGGACTGAAGATAGTAGACTTAAGTCTATTAGGGAGCTTAAGACGTATTGGATAAGGTCGAGTGAATAATTCCAGAAGACGGACAGACTGATACCATAGATTACTTTTCACACCTCTGACTGACAAGGAGTCAAACGTCAGGAGAGAAGAAGGACCATCATTGTATGAGGGGATTCGAAACTACCCCGTGTCCTGACGGACGAATCTCTGTTACCACGGGTCGGAAGGAACGTTGATCATACCGGTTTAATACTACACGACCTTTTACCTCACACTCGTCTCACTACGGACGTTAAGTCTCAAAGACGAGAACTTTGAGTCACTAGAATTTTTGAAATCCACTAGAATTTTGAGTCACTAGAATGAAGGAGACAGGTGGGAGGTAACCCATCCTTATACCTACATCTCCTCTGCCCGGTTGAACCTAGTGTGTCTGTTCCTGTTACACACACCCTCGTTTTTAGGCCGTCCTTGGACCCGGTGTAAAAGGCGGAGTACTTCGTGGGGAGAGGAGTACCCGACGAAAGTTGAGTCTGAAAAAATACTTCCTTTATTTGGGTGGTATAAAAAGTGTGATGATAATAAACCCAGTGACAATTTCGTCAGCCAGGTTGTGGTCGTGTTAATTTGAGTCGAGGAGAGGTACAGAACGAAAAGGACTTATGAGTCGAATCCAAAGGAGAGGGTCTTAGACGGGAGTCGGTTAGAGATAAGTAGAGGTTGGTGAAAGAGATTTGAGATTCAGGATGAAGCTTTGGAGTGGGAAAAAATTTCTTGAAGTAGAAAGATGAGAGAGGGGTGTAGAAAGGTAGAGACAAAAAAGAAGAAAAGGTGTTTTCTTTTTGTAAAAAGGTCGGGAAGACTACGTAAAGAAAAAGAGGTAAAAGATTAAAAGAAAG
The DNA here is from genome assembly GCA_006410555.1 of Capra ibex. Classification (NCBI taxonomy): domain Eukaryota; kingdom Metazoa; phylum Chordata; class Mammalia; order Artiodactyla; family Bovidae; genus Capra; species Capra ibex. Next base: position 62,231,678 of record SJYO01048061.1, on the reverse strand, counting down.
AAACACCCGGGTTATTCCTTGATTCGATAACTCCTGTGTCGTAAAGAGTCCCCTGTCTTCTTCCACTCTTCGTCTGAAATTTTTCTGAATAAAGAGAAATCACACTTCCACCCACTCAGGTATTTATGTGATGAATTGTCAAAGTGTTGACGTCCTCAATTCTTAGACTTATACTACATAGATTATGTACGCACGATGGTCGAGTGATACTCCCGGTGACTCGTGATCCACGACTCGAGTCCCCTTCATAAGCCCTACATCTTTTGCTGACTTAACGCACCAAAACTGAGTTTCGGTTCTCTCGTCGACAATAACAAGTCAACGATTCAGCACAGACCGGGAAACGTTGGGGTACCTGACATCGGGTCGCCTTAGAAGACATGCACCGTAAAGGGTCTGTTCTTATACCCTCACCCAACGGTAAAGGAAGAGGTCCCTTGGAAGGGTTGGGTCCCTAGCTTGGACGTAGAGGACGTAAACGTCCACTTAAGAAACGGTGACTCGGTAGACCTCTCGGGTTCTCTGGTCAGTCTTCCACTCTTTAGGGGTCAGATCCCACTATCACTTTTATTTTTGATTCCCTCGTATAAGTGGTTACAAAAAGAATTATGTATAAAAATTTAAAATTATGTTTAAAAATTTCCAATAAAAGGTAAATGTCAATGATGTTCTATAACCGAGATAAAGGGTACAACATGTTATGTAGGAGTTCGGAGGTGGTCTATAAATTTCCTTCTTTTCAGAACTACCGTCTAACCTATATCTTCGAGGTCTCAACAGTTACAAAAGGAGTTATAAACCAGTCGTTGTAATGGTTTCCTGACATCTCCCCCTCTCTTTAAATTCTCTTCTCTCTTATCTTTATTCATTTATATAAGGGTCTCACGTCGTGTCATTTTATATACGTTTACTTTAGTGTTCATACGTTTATTCACTTGGACCTACTTTACAGTGTCGAATGTATTTTACCAATTGTGTCAAAGGTTTCCCGTGCAGTCCATGTACGACTACTTAGTTTAAGACAAGATCGTACTTGTCGAAACCTATACGCCGTGAAGTCACTTATCCAATTCAAATCGTACGCTTCTCAACTGAGTAACCTTTTCTGAGACTACGACCCTCCCTAACCCCCCGTCCTCCTCTTCCCCTGCTGGGTCCTACTCTACGGACCTACCGTAGTGCCTGAGCTACCTGCACTCAGACTCACTTGAGGCCCTCTACCACTACCTGTCCCTCCGGACCGCACGACACTAAGTACCCCAGCGTTTCTCAGCCTGTGCTGACTCGTTGACTTGACTTGACTTGACTTGACTCGGACGGAAATCAAAGACGTTAGGAGAGAATTCAGGAAGAGGTACTGTGGTCCGGGAGTTACTAATAATTTATTTAGATTACTTTATTTTCGGAAAGGAGTAGATCGATTATAACACACTTAGTAGGGATTGGAAAACAGAGGACTTTCGAAAGAAGTACTAGGTCGTATCAACTTTGGTCTTAGGAGTGTTAAATTTTTCTTTTATTAAAAAAAATGAGATAAAGACGTTTGTGTCCAAGTTAGGGACCCAACCCTTCTAAGGGACCTCATCTTTTACCGTTGGGTAAGACTATAAGAACGGACCTTTTAAAGTACCTGTCTCCTCGGACCGTCCGATGTCATGTACGTTAGCGTGTGTTGACTCACTGATTGTGAAAGACGTGTGACTGTCAGAATGAGTATTTGTTTTCGTTACACCTCACCACCTATCCTACGACCGGGACGTAGTCTTCTGGACTCGAATTCAGACCAGGGTGGTAGACGGTCGGTATACATTAGGTTTATAATGGTCCAGGGTACACGAGTCCCGACGTCTTTTCGGTTTTGTGACGTGTGTTAAGGTCAGAAGTGAGTTAGAGAAGTCTTTTAAAATTTTCAGAATCATATAAGAATTCCATTTCAATTTGTAGTGTCAGGAAAAGTCTGTAGAGAGACGACAGACGTACCTCTTATTGTTTTTCGGAGACGAAGAAGTGTAGTGACGGAGAATGGGTACGGAAGAGGGGATTCACCTCGAGTCGGGAAGGTGTTCACCGGGGAGAGTAACGATAAGATCTCTTAGTCGGGAACTTGAGGTGAGGGGTGTGGTCTACCTTAAGTTTGGGGCCCGGAACGAGAGGTTTCGGTCCGACGGAGGTTACAGAGAAGTCTGAAGGACTCAAATTTAGAACCGGAACAGTAAATGAACGACTCGAGTTTAAGGGGCAATACATTCGAGAGATTGTAGGTAAAGGAGTAGTCACTTTACTCCTATTGTCGTGTCTTGAAAGTCAGCAACACTCCTACACTAATGTTTTACGAACATTTGTTGAGTCGTCTATCGATCATGTGTCATTCGGAGTTATTTGTAATGGTAGTGAAAAAATTGTCATAAATTAATAAACAGATGGAGCCCAGAATCAACGTTGGACACCATAGAAAAGGTGCGTCGTACACCTGAGAGATCAACTCCTTGCGTCCGAGTCATCAACGGCGTGTCTCCGAATCAACGGGGTGCCGTACACCCTAGACAAAGGACCGGTCCCTGGTTTGGGCTCAGCGGACGTAACGTTCCATCTAAGAATTGGGGGTCCGGTGGTCCCTTCAGGGTGGTGATGACAAAAAATAATTATACAAGTCATGATGTCAGACGGAACGGAACAGATATGTGGGTGGGGGACCCGTCCGAGTGAATGTACAACAAAGGTAATCGTAGCTGTGCACTTTTTCGGGGACAGAGATGTGGGTCAGATCTACAGAGTGGTTTACAAACTGGTCGGTAACCGACCTGAGGGAGACACACCATTGGGTCCATTGTGGAGTGTACGTTATTGAGTATCGTGTGAAGGAGAAGGAGGAGGAACTTTGGTCGAAGAGGAGACGTAGGGGCTCCTACGTAGTCCTGTCCCGATGTGCTCGGTGCTCGGACCCGAAACAGGAACTGCGAGGGCGGCGTGAGAAGACGAGCAAAGCGGTCAGTACAGTAAGAAAGAGGATTTGTCGAAAAACAGAGTAAGTCGGAGTGGACCTACAAAAGACGTAGCGACGGTTAAGACAGAAATAAAATTTCAAACTATAGAACAAGTAGTTCCTAAAAAACGTGATTAAAACTAAAAAAATTTTACGAGGTAATTTTATTATAACTCGAACTAATGACCTCCGGAACCACGGGGATTGTAAAATGTAGGTTCTATTCACGGATTGCGTGGAACGAGACGAGGTTCAGAAGGAGGTCCCGTCGGAGGGTGTCACGGGATGGTCTTACAATAACGATTTTGTGTCCAGATGAGTGCCGTGTGACGACGAATTTACGGAAGTCACCACCGGTTCGGAAGGTCAAGGTGTGAGGGAGGTGAGAGCGGGGGTACCTGGGACACGAACTGGTTCTCCTTAGGTAAAGGAAAGGAATGGACGTGTAGAGACACGGAAACCTTTACACCGATCACTGGAAAGACCGTTACGAAAGCAATTGAATCCTACCAATCCTTGAACAATGTGAACACTTATCGACCTATACATACGTAGGCGCCTATTTTGTATTTAAAGTTCATATAAAATAATTTTAGGAAGATTTTTAATGATATGAAGAGACGTCAGATGGTGTATTATATAAGTATTAAATTCTATAAGAGTTACCGAGTCGGAATAGTAAGATTCGCGGTCAACACCATGCCGCGATATTAGGTCACTACGGTTGGAGTCCTCGGTAACTTTAAATATGCAGTAGAACGGGGCTTTAAGTTACGAGTGTATATTAAGCAAGAAAAGGAATAAAACAACGTCAGAAGTTAAACCTCACGGAAGAACGAGGAGGGCTAGAAACGAGAGACGACAGTGATCAAGGCGAAGAACACTAAGTAAGGAGTAAAGGGGCCACCGAGTCTGCCATTTCGCAGACGGATTTAGTACCCTCTGGACCGAAACTACGGACCCAACCCTTCTCGAGGACCTCTTCCTTTACCGTTGGGTGAGGTCATAAGAACGGACCTTTTAGGGTACCTACCTCCTTGGACCATCCGATGTCAGGTACCCCAACGTTTCTTGGAACCATCCGAGGTCAGGTACTCCGGCGTTTCTCAGCCTGCACTGAATCACTGTAGATGATAATGATCGGAGTAAGGTAAAGGGAACGGGGGAGGGGGTGGAAATGGAACGGGAGACGGTGACAGAGGTGATTAAGACGAAAGGGTAATGAAGAACCTGAACCGAGAGTGCCTCAACTATTAATATTGTAAACGGTCGGATACTGATATGAAAAGACGAGACGATTGACTGAGTGGGTAATAAGTCCGAAAATTAGAAATGGAGAAAAATACAGGAAAATGAGCACTCAGACAGTAATAAAACCAACTCTCCACACTTATATATGGACTACCCCCGATACGTTAAGTACCCAATTGAGAGTTCGATAAAGACGACGCCGGAAAGAGGTGTCTCTCCTAGTACCCGTCTCCGATTCTTAGGACTAAGGCTCGTAGACGTCCTGATCGGGAAACGGAGCACGAGTAGCCTCTTGAGGTTACGACTTAAAAAATCCACGTCACCCTACTTTTCTGTACCTTGATTGTACACGTTGGTTTCACACACTAATGACTTCCCTTATAAGTTAGTTACCTAGAATGCGTACAAACTTATTCAAGTCGGATTTAAGAAAACCAAGGAACGATTTTGTCCTCTCCCGTCCCCTAATGAGTCTTGTGGCTACTGGGAGATTGACCCCCACATAATTTCCCAAGGTCCCGATGTTACCACCGAGTCACCATTTCTTAGACGGACGGTTACGTCCTTTGTGCCTAAGCTCGGAACCAAGTCCTTATAGGAGATCTCTTCCCGTACCGTTGGGTGAGGTCATAAGAACGGACCTCTTAGGGTACCTGTCTCCTCGGACCGTCCCATATCACGTACCCTGACGTTTCTCGGTTTGTACTGGATCGTCAATTTGTTGTTGTTTCCCAAGGTCACCCACTGTTCAATTAAAAATAATGACTCAAGTGAACATTATTACTTTAATATTTTGTGTCTTTTAGTATGATTGCTTGTTTGCCGTCTTTGTGACTCGAGGAGTTGTTTGACATGACTCTGTCTTTGATCAGTCTTGTTCTCAAAATTTATTTAGGAAAGGATCACTGTCTCTATAACTTCTTTTTGTCCGCACCTCGGCTTGGACTTTCCATGACTAACGAATAAGAGGATCAGTAATAGAAAAAAAAAAATTAAATTTAAATAAATTAACCTCCGATTAATGAAATGTTATAACATAACCAAAACAGTATGTAGTTGTACTTGGGCGGTGCCCACATGTGCACAAGGGTTAGGACTTGGGGGGAGGGAGGAGGGAGGGGCATGGTAGAGAGACCCAGTAGGGTCACGTGGTCGGGGTTTGTAGGACATAGGACGTAGTTTGGACCTGACCGCTAAGCAAAGAATATACTATAATACATACAAAGTTACGGTAAGAGGGTTTAGTAGGGTGGGAGAGGGAGAGGGTGTCTCAGGTTTTCTGACAAGATATGTAGACACAGAGAAAACGACAGAGCGTATGTCCCAATAGTAATGGTAGAAAGATTTGAGGTATATATATGTAATTATATGACATAACCACAAAAAGAAAGACCGAATGAAGTAAGACATATTAGCCGAGGTCAAAGTAGGTGGAGTAATCTTGACTGAGTTTACATAAGAAAACTTACCGACTCATTATGAGGTAACACATATACATGATGTCGAAAGAATAGGTAAGTAGACGACTACCTGTAGATCCAACGAAGGTACAGGACCTATAATATTTGTCACGACACTACTTGTAACCTCATGTACACAGAGAAAGTTAAGACCAAAGGAACCACACATACAGGTCGTCACCCTAACGACCCAGCATACCGACAGAATAAAGGTTAAAAAATTCCTTAGAGGTGTGACAAGAGGTATCACCGACATGATCAAACGTAAGGGTGGTTGTCACATTCTCCCAAGGGAAAAGAGGTGTGGGAGAGGTCGTAAATAACGAACATGTGAAAACCTAGCGTCGGTAAGACTGACCACACTTTACCATGGAGTAAGACCAAGACTAAACGTAAAGAGACTATTACTCACTACAATAGAAGAAATTTTTTATTTCGACCCCGGTAACGTCTTTCATGTTCTGAAGAACCTATGACTTGTGTTTATTCAGAAAAACAGACAAAGATGTCATAAGGGGTGGGGATGAGATACAGAAACATTTCTTTACACCGTATTACCTTTATTGTTCTCGAATCCTCCGTCTTTCTAGGTCGCACTGGAGTCGGAGTAGAAAATAAGAGGTCCACCGAACTCCGTACAGTAAAATTGTGTCGTTCGGTTGTTTCCCAAGGATTTCCCGTGCGGTCTCCTACTGAAACCCCTGACTTCCTCTCTTGCACGAACCCTGGAAATCGAGTCACGGACCGTGTACTACCTTTGAGTCTCTTGTAGCCAAGGGGAGTGTTGAAGGAGGAGAAGTGAAAGTGTAGTAGACACAGTCCCCGGTCTCGGACCACAGCTCCATCAATGGAGGTAGGGCATGATTGTGAACGGGAGCTCCTACCTTGATTCCCTACAAGGCACAAAGAAGTGCTGTAGTTTTATTACCGGGTCACTTTCTTTCGTCGAAGATTCTAGAGTTACCATACCCTACTAATAGTCCGGGTCTATGAACCCCATCGAAGAAAACTTTTGAAATAAATAATTTTAATTGTCAGGGGGTGGAGGGAATGACAATCAAAGTCTTCTTTTATCTTGAGCCTACAAACCCCCTCGTCACTTCATAAATCGACCGTATCTGAATGGGTACCCCTGTATTTCTCTACAGTCTGACTCTACGTACCTCCGGTAAACTCCTTCTGAACTTTGATTCGTCTCTGTAAACAATGTAAGACCATCTACTCCTCCTTCGTGGGTGAACACATTCTCCCTCTCCCACTCAAACCTCGACATGACGTCACGGCAAAGAGAGTGACACTACACACACATTATTACTCCTCGAAACCGGTTGGCACCGGATTTACAAAGACTTTCGTTCCTCGTCCTTGGTTGGTTGTTCCGAACACCGATGGACCTACGACACGACACGACGCGATTAAGCGAGTCAACACGGGTTGAGAAACGTTGGGGCACCTGACATCGGGCGGTCCGAGAAGACAGGTACCCCTAAGAGGTCCGCTCTTATGACCTCACCCAACGGTACGGGAGGAGGTCCCCTAGACGGGTTGGGTCCTTAGTTTGACCCCAGAGGACGAAACGTCCGCCTAACAAATGGTCGACTCGGTGGTCCCTTCGGGGTCGACGGACCTGCGTCTTCATATGTAGTTCCCGTCAAATGTGTATTTTTTATGGACCCCGAAACTTTGAAGGGTCATGAGGTTCAGTGGGAGAAGTGGGGTCCTACCTGAGTGGTAACACGTCTCGAGTCGAGATAAGAAGGACCGTACTTCGGGTTCTAGGTCACACAGACCCTCCCACGGGTAACGGGTCTCCGTAAGCACCACAAGTAAGTAGATGAGGACCTAGTCCTAGATCTAGGTCTCTGAAGGGAGGAGAATTTTAACAAATTCCCTTTTAGACCTTCCTTCCTCGTACAAATGGTGTGTACCGTTTGCACACCAATTTGGGAGAGACTTCTTTGGTGTGTCGTTCCGAGACAAGAGACTTGTATGGACGTCACAAGCCGTTTCCGTCCGGTCAGTCCGGTATTTATTACCAGATACGGGAACAGGTACCTACCCCGCCTCCCCCAGAGTCGCGGTACGTTCTCGGGTACGTTCGAGCGACAATGGCATACACTGACCGGGTGAAGATATTCCGTCGGGGTATACGCAAAATAATAGGAAGAAACTTAGAGAAGGTTATGAAACTACAGGAACTTCAATTTTTGGATTTTTGACGTGTGTCACGTCGTACGTGTGTTTTACGGAAATCTTTAAAGATCAAAGGTTCCTTGCACCCGTTTCGCTTTAGAGAGGTATACTAAGACTGACACAAGGAGAGTTTCCGAAACAGGACCCGTACAATAACCTGTTTATTGATGATAGTAGTAGTAGAAGAGTCAAAATTCTTAATATTATCGATCTTTCAATCGAATAGCAAAAAACTCAGTTCTTCAAAACGATAGATTTTATTTAACACTTTTGGTTAGTCGAATAATTTTTCCTGTTCGTATCCGTTATGCATCATGATTTGGTAAATGAGTTACCCAAAAACAAAAAAAAAAAAAAAACCTACATAAAAAAACTCGGTCCTAGGAAAAACTCGTAAGTGACTAAGATGTCCCGTAGGAACTGTTTGTCTGTTGCACCAGGGAGGGGACCTAACGTTACTGTCGGGAGATCTGTGACACTACCACCCGTCGACTTTTTAACCTGTCCCGACGACTCAGAGACTTTCCACCTGCCCAGTTGGAAAAATTAAATCATTCAGTGACACTAAATCCAGGGGTGACTCCTGTCGAACAAGATATTACCCTTCTTCGAGACCTTAAAGAACGGAGGCGAGACGGTGATAAAACCCCCCCATAATGATGTCCATAATCACTCTATTTGGTTTCAGTCTAGGAAGTTTGACCCTGTATTTCTTACACGACCTCCCACAGTGTCTGTCAAGGAACCCCGTCCCAAGTAGAGATGTCATTACGATTGAAATTAAAAATTTTACCGAAAGAATTTTTTATACAGATTTCCTATGGTTTTGTTGTTCGTAGACAATACGTGACTTTATGGGTTGTGTAAATCTCCATTTGAATGTGTGAATGTGTGTGTGTGTGCTAAGACGAGAGTATTAACGTGAGGGTCGACGGGACGACAGTGAGTACCTGTCTGTGAAGGTCCCTCTTGTAGACCGTCGGAGGGAACTCACTAGAAAAAGAGGTGTTCTGAGGAGCGTGGAAACAAGAACGTTACTAATTTAAAAGTCAATGGCTTCTTCAGTACGAGAAAAAGGTAGGGTTTGAACGGAGTTTACCGGACGTGATGGACTTTACGGACAGGACGGGACTGACGAGGAATTGGAGCGATCGAGAGGGGTAGATGACGACTCTCGGGACCACTGACGAAGGTCCTTCGGACGAGGGAGGGGGTCGAGAGAGAGAGCGTGCGCGCGAGAGAGAGAGAGAGAGTGTGTGTGTGTGTGTGTGTGTGTGTCTCGTAGATACATGAACTGATCGTGGAGCTACGAATGAAGAGGGCATCGTGACTTATGGGAAATAACTCACTAGACCAATGACTAGACAGGGGGTGGTGGCGACTTTAGTTAGTCTGGGGATACCCCGGAAGGTTCCTGTCTAGGGGTGGGGTAGGGGGTACAGGAGACGGACGGAGAATAGATATCTTTTTAAAGTCGGATGATCCGGAAGGATCTCACGGTTTCTTATTCAAATTAGTCTCCTCACTCTTTTACGTCTTTGTTTCCTTTTGTCAGTTTATTCTGTTTTATTGTCATCAAAATCGGTAATTTTAGTTCCTGAATCATGGAGGAGTTCCCGATCTCTATCATAAGACTCGGTACAGGAAATTCGACAAAACATCTATGACTTTGGGGGTGACCCTCCTTCTACAATTGGTATACGACTGGTGTCCGTGTCTCTGGGGTTTGACGAACCTTGGTCTTCCAACAACTACACCCGAGAACCAATGGAGTCTTCTGACACGTTCTCAGCTAGTACGTGTGGTGTCAGGAGAGGAAGTGGAACAGAAATTTTTGGAAAGGGACTTTCGGTAGTCCCGTAAGTCCAAAAGACTCGTGATCTACGGGTCTGAGGAACGAACTGTGGTCGTTTTTAACGACGTGAAAGGAAGTGATGTCGGGCCACAGTCACGTAACCAAAACGATGTCCCCCTGCTCGTCTGGGTTGAAACAAACCTTTGTGGTGGGGGTGGAGTCCCATAGTCGAGGTGGTCCTGTTTCGACCACAGGAAAAGTGACACACAAGGGTAAGAATTGTACGACGGACTCTCTACCCATTCATTTATAACTCATTTACTCACTTACTTGCGTTACTTACTGCCTTACTTAAGGACGAGACTGGTAGACCACTTGTCACTGGAGTATATGGTGGAAGATTAGGATGGGGGTAGGACTTTAGACCTTAACTTCCGACGCCCCACCTCTTAAGTCAGAGGTACAAGGGTCCCGTTGTACGGTAGGTGTTAGGTGGACCTACTCTTTTTCGTGAAGCCACTCATCAAAAAGAAAAGGATCTTCGAAAGTAGTGTCAAACACCGAGTAAAATAGTTCAGATCTGTGTAAAAAAAAAAAAAGTACACGACACCGCAGAGTCAGGGATACTGTGTTTGGAGAAATTAGTAATCAGAAAGACCACCTTAAACTATCCCCAGTATATTTTAGGAAGAGGAGTAGACGATTATCATTAAATACCTGTGAATGAAACTCGTTATGTGTAACGTTTTCTGATGTTTTGAGTGGGAGACCAATACTAAGTCGTGACATTGCGTTATCGACCCTTTGATCTGACTATCAAATTAGTCACCATACACTAGGAATAAACACCAACCGACGGAGTAGTTAAAAGTAAACCCTCAACTTTACCTGAGACTCCGTCTATACCGTAATTAATGCCCCCTTTAACCAACGTTATACGGAGCTCCATTTTAGGAAGACTACCCTTAGACTCTAACTTTCTTTCGGTTTAATATTTTCCTACTAAATGACCTTTTCCGTTTACATACGTAATGGTAGTGACGAATCGTTTCTTTTTCCTCGACTATTTGGTCTTTCTAACACCTTACTGACTTTTCACTTTTTTTTTAGGGCCCCAGATTGAGTGAGTTTTTTTCTAAATAAGAAAACGACTTACGTAATATAAAGGGGTCTATGTATGCTGTAAAAGGTTCTCACGCGAAGTTAATTTTTCGTTCACTCGTAATTATTGTCAACCGTCCCTGGGATAAAGGAAGATCTAACTTTATATAAAATGATTCTTGACCTATCCTTCGTATGTCCCTGTGGTTTCAATTTTAAGTAAAATGGTGAATATCATAGACGACACGTAGTTAAAAGAAGAATATTATAGTGTGTCCAAAAAAAAAAGGGACTTCAAAGGTTTGTGGAAGAATCTATTACCGAGGTAAGAGTGTAGTGGTTTATAACTACTTCATTTTGTATCTCCGTTTTAGTGTCAACTTACTGATGGGGGTTAAATTACACTCTTTTGATGCTATACTCCTGGAATTCAATTACGTCAAAAGTTTCGTTGTATAACAAAAAGTGATCCCTATATTGTCACAAGTCAAGTCAAGTCAGCGAGTCAGCACAGGCTGAGAAACGCTGGGGTACTTAGCGTCGTGCGGTCCGGAGGGACAGGTAGTGGTTGAGGGCCTCAAGGGAGTCTGGGTGCAGGTAGCTCAGTCACTGCGGTAGGTCGGTAGAGTAGGAGACAGCAGGGGAAGAGGAGGACGGGGGTCAGGGAGGGTCGTAGTCTCAGAAAAGGTTACTCAGTTGAGAAGCGTAGTCCACCGGTTTCATGACCTCGAAGTCGAAATTGTAGTAAGGAAGGTTTCTTTAGGGTCCCAACTAGAGGAAGTCTTACCTGACCAACCTACAGGAACGTCAGGTTCCCTGAGAGTTCTCAGAAGAGGTTGTGGTGTCAAGTTTTCGTAGTTAAGAAACCGCGTGTCGGAAGAAGTGTCAGGTTGAGAGTGTAGGTATGTACTGGTGTCCTTTTCGGTATTGGAACTGATCTGCCTGGAATCAGCCGTTTCATTACAGAGACGAAAACTTATATGATAGATCTAACCAGTATTGAAAAGAAGGTTCCTCATTCGTAGAAAATTAAAGTACCGACATCAGTGGTAGACGTCACCAAAACCTCGGGTTTTTTTATTTCAGACTGTGACAAAGGTGACAAAGGGGTAGATAAAGGGTACTTCACTACCCTGGTCTACGGTACTAGAAGCAAAAGACTTACAACTCGAAATTCCGTTGAAAAAGTGAGAGGAGAAAGTGAAAAAATCGAGGAGAAGTGAAAGACGGTATTCCCACCACAGTAGACGTATAGACTCCAATAACTATAAAGAGGGCCGTTAGAACTAAGGTCGAACACAAAGAAGGTCAGGTCGCAAAGAAGACGTATCTTCAATTTATTCGTCCCACTGTTATATGTCGGAACTGTCTGAGGAAAAGGATAAACCTTGGTCAGACAACCCAATCTTTCTTTTTAAAACTCTTAATTATAAAGAAGGGAGTGACAGATGTCCGAAGGTACTCATCGAGTCACCTTTCTTGGACGGACGGTTACGTCCTCTGACCCAAACTAGGGCCCCAGTCCTTCTTATCTAGGGACCTCTTCCTTTACCGTTGGGTGAGGTCAAAAGAATGGACCCTTTAAGGTACCTGTCTCCTCAGACCGTCCGATGTCAGGTACCCCAACACTTTCTCAACCTGTGTTGAATCGTTAATCTGTTGTTATTATTGGAAGTGACATGGGGTCTTTTCTTTTCGCCGTCAAATAAAAAATTTAGACCCTACACAAATGAATATGGATTTCCACTCGTCTTCACTCCTCGGAGGTACAGTGTCTGGTTCTCGTTATGTCGTCTCGTCAGTCCCCGTCCCTGACTTCGGTCCGGTAGGTGTGGGTTTAAGACGGAGACGAAGAACTCGGGACCGGGTTCGACGGGTTCGGGGGAGACGAAGTCGGAACTCGGGACCGGAGATACGGAGACAAAGGAGTCGACATACTGCCCTATCGTATTTTCTCAAATAATAAGATTCTTAATTCGACCCGGGGGAGAAATTTGCCTCCTCAACGTCCTTTGTGAACTTAACCTGTTGCGTCTTCAAAGACCTGGGGGTCTCTTCACATTCTCAAGACTCTGGTTCGCATCCCCATCCCAAAGTGTCCAAAGCCGACCTCGTCCCCTTGGTCCATCCCGGGTCCACCGTCTGGCTTCCTGTGACTTAGGCTTCGAGTCGTGGAACCGGTCCTCTGGTCCCTGGTTCTTAAGGCACCCGTTCAGACGCCGACACCACCCACAGAGATTCAGTCAGACCTCAACTCACGGGTGGTTGTGTAAGCGTCGATTTCCGTCACAATAAGAGACAAAGGAAAGAGGTATGTCACGGACCTCCATTTAATTCACGTCTCGTTGTGCCCGACGAGGAGATTCGTCCCACGAACTTCCGTCTCGACCTCTTAGAAACAAACAAAAATCTTACATCGTGTCGTTCTTTTCCTCTGTCTTCATCCCCTCTTTCTCCCCTAGTCTCTGTCCCTACCGTCTGACTTTTACACAGATGTTGTATAAATTAACAGTAAAGTTTTCTTCGTCTTTACTTAACCTTTCTTCGTTATCAACTTCTTTATTACTTACTCTTGAAAGATCTTAATTACTTTATGTATCTAAGAATTTAAGTTCTTTATAATGATTAGGGTATGTCTTGTCCTTTTTTTTTTATTTAGATGTGAATCTGATTAGTCTCAATTTTTGACAACAGTCCCTGTTTCCTTTATTAAAATTTTCATCAGTTTCTCTTCTGTTTAGTAGATGTATTCGTGCTGTTAATTAGACTGTCGACTGAAGAGTTGTCGTTCTTGCCTTTGGTCTTCTGTTTAGCTATTATGGTAGTTTCATGGTTAATTTTTTTTTTTCGGTCGATTTATACCATGGATCGATTCGTTTGTAAAAGAAATTTAGTTTTATTTAGTAAAGGTCGAGGGGTTTTTTGAACTCTCTCTTAAATGATGGTGATTTGTGAGTTATTTCCTGTAAGACTTCTAATATAAATTCTTCTTCCTTATACCAGGATCCCCACTCCAGAGGATACGCTTTCTTTACGACCGTTTTGTTCACATACTTACTTAGAATTGTTAATAATTAATACGTTTTATTATTCCTTCGCCGATTGTCCCAATTTTAAAATTTAAGTTATAACCTGTCGTTGTTGAAAATTCATCTCTTTGTGGTCGAACTGAGAGAGACTACTAAGGGATAAGATGCCGTAACCCGAACGTGATATGTATGTACATTGAACCGTTGATGATTGAAGAAATGCTGTGTTGTAAAAGGAGAGATTCTTATGACGTATGGAAAACTCAACAAGTTCAGTGGTAAAAATACAGGTAGTTCCCAGAATGTTTCAAAAGAAACATACCTTTAATATGTGAAGAAGAACTCAAGTAAGAACCTTTAAATATAACGAAATATTTACTCTAGAAGGTAATAATAGTTTAACCAAAAACAGACATCTATAGTTTCAATTAACAAATTCATATATTGAGACATAGTCAGTAGAAGGACTTAATAGAACAACAAACATCATTAAAAAGGTAACTATTGACCAAAGTTTCCAAATGTTTAGTGTGACATACGTTTCTAAAATAAAGGAGAAAAAAGGTGCACATAAAGGGAACGGATAAACGTAATAAATAATGTAGTCAGATTTGTCACAATTTGTTGTCACTACAAACACCTGTAAGAGAGTAAAGACTGAAATTACCTTTACAATAAAGCTCACAAATAGATGATTATCAGTTCCGATACCAAAAAGGTCATCAGTGCATACCTACACTCTCAACCTGACGCTTCTTCCGACTTGCGGCTTCTTAACTACGAAAACTTGACCCACAACCTCTTCTGAGAACTCTCAGGGAACCTGACCTGTAGGTTGGTCAGGTAAGACTTCCTCTAGTCGGGACCCTAAAGAAACCTTCCTTACTACAATTTCGACTTTGAAGTCATGAAACCGGTGGAGTACACTTCTCAACTGAGTGACCTTTTCTGAGACTACGACCCTCCCTAACCCCAGTCCTCCTCTTCCCCTGCTGTCTCCTATTCTACCGACCTACCGTAGTGACTGAGCTACCTGTGTTCAGACTCACTTGAGGCCCTCAACCACTACCTGTCCCTCCGGACCGCACGACACTAAGTACCCCAGCGTTTCTCAACCTGTGCTGACTCGCTGACTTGACTTGACTTGACCTGACTACTACGATAAAACACCTAACTCTACCCGTATAAAAAATGGTATAATTTCTTCTTAGATATGTAAGGACAAATTAATAAAATTATCTAGAGTTTCAAATAGTTTACGGAAAACTCATAAGTATTTTTAATAGTATCATAAAAAGGATGTTGATAAAAAGGTATGTTGATAATCATACTTCTTTAGGTAATACTGTATAAAAATATGGTACACAGGTACGTAAGAGTCAGCACAGGTTGACAAACACTGGGGTACCTGACATCGGGTGGTCCGAGACCCTAAAGGGTCCGTTCTTGTCATTTCACCTAACGACAAAGGAAGAGGTCCCCTAGAAGGACTGGGTCCCTACTTTAGACGTAGAGGACGTAACCATCCGTCCAAGAAAAGGTCAGACGGTTGGCCCTTCACATAAAAATATAGTTTAGTTGATATATCGAAGGTTTATGTAAGCGTCCCTACCACATAATAGAAGTTTCCACGATGACCTAAGACACATTCAAAGTAAAATAAATCCCATGAACAGAGTGATAATTTTATTTTTAGACACTGGGACAAAATCACTTTAAAAAAGTCATAAACCACTGTTACAAAATAAACGAAGTAATTTTTTTTAAGGAAACCTCTTAAAGAAAAGATAGAGGATATTTCAACTTTTACGTGTCGTTGATAGGAGTTACGGTCTATTGTAGAAAAAATTACTTCTTTCTTGAAACTATAGGGAATAAAGAAAAAAGACGGTTGATGTTAAGACCTCCTCTTATTCACCCCATCTCACCTCACCCACACACTTCTAATTCGTGTTTACCTTTTATATCTTCAACTATAGGAGAGAAGAGGAGAGGAATCGAAGGTTAGAGTTTAGTCGTCATCATTCAACCCTCTCCCCCTTTAGAGTTTGAAATTTACTTCAAGTCTCAAAAATAATAATTTAACCCGACGTGGAAATTTAACGACTTGACTCTAAAAAGAATACTGAACGTCACTAACTCTTGAAAACTATCAGATTCTCAATGATCTTTTTAGATTCTCTGAATTTGTTCGTGTTACTCAACCAGACTTCTCGGTGTCCTCTTTTGTTTCAATAAAATACTGGTATGGGACAATTCAGGTAGAAAAAGATACACTGTCAATGTGGACGGATCCTGTAATATTTCTTACTACTTATCTTCGTTGAGTCCGACAAATTTCCTCATGTTTTTTTTTTGTGTTGAACTAAAGGAGGGTCACTGATAGGTTGTACCTCAAAAAAGGAAAGGAAAGGTAATTTTCAAAAATTTGGGATGGATCCTCTCTGAGAAGATAAAGTTGTTCTAAAAACCGATTACCTTGTAGTAGAGTCAGTTTTATCTGTCGGTAGGTCCGAGGGTTCTCAACCTTTCTTTACCGACTACCTCTATTGTGTGACCAGTTTCACCACAGTGGTACATTAGATCCTCACCTCTGTAGGGAGGTTCTCACCGAATTACATTTTCGTTTTGTTGAACCGAGAAAGATGAGAACGAGAGACTATAAATATTAAGTCGACGTAGAGGGCTCCTTGTTGGTCTTGGTGTCTCGTTATTAAGAGACTAACGACGTTAATGATTCCTCCTCTCTAAACTATTAAGTTATAGATGTTCATAGGTCCTCTCAATTACATGTTGTAACTGTTTCGAGTACGAAATGGAGGAAGTCCTCAAACGCGCTTACAATGAAAAAGTTTTTTCGAAGTAGTCTTGTGGGATTTTAAGAGTCGGGGGTTGTCAAGTATAGAGAAAAGTGACGATAGAAAAAAACTAAATAGATATTATAACATATGGAATGGACAAATAAAACTGATAAAAGACGTCATCTGAGGTGGTCCCATCCTTAAAAACACATCAATCAAGTGACAACTTAGGGTTTAAGGATCTGGTCACACACCATCTACCATACATAAGTTTTTTATATATATGAACGAGTTACTTATTTACTTACTTGACTTCTTGACTTTTGTATCATTCTCAGATAATTACCACTAAAAAAAAAAAAAAGTTTTATTTAATACCATCTAGGTATTCTCCCGTCATATCTTGTTCCTGAGATTTTGGTCTAATGGAGTCTTGAAGGGACTCCGCCAGACCACCAATTCTGAGGTTCGAGGGTTGCACCCCCCGTACCCAAACTGGGGACCAACCCCTTGGTTCTCGGGTCTACGGTATGGCGGGTGGTTTTTTTTATTTATTATTCTAATAGTCCTTATTTTAAAGTAAAGACTGAGAACAATAGAAACACAATAACTCTTTAAATGGACTAGAGAATTACGGAGTCAAAAGAGTAGAGGTTTTACCCCTAATATTTACATGGATGGGAATCCTCACCGCATTCATAATTCTTTTAGTATAATTCTATCAATCGTGTCAAGAACTGTATGTCGTTTATGAATTTATTACAATTGCTAATAATGTCACCTTATAGTGCGTTGACAATTTTCGTACTCCGACTAAATGTATATACCTGTACCTTTCTAATATCTACAATTTCTTTTTTTCAATGGGGTTTTGTTTATGCATATCATACTAGAATAAATACACGCCAAAAAAAAAAAAAACTCGAAATACCTAAATAAAAAACGAAAAACCGAAACGGAACTCCGTACACCCTAGAATCAAGGGGGTGGTCCCTAACTTGGTCACGAGGGACGTCACCTTCGTGTCTCAGGGTTGGTGACCTGGTAGTCCCTCAGGACGTGAATGGTAAATTTTTTTTTTAGGGAGATACATAATACACGTATCTAATTTTATATACTTTCTTTATTTTGGTCTGAAGATAGTCACCGACGGATATTATTTTTACTATACCTACAGACACTTCCCCTGAAATTGAAAGACGAGATACCCCGGTTGTAAAGACGTGACATACTTAACACACTGGTTTAATAAATGTTGTCCGTGTTTAAATAAGTCTCAAAGACCATATATTTTGAAATTTCACCCCACTTTCTAAGGAAGAACCGGACAGAGGACTCAGACGGAGACTTTGTTAACGGGTCTAGACACTCCATACCAAAATTCCCACAATGTTTTCTGAAGGCCGATTTGAAAAATGGGTTCTCATGATTAGAAAATTGTAAACAAGGGGTCAACTATACGTTTATAAATTCGAGGAAAGCTACTCGACATAGAAAGGGTTCGTATTTTAGTCTAAACACACTCTCACTTCCTGAAGTCTAAAAAAAAGTTGATATGAGTGTCAGAGGGAGGAGAGGTTCGAAGACTCAGTAAGAGAATCTACGGTACCGGGAACCAAACAGAAGGATTGTTCATTGGATCAATGTTAGTTACGTTGACTAATTACTTGAATTCGGTCAGGGTCCAAAGGAGTAAAAGTGGAGTTACAGTGTTTGCGGACTAGTTACTCTCGTCTTGTAAAAGAACTTCCTTGTCGAGACGACACTGGTGGAGAAAAGGACAACTATTACTTATTAAGAGGAGACAAGACTCTTGGGATTAAAAAGAGACTAAGAAGAAAGGAGAGGAAAGAGTGCAAGGTAGGTAGAAATTAGTAGTCATTCAGTTGTTTGTGAACAACTTTTGAATGGCACACGGGTCGTGTCTGGAACTCCGACATCTCTTTGTTGGCATTTACCGACAACAGAAACTACACGAGTGTCAGATCTCCCTTTATCGCACACACACGATTCAGCGAAGTCAACACGACTGAGAAACGCTGGGGTACCTGACATCGGGTGATCCGGGGAGACAGGTCCCCTAAGAGGTCCGTTCTTATGACCTCACAAAACGGTCCGGGAGAAGGTCCCCTAGGAGGGTTGGGTCCCTAGTTTGGGCACAGAGAATGCACAGGACGTGACCGACCACCCAAGAAATGGAGATCGTGGTGGACCCTTCGGGTCCCTTTATCTTGACTTTTCTTTGTTGTGTAAGATGTTTCTTCTAGGTGGTGAGGTGGGACTATTGTAAAGAACATACGTAAGGAAGGCGAAGGAGTGAATAGTTTCGGGAAGTGGTCGTTGTACGGGGTTGAGTAGAGAGGCAAAAGTCACAGAGGGTAAGATTGGGTAGGATTGGGTAGGATACGTTCCGTCAAGTTCCTCAGAAGAGTCTAGTAGTAAAAATCAAATGAGATACTAAAATGTACAAGAATGAAATGAGGTTACGAGTTTTTAGAAGAAGTAAAGAGTAATGGTTGTACCGTTGTACGTTTTATGTAATAAAGTCCCAGAGCCATTCATCCACTACACAGGAGAGTTATCCGTCGACTGCTTACTTATTTACGCCTTACTCGCTTAGACCTGACCTTGAGGATAGGTCTGCAAATAACGTGTTAACATACCGAGATTAGTGTGATGAAATAGGTGTACCTATATTTAGGACAAGGGTTTCCGTGTAGTCGTGTAACCACGGAGGCAGGGAACGATCAGGGTGAAAAAGACCCAAAGGTTCCGGGAGGATAGACGGTCGTGAGAGTTCGAGTCGAGACCTGAGTGGAGAAGGGGTCTGTGGTGAGAGAAGGTTTGAACAGACTCGATGAGGAAACGACGAAACCTTCTACGATGACCCTTAACAATAGAAAACTATTTATACGGACAGAGAGGTTTACCCTGGGGTATTAAATAGTCGTAGAGATTTTGACCTTGATGTTGACAATCGAGAGTATATTATTAATGAATCTCCCGACGTTCTTATGTGAACCTTCTCTTTTGTGGTAAATAAGGGTCATCTACGTTTACTGTGTAAGGACACAGATGGCGCTAACGTCTGACTTGTTCCCTAGACTGTCCTTTGGTGCTCCGTCGTCAAACTCTCTCGTACTATTACTTGACCCCTGCATGACTAGTTGTAGAAAGGGTAGTTGTGCTGTCTTAATGTTTAGATAAAGGTCCCTGTCGAGGTAGTTTAGGTGGTCGACAGCGACCTGTAAAGTAGTAAATAAACCAAACTAATAATTTCTAAGTCGGTACAAATTTAACCCTTCATCCTCTTTCCCTTTTTCTCGGGAGGACCCGAGACACGATTTAACTTTTCGTAGAGGGTCTATATTGAGAGACACTGGAAGTTCGAAACCTTTTCTTAGTTCGTCTTTTTAGGTGTAAACATAGAGTAAGGTGTTGTAGCAGTAGATAAGGTGAGGTTTTAAGTCCTCGGTGGCCCGTATCTTTACCGGACAAATTACGCATTGACGGTTCGTTGACTCTCTCCAGCCTGGGTGTCCGTTCGATTCAAAAGGGTTGCGGAGGTGGGTACGTCTACGCTTCGGGAGGGACCGGTTGAGGTACAGGTGAGACGTGGTGCCGTGAGACCCGAGAAGCATCGTCCTGGGGATTGTGCTACCCGAGTATGACATATGTGGACACGTGGGGTTTACCTTGTCGAGTCCGTACCTTAGGGAGTTCTAGGTCCGAAATAGAAACATTAGAGTCAGGAGTCTTCTCACAGGTCGTGTCTCGTCCGAACATTACAGACTAGACTTGTTTTAGATCTCCGAAGAATACTAAAGGTGAAGGTTGACAGGATTGCGGTAGAGTCTTTTGTGTCCGACGATCGATGTAGAAGGGTGTCCTCTCCTCCTACGTACGACGGCGTCTCCTCCTACGTACGACGGCGAGACGATCAGATTTACCTTAAGACTTCTAGAGAGAACAGTTAATAGTACATTGTGTGACTTGATTAGGAGTGGTATTGGACGCTCAATCCATGGTAATAAAGGTAAAATGTTCACTTCACTGACCCTGGTTATAAGTAACCCTCCTGACTTCGACTTCGACTTCGAGGTTATAAAACCGGTGGACTTCGTTTCTCGACTGAGTGACCTTTTCTGAGACTACGACCCTTTCTAACTCCCGTTCCCCTCTTCCCCCGCTGTCTCCTACTCTACCAACCTACCGTAGTGACTGAACGACCTGTACTCAGACTTGTACTGACACCCTCTACCACTTCCCCTCCCTTCGGACCACACGACGTCAAGTGTCCCAGTGTTTCTCAGTCTGTGTTGGTTCGTTGACTTGTTGTTCTCTTCAGACCACCCGTCTTTTTATTGGAAGGTTTCTATGGTTAAGGAGTAGGGACCTTGGATTTTTACAATGGAAAATTCCTGTTTCCTAGAAACGTCTATGGTAATTTTATTCCTAACACTCTACCTCTCTAATAGGACCCAAAAGGTCATCGGGGATTTACATTAGTCTTCCCAGGAGTATTCTGTCTTCGTCTCCCACTAATGTGTGTGTATGTGTGTGTGTATGTATGTGTATATGTGTGTGTATGTGTGTGTGTTTGTATGTGTGTGTATGTGTGTGTGTGTGTGTGTTACAAGTTGGAGGAAGGGTGTAGTTGAGAGGGGGAGGGGTCTTAAAGAAGATTCGCAGGTGTTCCACAGAGAAGACTGAGTTCGTTCCGCGATACTTAGTGGAATCCTCATAATTCCCCGAAGGGTCCACCGAGTCTCCATTTCTTAGACGGACGGCACGATCTCTCCGTCCTCTGTACCCAAACTAGGGACCCAGTCCTTCTAGGGGACCTCCTCCCTTACCGTTGGGTGAGGTCACAAGAAGGGACCTCTTGGGGTACCTGTCTCCTCGGACCGCCCGAGGCCAGGTATCCAACCGTTTCTCAATCAGTTCTGACTCGTGTTGTGTACGTCCTCATAATTTCGTCTCCTCTCTCTCACCTCAGTTCGTAAAAGGAGGACAACCTGTTCGACTTCATGTCCATGGTCGAGTATGTTTGATCCTTCTTCTCTCCTAGAAACCAGGTCATTTGCTAAAGGACCGACCCCTCCTCTTTCTGTTCTAGAGTACCTGTCCTTACCTCCCGGTGACTCTCCGGCGGGTCGAGACTGGGGGTCCTCGAAACACTACCGGGAGGTGACTGTTCGTCGTCAATTTCGGTGCACTGGAAAAGAGGTAGGGAAATCTCGGTAGAGTGCACCTGTCAGTGGAGGGGAGTGGAGGGGAAGGTACCGAACCCAGTGAGTGTGCTCATTGGTATTGGGGGACCTCTCCTCCTGCCCCACGACTGTAGGCCTCCCTCTCCCGCTACCCTGTCCCTCTCGGGGCTCCTGACTTGGGTCCACGGACCACCAGAGGGAACCTTAGGGACTGAGGAGAGTGGGGATCGGGGAGGTGGTACCGTTAGTCGTCGGTTGGACGACTTGTTTCTACCGCAGGTCACCGGAGTAGCGAGCGGTACTCGACGTCTCCTTGGACTGGATGATCCTTAGGAGACACCCCTTAGATAGTGTCTTCCACTACGACTAAACACCAGTCACAGAAGATAAAGAGATTCTATGGGTCTCTAAGACTGTAGACCAGACAATGTGTGTCATGACACCCCGAGGATCCCAGTACGACGTCGACAGAGAGGAGGGAAAGTAAGGAGAGACTGTTTACTAAGTAGTCGTTTGGTTAGTGTCGTACCTGATTACGTACGAAAGTCGACGGGAAGGCAAATGAGGTGGTTACTGTGTCCAGGGAAGGTGAATCGGGTCACGGTCCGGAACGTTGTTAGAGTCGCGACCTTTCCCGTTTTATGGTTAATGTCATGCATGCCGAATCCGACGACCCACTCCTCCTTTATCGTTCAAACTGGAAAATATGAATACGATTGTACATCCAGTGTTCCCAGGTGAATCAGTTTCTGGAGAAGACTTGGTAGAGTTTAATTATAACGGATGGTATTCGTTTGCGGTTAGAAAAAAGTTAGATGTTTTGGTCTGAGTTTCTTAAATATATAAATAAAGATTTTACAATTTTTTTAACATAAATTACCTCTTTAAACTCTCTGAGGTTTTTTACCATTTACCGTATTATAAGATGTTCTCCTTTTGTACCTCGTTGATTCTATGGATAACTAGTCAACTGACTAACTGTCTATAAATGTAAATATATATATTTATATATTTATAAATGTAAATATATATACATATACACACACATATATATATATATATGTGTATATATATATGTCGAAGGGTCCACCGGGATTACCATTTCTTGGGTCGACGGTTTCATCCTCTGTATTCTCTGCACCCAAGCTAGGGACCTAGTCCTTCTAGAGGATCTCTTCCCGTGTCGTTGGGTGAGGTCATAAGAACGGACCTTTTAGGGTACCTAACTCAGACCGTCACCCGATACCAGGTACCCTAACTTTTCTCGGCCGGTGCTGACTTCGCTGAATCGTAGGTTTCGTATACATATATGATATATATATTATATATATATTGTTTTGGGGGTTAACCCCCGTAAACACACCGTACCACAAATGTTGTATGAGAAAATAAATGGTGGTGGAGTGTTTATAGAACTGGTCAAAAGATAACATATACAAGTCGGGGTTTGGTTCGTGGTTCCTCTTATATTAAACACAGTGACTGAAAGATCATCGTGGACCGAGAGTACGATTACGGGTGGGTCCCCCGTAAACGAGACGGTCTCAGTGAGTGTAGAAGAAAAATCTATAAGCACCTCGTAACCTAGTAAGGTCGAGAGTCTGTTTTGAGGATTTTACGAGGTAAAGACGGGAAACCCTACCGTGTCGAACTTCGTGTACCCTTAGTGACTTCAAAGAGTTCCTTATGACTCTTCTTTGGTGCTCGTCGTTTGTCGTCTCAGTCGGAAGTGTCATGAGGAGAGGACGAGGGTGGTACTCTTACGCGAGTAAGGAGAAATTTTGGGAGGGTTTTCTTTTTTATTTATTTATTTTGGGAGGGTCGACCGAAAGTTTTTCGGGGAGGATGTCAGGAAACCCACTTAGCGAGAACATCAAGAATAGTAACAAATTATAAATGATTCACAGGTATGATATACTCCAGTACTTCAACGAACTGTACATAAGTAGATATAAACCGTCTCTATACGGTTCACATAAATCAGTAACGGTTACAAGAAAGACTCGACCTTTATGACGTCTCCTTTATACATGAACTGGACTTGAGAGGTCACAGCTAAGAAAATTCATTCACATTTGCCTCGTCTTTAGGAGCTAGTCTCTTCGTAAAGGTTTTCCCCCTATTCTTTCTTGTGTTCGTCGTCTACCCCGAACTCTCGGTACTTGCTCTTCGGGTCCTACGCAGGTTTCAGACATTTAGTAATAACTGACTCGAGGCACGGCAGAATTACTGAAAATGATGTGGAACCAAGGTTAAGGTTCACGTATAATTTCGTTCGTTGTGACGTTCCTGGTCTCCCCGATCTTGTCATTTGATGAGCATCGAATCATTAACAATACGTAATTAATAAGTTCTCGACCTCGGTGAGAAACGTTTGTAATTTTGGTCACTGTTGTTTCTTTATACGGAAGGCAACCCTCCTATCTTTTCTCATCACGATAAAGCCCAACTACGACCGTGCTATAAATCGTCTCGTACTGTCCAAATCATCTATTTATTGCACTACATCATAGTACGTTTGACAATCGTTACATAACCTTCCGGGTTCATAAGGGACATCCCGTAAATGTAGCCTAAACGATACTAACGTTATAGACGTGTCACTACGTAATGCACAAAATAAGAGAAATAATATACAAAAGTAATGAAACACACAATCTTACGTTATTTCTTTCGACTTCGTTATTTCCAACTAACTATTATTATTAAGACGTTCCTACGTTGAAGGAAAGATTTCGTCAAGGTCTCAGTCTTCTTGGTTAACGTAGGTCAGTAGACAAGGAAACACTTCTAAAATAGGAGGAACGACTACTTCCTTACCATTAACGAAACCTTCGTCGAAAACCACTGTCGACCAGGACACACCATTGCCCCCTCCTTCCATCCCTTCTGACACAAGGTAAATCTACGACTTAGGGCGTACGCGGAGTCAAGAGACGAAGAGAGAAAGGAAAGTATAAGAAGTTGAATTTATATTCTACAGGAGAAACTTTCTTTTTTTGACATTAAAAAGTCATTAGATACGACAACGTAAGAAAGTGAGACTGTCGAATAGGATGGAAGGTTTCAAACAAAGTTGGAGAAGAGTTCCTAGAGAGACGTCATCGAGCTTTTGACCCTAGTGACCACAGTCCTTGAAGTGTCTACACACACAACCCATCCCCTTCTCAGAGGCGGATTCAAATAGGAAAGAAAAAAATATATATTAAAATAAATAAAAACCGACACGACCCAGAAACAACGACACGCCCGAGAAGGGGTCAACGTCGCTCACCCCTGACGAGAGATCGACGCCACCGAAGAGGACTACGTCTCGTGCCGGAGATCCCGTGCGTCCGAAGTCGTCGCCGTGCACCCGAGTCATCAATATCGAGGGTCCGAATGAACGAGGTACCGTACACCCTAGAAGGGTCTAGTCCCTAACTTGGGCACAGAGGACATAGTCGTCCACCTGAGGAATGGTGACTCGGGGGTCCCTTCGAGGAGTGGATTCATATTTTACTCGAAGTCTCTAAGTCTATATCGACTCGTACACACTACTGGACCACTTACCCAGATATTCCTCATCTAAAAAGTGTCACGAAAATAGACCCCTTACGTCAAATAAACACCCGTAGGTTACTTCGCTAGTTCCTCCCGTACCGTGGGGTGAGGTCATAAGGACGGACCTCTTAGGGTACCTGTCTCCTCTGACCATCCGATGTCAGGTACCCCAGTGTCTCTCAGTCTGTGCTGACTTCCCTGAACCGTGCGTACGTGTTCCTTCACTAGTCTCACCTTTTTTAATGTCACAAACCCTGCGACCTCCCTCCTCGACGAGTGTCTTTGACTTACTTTTCCCGAAACCTCTGAGACCTCTTATTGTCACAACGAACCTACCTTTTTAATGATGTCTCAGTCTCGTTTGTCGTAGGAGAATGGAGATACGGTTCGTGTCTTACTGAGACTGGACCAGTCCTACGGACTCTTGTGTCGAGGCGGGGTCGAGGAGTTCACAGACACCGAGGCTTTCATGTCTCTCTCTCGTGTATCAGGACCAGTTGTGGACGTCCCTCCGGTGGTCGGAACCTAAGCACGTCTGCGTCTCGGATTTACTGAGGCTTTCGTTGTGTGGAGTTGGTCGTCGTACCGCGTCTCTTCGTCCCAACTGCCGTGGACCCTCCGAGGAGGGGTGTGGAGGGTCTTTGTACGTTCCTTTTAAGACGTCCTTTAATTCCAGAACATAGTACAGCCATACCCGTACTCAGTCACTTTAAACCCAATATTTGTAATTCACCGAAATAAACATGGGTGTTTGTCTACTCCGAAACCCCTTTGGATCCAATATATGCTTCATTTCCCTTTTAATGTAAACACTAACGTTTCCCATCCGTCAGTGAGAGTTCTAAAAGATTTTCCGGGCTCGTTATATTTGTTGGACCCGAAGGGACCATCGAGTCACCATTTCTTAGGTGGACGACTACGTCCTCTGTACCCAAGTCAGGAACCCAGTCCTTCTAGTAGACCTCTTCCTTTACCGTTGGGTGAGGTCATGAGAACGGACCTTTTAGGGTACCTGTCTCCTCGGACCTCCCGACGTCAAGGACCCTAGCGTTTCTCGGTCTGTGATCGCTGATTTGTAGTTGTCATATTTATTAGGTGTCAATTGTTGTGAGTACCTTGTCTCAGTCCCGTCCGGTCCCTCGGGAGTGTCCATCTCCTTAGTGACGTCTCCTGTAGTCTCTCCTACCCGTACGGACCCTAGTGTAGGTTGGATCTTGTCATGGATGTTGTGCAACCAGTGTTTTTATAATTTTTCTTTCAGACAATTTTGCGTCTAACGTCCCGGGGTGAGGGGTCTCCAGGACCGAGTCAGTTGAGTCTATAAAGTGTTTAAAGGGAGAGTTCCAGTAGGACTGTCTTCGTCAGAAGTTTGGTGAGAACCTATTTGTCGTACGGTCCGCACAGAGAGTTCCGGTGTGCCAGACGTAACGTTTGAATCTCCATGGTGACAGTTGTGTTAGTGGTTCTGACATGGGTCTTCTCTCTCTTGAGACACATTCCTTCTCTCATTTCACTTAGTCTCTCGTACTTTACGACACCGGTCCGTGTCTCGGTCTTTTGCCCTTCGGCTCTCTTCTGACCTGACTCCCTGTTCCGGCGCCTGCCTCACAAAGTCCAATGTCGAAAATGTGACACGGGGGTCGAGTTGCAGTCTACCGGAGTACAACCCGACCTACCACCGTCTATTGATATATGAGGTTACTGTTATACGCATATTTTGACATGTCTTGTTCTTATCTCCACTCCTCTGTCAATTTTCGGATGACGTTATAGGAAATTGGTAACTATGTCGAGTACCTGAGAAAGAGGTGATTATGTTTCGTCTCCACTAAAATGTTCCCTTCTTTTCCTTGTAGTTTTTAGTCGTAGGACGATATCATAGAATCTACTGGTCACTTAGTTTCACTTTGAGTCGGAAACAAATACGGATTTGAGGTAAATTCTAGGTCTTGACAGGATATGTATGATGACATATCTTTTACCTATTGGCTATTCCTGGAAGCCATATCGTGTTCCTTGATGTGACATATAAAATATTATTGGATATTCCCTTTTATTAAACCTTTTTGTCTATGTATACATACATTGACTTTACGAAACGATATGTGGACTTTGATTGTGTTGTGACATTTAGTTGATCTGAAGTTAATTTATTCATTTAGAAATTATTTCTAGATCTTGACGTCTAAGTCTAGTAAATCCACCATAAAATGAAAATTTTATGTATATAAAGTAAACTTTGTCTAAAAATTCGAATAAAATAGTTTCTACAATCAGTGATCTTGATGTTTTGGTCCTAAAACTTCGATCGATGTTTCACTAAGAGTAGTATACAAGTTCGAGAATAGTTTTCGAAACGTAGTGGTATTTCCCCAATGTTAAATCTGTTTCCCTGTATCGTGACCCAGATGTTTCGACGACGACATTGGTCCAAACTACGTACTATGTCCTACGAGCCCCGACCACGTGACCCTACTGGGTCTCCCTACCATGCCCCTCCCTGCACCCTCCCCCCAAGTCCTAGCCCTTGTGCACATGTGGGTACCGTCTAAGTACAACTACATACCGTTTTGGTTATGTTATAACATTTCATTAATCGAAGGTTAATTTTATTTATTTAAATTTAAATTTTTCTTTACAAATGGAACTTTAAAGTATCTTAGGTAATTGTTTTAGTATAACAAATGTAAATATCCAAGAAATTAAGGGGGTTAGGGGGTGGTTCCGAAGGGACTACCGAGTCTGCCATTTCTTAGGTGGACGTTACGTCCTCTGAACCCAAACTAGGGACCCAGTCCTTCTAGGGGACCTCTTCCTTTACCGTTGGGTAAGGTCATACGAACGGACCTCTTAAGGTACCTGTCTCCTCGGACCACCCGATGTCAGGTGCCCCATTATTTCTCAACCTGTACTGACTCACTGATTGTGACAGTTAGGGGGTTTTATCAACGTTGACAGAGGGACCGGACATTAGTGTCTCAGAAACATGTAAATCTGTTAATCACCGGTTTAAAAGTAAGTTAGTTTAGTAACGAACGGAAATTTAGGATTTGAATAATGGTTTTAATCGAAGTCACTGGAACTCTTTTTAAGAGTTCTTTAAGAAAGGTTCACTTATAAATTGTTATTTTGTCTTGTGAAATTTGTCTCTCTTTAAAATGAAACTAGAGAAAACACCTAGTGACTTTACCTGGACCCGAGTCCAGAAGAGTAACAGTCCGAGATGAATGGTTCTTTTGACTGGTTTGATGGTAGGTAAAGATAAGGTTTAATATCAAAATACTTTGAAAGTAAAGTAGTACTCCCTTTATGGTACTGATTAGTTTTTTACTGAGACACTAATTTGCTACGAATGTGACATCGTTTGAAATAGTGAAAGACTACCATTTAAAGTAGTTTCTGTGTTCTTGTTTCGTTTTTCAACAAATGAAAGTTTGGAGATTAGTTAAGAAAATATTTCTGTTATTTTCGAGACTGAAGTCGTAAGAATGGCCAAAAGGACTTCAGAAAAAGAAGGAAACTAGAAGAAACAATGAAAGTCGTGGTGGTGTCTACGATTTTTAGAGGGGACTTTTGTTCCAGACAGACAGACAATCAACGAGTCAGCACAGGCTGAGAAACACTGGGGTACTTGACATCTCACTGTCCAAAGAGACAGGTACCTTAAGAGGTCCGTTCTTATTACCTCACCTAACGGTAAGGGAAGAAGTCCCCTAGAAGGGTTGGGTCTCTAGCTTGGGACCAGAGGACGTAACGTCCGTGTAAGAAATGGCAAACTTGATGTCCCTTCGTCCCTTTTGTTCTACCTTCACACTTTTCTATTACCTGAACCTAAGATCAAGGTTTTCTAGAATCAAGTGTATATTAGAAACGGTGTGTATCGTTTTAAACTCCCTTACGTCAATCCAAAGATATCGTCGAAATAAGTCTCGACGGTTTTGAACTTTCGTTGGTTCTATAAGAAATCATCCATTTAACCATTTGTTTGATACCATATTTGTCTGTCATTTTGTAAGAAGTCGTGATTTCTTTTTACTCGATAGTTGAGTAATTATCTGTTACTCCTCAGAATGTAGTCCTAGAATATCAAAAGTCTCATGTCCAGAAAACAGAGGAATTTATCCAAATAAGGATCCAAAAAGCAAAACAAAACAAAAAAAAAATTACCCTACCATTTACCTTATCGAAGAACTGAAAGAGAAAGACTAGAAAGTAACAATCACATATCTTTACGTTGGCTAAAGACACATAATTAAAACATTGGACGTTGAAATGGTTTAAGTAACTACTTAAGACTATTAAAGTATCTACGTTTTTATGAGTTGTTTTATAATCGTTATGCATAGGTTGTTATGTCGTTTTTCTAGTATGTGGTACTAGTTCACGTTAAGTGGGGTCCCTACGTTCCCAAAAAGTAGTAGGTGTTACACCATGTGGTGTAGTTGTTTGACTTCTTATTTTTGGTATGCTAGTAGAGTTATGCACGTCTTTTTCGAAGACTGTTTTAAGTCGTGGGTAAATACTATGTTTGAGAGATCTTTCACCCGTATTTCCCATCTATAGCGTTGTATTACTTCCCGTATATACTGTTTGGATGTGGATCGTAATATGAGTTACCGTTTTTCGACTTTCGTAAGGGAGATTCTAGTCCTTGTCCAGTTCCTACAGGAGAGAGCGGTGAAAATAAGTTGTATCAAAACCTTCAGGATCGATGTATTCATTTCCCTTAGGTTTAACCTTTTCTTCGATTTGACAGTGACAGACGTCTACTGTGCTATGATATGTATCTTCTAGGAGCTGTACCTCCGCAGATTTACGTATAATGATTCAGGGGATCTCCTCTTTTGTCGTTGGGTGAGACTACAAGAACGGACCTCTTAGGGTACCTGTCTCCTTGGACCACCCGATGTCAGGTGTCCCAGTATTTCTCAGCCTGTACTGACTCGTACGTCCGTGTGTTTTGACCTACATCGGTTAGACTTTTCCGAGACATTGTACACTAAGGTTAGTATGCTGTAAGACTGTTTCCGTTTTGATACCTCTGTCATTTTTCTAGTCAGCAACGGTCCCCGACGTCCCTCCCGTCACACTTCTCTACTTATTCTCTAATGTTTCCTACAAATCCCGTCACTGTTACGATATATACTATGGTATTATTACCTGTGTATAATAATCTGTAAACAGATTTGGGTGTCTTACGTGTTTTGGTTCTCACTTGGGCTTACATTTGATACCTGAGACTTCTCATTACTGTGCAGGTACATCCAAATAGTTAACATTGTCTATGTAGTTAGACCTCCCCCTACAACTGCTACACGCTCCCAACCCTCCGTCCATAAGTATTGTGTACTCTTTAGAGAATAGAAAAAGAGTTAAAAAACATGTGAATTTTCGTTAGATCTTTTTAATTCACAAAATAAAAATTCAGTATATGTGATTAGTCTGGTACTCTGACTTAAAAAGAGTGTCTTCCCTTTCGACAGAGAGAATAGTTTTACTTCTATACACCGTTCTTCTCAGTGAACATGCGTGAACCTATTCGGTGAATAAGAGAGAGATTAGGAGACAAAGGATACTAAATTTTACTCCCATTATTCAGTGTTCTTAATTAATACAAGTTTTAGAGAACATAAAAAAAGAATCATCCTTGGATTATTTCAGTCGACTTAGGTTAATTTGTTTCCACTCCAACAGAGGTCGTATATCTTATGGTCCCAGTAAGATCGACAGAACTACGACACAATTCAGTGAGTCAGTATAGGTTGAGAAACGTTAGACCCCTAAGAGGTCCGTTCTTATGACCTCACCCAACAGAGTGGGAAGAGGCCCCCTAGAAGGGTTGGGTCCCCAGTTTGGGTCCAGAGAGTGTGACGTCCACCTAAGACATGTGGTGGACACGATTGTCCCTTCGGGTTCTTAGGACCTCACCGATCGGATAGGGAAGAGATCCCCTAGCAGGTCTGGGTCCTTAACTTGGTCCCAGAGGACGTAACGTCCGTCTAAGAAATGGTCGACTCGATGGTCCCTTTGGGTCGATAGTACAATCCAATCAGGATATCCATGTCCCAGTATTCCTTTCAGAGGACATAAAACCCTGTACGACATGTGTCTACGGCGACCGAACTAAAGGAGATACAGTTCTAGTTGGTGACAGTTTACGGAGGTTTACAAGTATTTTCGATCTTAAAAAGTCTCGGAACATCGGGTCAGTCACTTTAGACAGGTGGGGGTCGCGTCTCACGTTTGCGAGGCAGATATGATGGTGGAGAAACCCCGGTCGAGTGTAGACCTCGTGGGTCTGGTGTCTTCCTAGATCGAATAACGACTTGTAAAGGTTCTGTCTCAGAATCACTGGTATATATTTGTTTCCTGTTGTTGTTGTTTTCCCCTTTTTGTCTTAGTTTTTCTTTTATGTATTCTTTGACTAAACGTGTGTGTCTCTCTTTAAGAAGTTCGGAAACCCCAAACTAGTGGTAGAGTCGATGTTTTCGATAAAGACTTAACTCGTGAAGGAGGTTACAACTAATCTCCGTCTCTCGTACAGAGGAGAAGACGTATACGGCTCCCATTACAGTCATGAGTTTTGGTTCTTGCTTTTTACTACTACTTTTGTACTCCGATTTTAGGGTACGTTGGGAACCGGTCGAGGACGAAAACTTTAAGATTTAATGTCCGACTTGATACACCAAGGTGTATGGACCGATCACCGAAGAGAGAACCCTTTACTGAGTTAGTACCCAAACAGAAAGACCCCTGCCGACTCAAAAGATTTGCGGGAGACAGGAGTATTCGGATGTGTGAAAAACAACTACCCTTTAGAACACTTTTCGTCTTGTAAGTCCTCAGTAATTATCAGTATGAGTCTTCGAAAGTATGAATAGGGTGTTTTGGGAGGCTCGTCCGGAGGGACACCAATGATTTAAAAAGGAGAACGACTCTAAAGGGTCGTACGAGACCCTAATAGTTCATTTCGGTTTATAATTCTCCCTTTAGAACTTTCAGGAAGTCACGGACCCCACCTTAGTTTAGTCTGTACGGGAGGTGAGACCGTGGTCGGTCGACTCGATGTTTGTGACTGGGTCGGGTGCGACTCTTCTGAGTAGCACTCACCTTTGGGTATTACAACGATCCTATGTAACAGCAAAGAGTTTTCGCCCCCTTTACTTCATATATTTTGTCACTCTCTCAAACGTCTTTATTGTCAATTATAAATGAAGTCCGTAAGTAGACCTGTATCGTTGCAACTTTACAAAAAGGAAGTCGTAAAGAAAGACGGGAGTTCCGGCATATAACCTATTCTAAGACTTAAGGAATTAGTGTCGTCGATACGTGGTACAGAGTTAAACGTTGATTTACATCAAAAACGGTTTCACTCATGACCTGAGTCTCTTGTCAATTGTAATTTTTACCCCCCCCCCCCTCACGACTAGACCTCTGTTTTTGTACCTTCGAGTATAAGGACCAGTTTACTTAAAATAATACGACGCAAAATCACAGAAGAAATACATAAGATGAACCAACGAGTCTAACACTTTTAATGTTTTACTTTTAATTCACCGACACATTATGGACTGAACAGTCAAAAAGGTGGACCGTAACGAAAGAGAACGTCGTAATTGAGACAGAGTTCCTCTCCTGTGTACTTTATACTTTTCGGTGGACAGAGTAAATCACTTTACCCTTCCCATCGTCCGACCTTCGTTCTCCCGGGCTACGGACGGATTAGGTACAGACGACGAAATACGATACACAGGAAGTCGTTTAGGGACCTTGAGGGACCCGAGATGGACACAAGTTCGAAAATGTCCTTTATGGTAAGAGTCAGTTCCTTTTTCTTAGAGAATTCTAACAACAGAAATTTACTTTTAGAAACACGCACTTCCCCGTCCAGACGATTTATGAGGTCAGACTTATTAGACTTATTGGTCAGACAGACAGTTTAAAACTTTTTACCACAAATACCTTTTTTCGACGATCAAGTCGAGTTTTCAGTTGGTGGTTTACGAAAAAACACAAGAAAAGATACATAATCCTTCTGAAATAAACATGAGGGGTATAGTCGTGTATCCGCCATTTCTGTACGTGTAGGCTCCTAGCACTAAATTATTTTAATTATTGTGACGACGAAGTAGTTGCAGTAAGGATTCACTTTGAGAAACGAAACGAAAGACGGTCACGTACGTCTACTTCTTATTTTACAGACGATCACGTCGACCACCACGACAGAACTAAACACGATTCTACAGTCGTCAAAATAGGTGGAAACGAAGACATGATAGTGACGTTTACAGTTGTCTCACTCTTTTCGTTTTGACTCTTGTCTAAACTGGAGTGTCTGAGGGACCTTCACAGAGCCCTAGTGATTCGTCGGTCTGTTACGAACCTGTTAGTGACACAAGTGTCATTATATTTCTGCACTACCAATGTGCACACCGATGACCTCTCTCCTCTCTTTGTCTCTTGTTTCGTCCTAAGTAAAGTATTTTATTGAGTAGTCTGTACTTTATTAGTCTGTAGACCAAGCTATCATACCTATAGTACATAAAAAGGAAACCATAATAGTAGTTGAGACAAATTTTAATCTTATACACAATCAACCGGTCAGTACAGGTTGAGAGACATCGGGTGGTCCTAGGAGACAGGTACTTTAAGAGATCCGTTCTTATGACCTCTCCATCGGTCAGGGAAGAGGTCCCTTAGAAGGGTTGGGTCCCTAGTTTGAGTCCAGAGGACGAAACGTCCGTCTAAGAAATGGTAGACTCGGTGGTCCCTTCGGGGTTTATCTCATACGACGACGACGACGACGACGATTCAACGAAGTCATCACCGGCTGAGACACGTCGGGGTATCTGTCGTCGGGTGGTCCGAGGGGGCAGGGACCCTAAGAGGTCCGTTCTTGTGACCTCACCAAACGGCAAAGGAAGAGGTCACGTACTTTCACTTTTCAAATGAAAGTTTATCTCATATGATCGATTATTTCCCGAAGGGCCCACTGAGTCACCTATTTCTTAGGAGTACGTTACGTCCTCTACTTCCTATACTCCTATACGCCCAAGCTAAGGACCCACCCCTTATAGGGGACCTCC
Source organism: Capra ibex (assembly GCA_006410555.1). Taxonomy (NCBI): domain Eukaryota; kingdom Metazoa; phylum Chordata; class Mammalia; order Artiodactyla; family Bovidae; genus Capra; species Capra ibex. Next base: position 62,197,223 of record SJYO01048061.1, on the reverse strand, counting down.
TCCCGTACCGTTGAGTAAGGTCATAAGAACGGACCTCTTACGGTACTTGTCTCCTCAGACCGTCCGATGTCAGGTACCCCAGCGTTCTCTCAGTCTGTGTCTGAGTCGCTGATTTTCGTTCTCGTGAATATTATGGATTATGTTACATTTACGGTACATTTATCAACAACGGTTTCGTAGTGTTTAAGCTCAAAACCACAAACCATGAAAGACCTTAAAAAAGGGAAAAGGGTTGAGAAAACTAGGTGACAACCAAGTTAGACGACTATGCCTTGTATGTCTATACCTCCTGACTGACATACGGGTTCTTTGATAGTAGTGTTAGTTCATTTATATAGGTAGTGGGGGGTTTAAAAGGTACACGAGGAAAGATTGTTCCGTCTCGTATGACGACACTGGTATTTAGGGGGAAGGTACACATCTTGGTTGTCTTTAATTGTGTGTACAAGTCACTTCCGTACATAATCTTCCGACTATCGTTGTAACAAAATTATCGGGGTGCAACCTTTAATCGGTTTGTGAGTATTTGTCTTCTACCTCCGTGTGTCGTCTTGGAGCATACTGTTAATCTTTCTTAATAGAGGTTAATGTGTATAAGTATACCAACTTAGAGTATTTTCTACTCTCTTTGTTCGGTCTACGTATTCTCATATATGATATGATAAAATAAATATATTCAGGTTTCGGTCGGTTTTTGTTAGACACGAAAATTTTCTTAGTCCTATTATCGACAGGAGTCTCCATCTTCCCCTCGATGACTTTCCTTGTATTGTTCCGAAATCCCCACGAATATTACTTGATAAATAACTAGGTTTGCCACTGATATACTTACACAAGTTAAACATCTTTAAATAGTTCGACAAGGAATACACATTAAAAGACGTTACATGATGGTATTAAAAGAAAAACATTTTAACTATTCGAAATAGTTTTCAAAATTCTCACAATGGTTCTAGAAAGAGAAAATACATCTATGACTCTTCTACCGGTCAACCGTCTCAATCATGTCACGCCACTTAAGTGTTATTTGATCTTTCGGTCCCAATATATCGTACCACGTAGACCCCTTGTAACATTGGTCGGTCCTTACCAATAACGATCAGTGTCTCGGCTTTCGAGAGTTATTTAAAACAAAGGAGGTAACGTGTGACAGACTACTAACCGTTTCTTTATTTTATATCTTAGTTCTTTCGGTCTTACGGGAGACGTTCTTATTTTACACGACGGTCATACCGTGTGTCGACATGGAGGTTGGTTTCAACGTACCTCGACTACTCTCCAGGTTCGACGAAGTACTGAACCTCTCGAACACACGCAGGGAAACGGTCTTCGTGTCAATCTTTTTCGTTCGTCTTTTATACAAAGACGACTCTTCTAGAGACTCCCTTCCTTCCTTTTAAGGAGAGGTTGGTTCTGTCCTTTCCTCTTCTCTCATAGTTGAAGAACAGAAAAATTACTGCTCCTTCGTTTCCTCTTTAAGAAATAGATGGACTTGTTCACAATAAAAGGGAATCAGGAGTGTATTACGGGTTCTTGATGAACCAATAGTCTCGAATATAATTTTTGAAGTTGAGAAGAACATAACCAAAAGTTAAAATGTTAAAGACAATTACTGTGTTCCTGGTATCGTTCGAAGAATGTCAAAAGAACATAGAAGATATGCCGAAACATTGACTTTCTGTTTTGGACTGTTTTGACCCCCTTTTCACTTACGGGTTTTACCCGTTACCAATTTGTGTAGTACCGTACAGTACCTCATAGTGTCAGTAATTTTTTTAGTTAGTTAAGTGAAGATCTTGGTTCTACCGCCAGAGATTTATCGTAAAAGGTTATTTTCCCCTGTAAGAAGGGACCTCTTTACTGAGTTGGGTCTAAACCACAAGTCAGATCGTATAGAATAACACGGTCTTTCATGTCTTTTGTAGTACTTAATGACCCCAAAATAATTTTCTTTTGTTTTCCTCTTTTAGACTCCCCAAAGGTGACCGGTTCCTAGTTTGGTAAACCTGTAGGTTGTTTTATTACCGACGTTTATTTTATATATCCATACTTTTAGATACTCAGGTTTCTACATTGACTGTTAGTGATACCCAACAATTTTGTGGTTGAGTCAAAAATTTTTTAACTGTTTATTTGTTTTATTTCGGAAATAAGACGGAAAGGATTATGGAACCCCCTAATGGTTACTAACTGTTTCCTCTCCAGGAGTCTCTTCTTAGGGTCTTTTATTTTCGTCTTTGTATAGCTATCTAAATCTCTTAGTAAGAAGTTGAGACTCACTTTATTACCTATATTGATTACAAGTGAAGACTCGCGATTTTGGTAAGTCAAGTCAGCGAAGTAGTACAGCCTGAGAACGGTGGGGTATGTAACGTCGTAAGGTCCGAAGGTACAGGTAGTGGTTGTGGACCTTTAACGAGTTAGAGTACAGGTAGTTCAACCACTACGGTAGATTGGTAGAATAGGAAACAGTAGGGGAAGAGGAGGACGGAAGTTAGTAAGGGTCGTAGTCCGAGAAAAGGTTACTCAGTCAAGAAACGTAGTCCACCGGTTTCAAACCTCAAAGTCGAAGTCGAAGTCATAGTCAGGAAGGTTACTTATGAGTCCTGACTAAAGAAACTCCTACCTGACCAATCTAGAGGAACGTCAGGTGTCCTGAGAGTTCTCAGAAGAGGTTGTAGTGTCAAGTTTTCGTAGTTAGGAAACCACGAGTCGATAGAAATATCAGGTTGAGAGTGTGGGTATGTACTGGTGACCTTTCTGGTATCGAAACTGATCTACCTGTAAAACCGTTTTATTACAGAGACAAAAAATTATACGACGGACCTAACCAGTATCGAAAAGAAGGTTCTTTGTTCCCAGAAATTTAAAGTACCGACGTCAGTGTTAGACGACACTAAAACCTCGTGTTCTTTTATTTCAGACAGTGACAAAGGTGACAAAGGGGTAGATAAACGGTCCTTCACTACCCTGGTCTACGGTACTAGAATCAAAAATAAGTTTTTTGATTCAACTCAAAATTCTGTTGAAAAGGGGAGAGGAGAAAGTGAAAGTAGTTCTCCGAGAAATCAAGGAGAAGTGAAAGACGGTATTCCCACCACAGTAGACGTATAGACTCCAATAACTATCAAGAGGGTCGTTAGAACTGAGGTCGAACACGCAGTAGGTCGGTCGTAAAGTGTACTACATGAGACGTATATTCAATTTATTTGTCCCACTGTTACATGTCGGAACTGCATGAGGAAAGGGTTAAACCTTGGTCAGACAACAAGGTACAGGTCAAGATTGACAACGAAGGACTGGACGTATGTCCAAAGAGTCCTCCACCCATTCCACCAGACCATAAGGGTAGAGAAAGTCTTAAAAGGTATCAAACATCATTAGGTGTGTCAGTTTTCGAAACCGTATAAGTTATTTCGTCTTTATCAAAAAGATCTTAAGAGGACGAAAAGCTACTACGTTGTCTACAACCATTAAAGTAGAGACCAAGGAGACGGAAAAGATTTTGTTCGAACTTGTAGACCTTCAAGTACCAAGTGTATGACAACTTCGGACCGAACCTCTTAAAACTCGTAATGTAACGATCGTACTCTACTCATGTTAACACACCATCAAACTCGTAAGAAACCGTAACGGAAAGAAACCCTAACCTTACTTTTGACTGGAAAAGGTCAGGACACCGGTGACTATTCAAAAGGTTTAAACGACTGTATAACTCACGTCGTTCAAGTGCCGTAGTAGAAAGTCCTAACCTTTATTGAGTTGACCTTAAGGTAGTGGAGGTGATCGAAACAAACATCATTACGAAGGATTCCGGGTGAACTGAAGTGTAAGGTCCTACAGACCGAGATCCACTCACTAGTGTGATAACACTAATAGACCCAGTACTTCTAGAAAAAACATATCAAGAAGACACATAAGAACGGTGAAGAAGAATTATAGAAGACGAAGACAATCCAGGTATGGTAAATACAGGAAATAACACTCGGGTAGAAACGTACTTTACAAGGGAACCATAGAGATTAAAAGAACTTCTCTAGAGGTCAGAAAGGGTAAGATAACAAAAAGAGATAAAGACTTGAAGTAAAGTCTGTGGAAACAACTGAAACTCCCGATGAGGTAAAGAAGATTCCCTAAGAACGGGTGTCATCATCTATATTACCAGTAGACTCAATTTAAGTGGGTAAGGTCAGGTAAAATCAAACGACTAAGGATCTTACAACTACAAGTGGGAACGGTAAAGGACAAACTGGTGAAGGTTAAATGGAACTAAGTACCTGGATTGTAAGGACCAAGGATACGTCATAACAAGAAATGTCGTAGCCTGAAATGAAGGTAGTGGTCAGTGTAGTCGTAGACCCACAACAAAAACGAAACCGACGTAGAGAAGTAAAAAAGAACTCAATAAAGAGGTGACTAGAGGTCATCATATAACCCATGGATGGTTGGACCCCTCAAGTAGAAAGTCACAGGATAGAAAAACGGAAAAGTATGACAAGTACCCCAAGAGTTCCGTTCTTATGACTTCACCAAACGGTAAGGAAACAGGTCAAATGGTGTAAAACAGTCTTGAGAGGTGGGACTGGGTAGACAGAACCCACCGGGATGTGACATACAGAGTATCAAAGTGGCTCAGTCGACACCAGGTACACTAGTCAAACTAATCAAAAGACACTAACACCAAAAGTCAGACAGACGGAAGACTACGTATCCTTATTCTCCGAATACCTTCGAAGGACTACCCTCTCTGAATGACTCCCCCTTTGACCCACAACAAGACTATCCACCCCGGTACGAGTCATTTAGAAATTAGGTTAAAAGACAACTACCCGCCCCGACACAAGGGAGGGACAATAAACTGAACTCTGGTTTGATACCACCTCCATTACTTCTTTTTCCACTGGAGGAAGTTTTCCAAGACACGTGCGTGACGACGTGAGTCACGGGGCTGGGACGTCGTCCGGCGACGACCTCTGAGACCACCTCCACCCCCACCCCAAACACGGTCTCCCTGGGAGTGGGTCACTCAGTGTCTCTCGTTCCCGGCGGTTTTGGTAATCCTTTCCAATTATTCCTTCAAATATAACCGTTTTCCTTCGACTGGTGTGAACTTGAGTGACTAGTTAAAACTACAGTGAACTTCTCCCGGTCGGTTGTAAGACAAGAAGGACTACGACTACTTTCTCCTTCGTGTCACAGTGGTCGATAATTCATAAGAACGATTTCTTTGATTTGGACTTAGAGTAGTTAGGAGATATAAGTCAATTCCTTTCTGTACTACTTACATTCACTGTAGTATCCTATTTTGTTCGGTTTAGATCTTTTACCCTTTAAGATACTCCTTTTATTGTACCAAAGAAGTTATTAATCCCGTAATTTCTCCCTCTCTTTACCGTTTGACAGTATTTAAATTTTTTATAAGTATTCTGTATAGTCCTTTTACGTCACAAACCGTAAACTTAGGAGTAAGTCTGTTTAGTTGATAATTTCTTTCCGAAGAAACTCCGTTAGTTTCCCTAGACTTGCACTTGACCTATATTCTACGAAAATTTCGGATAATATTTAAAATTCACTCTTATCATAATATCAATTAAAAAAAATTCGTAGATACAATCACTTTGTATGTCTTCACAAATGACCTGTTTTTATTAGTTCAGATCCAAACACGTTTTTGTAAAGTCGTTTTTTATTTACTTTTGTAAAGTTTCGGTTCGTCTTATCTACTTTATTCTAACAGCTTTACGGTTCTCAACAACTTCGGTCGACTATCCGTTACTCTTAAGTAGTACACCAAAAGGGATAGAAATATACACAGAATTTAAAAGGTAAAACTTAAAATTTTATTACTTTCTTAAAGGTCTCAAGACTGTCATCAGGACCTCGTAAAAGGTACTAGAGGACAACTTTCTTTCTTCGGTCTACCGGGGTGACCCGGTTTAGTTCTTTCCTTTTTGGCTTCGGTCTCAAGGGTAGTTTGGAACGGGTATTTGACTAGTGTCTCTCATCCTTCCTAGGAACAAGAGAGTGTTGTTCTAAACTTCTCGTCAAGGTTACTAGAGGTCCAGTGATTCATACCTAAAGAAGTCGTTCTTTACTACGTTCAGGTCGATGAGCCAGAGAGTCCGGACGTTCGAAGGTCAAGGGGTCCCGGAGATGTGAGTCCGTTATAAGAATCACTTCTATTTGTCCTTTGAGTCTGTCGATGACGTCACGAAGGTTACGTCACTACAACAATCTACACATAAGTACGATGTGTTTCCAGACTTTATGTTAAACATTTTGTCAGTGTATTTCTCCCTAAAATTAACATATTATTACCACCCTTTCGTTAGACTGTTACCTACAACTTCAGAAATTTTACTAGTATGGAAAATGAATTTATCGAGTTGAAAATCCTGAGTTTAGATACATTTATTAGACTTTGTTGTCTTTATTCGAAGTTAGTGTTTCTAGAAGTAGTGTCGGAATAAATATTATCATTTGTGGTTGTTTTAGGATTTACAGACATTTATCTTTTTGTCATTCTTTCAGTCTCTCTTTTTATCGGTTCATTTATTACATTATAATACCTCGGTATTAGTTAATACAAAGTTTAGCCAGGTTAAGTTGTTTGTTAATAACGACGAAGTTTAAAGACGTGGTAAGATCGTCAAGTATTAGATCACCTGTCTGTTTATGTTTTCTTATGAACTGTGTCTAACACCAATTCACGGTGTTTTCGTACCTCTTCGGAGTTGATAGAGTCCTCTCCTCTTACTCCTGACTTCTCCGTTTTTCCTTTTAGTCCCGACGGAATTAAACCAGTAAAGCACACTAAACCGTCAAATAATACCCCTTCAAACTTTACGTATCTTCTACGAAGATTAGTTGAGGATCTTCTTGCTACCTCTACTTTGTAATCATTACTCATCCTCAATCGTTGTCTTGTCCTCGTTCGTCCCTTTTTATACAAGATCCGTCGTCCTGACCGGACACGTCTCCGGGTCTCCCCCTTTTCCCTTACTCTACAGACCCCGTCGTATCCCAAACACCCACCGTGTCTTCGTCTCTACTGTTCTCTTCGTTGGGAAAGTTCTCAAATAGACCTTCTTCCCACTCTCGATTCCGTCGTTGACGTTTCTGGTACGACAGTCGCCCTACGAAAATAAAAATGATACGCATCCTTCTGCGATCATAAATTACTAATTTCTACATCATAAATTACTAACCTACGACTAATCTCTAATTTCTCAATACTCTTTCTATTTTATTCGTCCCCGATGTCTTTGAGTCTGACCTCTTTCCTCTGAAAAAACAACCTGTAAATAAGGTTTTTCCTTCTCTACCCCACCTACATCCTATCATCCAAACTTGAAACCTTCAACCCCATACAGATAAAAGTCAATCCCCCTCCCCACTCCGTGGACGGTTCTCACATTTTCTCCTCCACCCCTTTCTCCAAATTTTTTTCTTTCTTTTTTCGTTCTATTACATATCAAGTCAAGTCAAGTCAAGTCAGTGAGTCAGCACAGGCTGAGACGCATGTCACGTTTATTCTTTTATTATACTTGAGTGAAAAACATTTTGTTACCGTACAAAACATTTTGTGTATATTTTTTATATAATATGTATATGTACATACATACAAATGTACACTGAAATGTTCGGTTCGTGACTCTTACTAAACCTTCCCGTGTACGATCTAATATGTGTACCCGATCGGTCCCCACCTTCGACTGTGTCCAGTCCTTTCCCATCCATTCCCGTTTATTTCTTTTTTTATAAATAGAATTTTTTACCATAATACTATACTGGGTTACATATCTAAAATACTTTGATGAGTTTACGAACATAAAGACTTACATATTTCTTTTTACAAAAGTCAGAATTCTTAGTCGTTTTCGTCGAGTGTAAAGACTTTGAGTTGACAAAAGGACGATGACCTCAGAGCCATCGACGTCATTTCGAGACGTTCCGACGGACATGTGCTTATCCTCGTTTGTTCCTGAGAATCATTGTTATATGTACTCGACTCCACTCCGTTTATCTTTACCCACAGAACCTCTACCCCCCGACCGACCTTTGGTTATGCAGGCTTTACGTGACTTGTGGCACCACATTAGTTCCTACCGTTTCTTTGTCTTACTTTACAGTCGACTCGTATGTTCTCTCTTATCCATAGAAAAAGTCTAGGGTCCATAGTCCGTTTGACATGTGTTCGTGGTCCGTCAGTGTCCCGTCTCCTTTTCACGGCTAGGTCTTAGTCTCCAGACATATGGTTGGAACCGGTGGATGGTTGACATACGTGCTGGAACCTTTTCTTTATACTAGAGAATCAGAGCCAAAGATGTGTACATTTTTCCTGTTCTTTTTTTATTGTAGAGTGAATACTACTAGTCCACTCATTATGTGTAGATAAAATGGTACACGAAATTTTTCGTGAAATAAAAATTTTACGACGTGTATGCTTTTACGGTTTTTTCTAGTGACTGACCGGGTGTGTGTATGTACGTGTGGAATGGTAAGTGTATATGTAGGTATGTACCTTTATATATGGTAAGTGTATATCTTTACGACATATATACGTTCACATGTTGAGAAGAGGATTTAATATCTACTCTTTGGTTCGGAATTCCTAGAATTTTTTGATTAGATGTGACATTAGGTGATATTAATAAAACTCTGGGTCGTTTCTGTTCATAAAAATTTCGGAATAAGTATCGACTATTTATCATAAAGACTAGACCTCTCCCTAAACATTAGAGACTGGACCTTTTAAAGATTTGGGGTCACGACACTGACTCAATACAGGGTGGTCTTAAGTATGCAACTTCGGGATTGGAGGTTACACTACCATAGACCTCTATCTCGGAGACCCTCCATCAATCCAAATCTACTCCAGTACTCCTCCCCCGGAAGTACTACCCTAAGCACGGGAATTTTCGTCGTCGTGACCTGGTTGACGGGAAAAAGAGGATGCATTCCTGTGTTCTTCCGTCGGTAGACGTTCGGTCTCTTCTTTCGGGAGTGGTCTTTTACTTGAGACCGTTTCGAACTAGAACCTGAAAGGTCGAAAAGGTCTCGAAACTCTTTTATTTAGAGATAACAAATTGTTGGTGGGCGGTTGGATACGACAAAACAATACCCTCGGACTTGTCTGACTCTGTAGTCCAGTCCTCGGAAATGTAGTATAGAAGTGTTATAGGATTTGAGGGATATAGAGCCTGAAGGATCACCGAGTCACCATTTCTTAGGTGGACGGTTACGTCCTCTGTATTTAAACTAGGGACCTAGTCCTTCTCAGGGACCTCTTCCTTTACCGTTGGGTGAGGTCACAAGAACGGACCTCTTAGGGTCCCTGTCTCTTCGGACCGTTCGATCAGGTACCCCAGCGTTTTCTCAGGTCGTACTGAATCGCTGATTTGTTGTTGTTGTTTAGGACATAGAGTAGTGAGACATAACAATCACAGTGAAGACCGGTACACTGGAACCTATTCAACTCCTGAAAGGGTGTAGAATCACATTACTAATTCACTAAATTATGTACTGGAGTGGATCTTATTGTAGGCCGTTTATCATTTGTAGATCATTCATACTTTTCGACTAAAACAGTAAGTGACATAGCAGTACCCTGATGGACCGATTTAATATTTGAGGTACTCCCGGATACCTGAAACTAATACGGATCCTTACTTGCGCCACTGTGTCGTGCATTCATTTATAAGCGATTTAATTGTCGGTCTACTACTCTTTCCTCTCTCACTAATCCTCTTTCCTTTGTAAAAGTCCTTCGTATATGGTGTAGATGTGTATCTTTGCTCTCGATAGAAGAGTCTCTAAAATTGTCTTTACATATTCAACGTTAAATTAACTAAGTAGTGTGTCGGTTTTTCTACTCCTTTCTTATCATATTATAAGAGCCTTGTTGACAGAACGTATATTATTTTATGGGTAACATCTTAAAAACCCCCCACACGAGATGGGATTTTGGGTAATCCGACGACCTTGTGGGTAACACTTCCAAAACCAAAAAGTAAATTAAAATTATTTTATAAAATGACCTCCTTTCAAACCTCACACTATGGTTACTTCACACAGATGACGAAATCCACTGTAAAGTAAAGACCTGTGGACACCTCTACTTATGTGATTAGGGTTACAGACCCTTAAAACCAACGACCAATGGGTTTTTACTTTACAGTACATGCTTTTGAATAAAAAATAACAAATTATAGGTTGACAGACAGGTCGTTTAGTCTTACTGTTTTTTATTGTCGATAAAGTCCTACGCCGTGATGTACGTACTGTCTTTTACGTAGAGTGAACCTTGAAGTCAGGATAAGAACTACTTTCTAGATACTTTGTACTTGAAATTTTATAAGGAGTAATGGGGGACTTATTCCCACTAATACTAGGAAATTAAAACGAAACTGACTTTCATTTTTCGTTTTCGTACCGATATGACGTGTCAACGTCGGTATGGTATACGTATTTGTTAGGTATAGAGATCCGTTTGGAAAATATCGGATTTATTCAGATCTTCTGTTACTCTCGTCATTCAATCTAAATTTGCGTTCTACAACTAGACATCGAGTTCCTTCAGTCTCGTCTGTCTCTCGGACAAATAAAGTCGTATTAAGGGTGGAACCTGATTTGACAGACTTCTTTAAATCGTAATGAGACGAGGTGATTTCTGGTTTATTCAACGTATTAACGTATTAAATTACAGGGGTTTTGTTCTTCTCCTCTTTTAAGAAAAAACCAGGTAAGAGGTCGTAAGTTTGTATTACGGTTCTATTCCGAAGGGTCTCTAAAGATTGGATTGACAACCACAACCTGTTTTGGGTACTCAGGAGACAGTCTTATGGGGTGTAGTTAAGGATACCTTTTCTTCCTTTCTTAGTTATAAGTACTTTAGGAACACATGTAAACAAACCCTTCCAGTGTAGTACAAACCTCTCTCAGTTCTTTTAGATGAAGAGGAGGAAGCCTTTAGAAGTCACTGGTAGTGACAAAGGTACGTGGTTTGAGGGGTGACTGTTCTCATTCCCCATTCGATTAATTTATTTCAAACCTTGAAATACGACGAATTAAAGAAGTACTTTTCCAGGAGGGAACAAAACACATACAAACAAGTTTCCTTAATGGAACGTCGAGACCGATGTAGTGTAACTATTAACGAAGTTTTCTACATAAAGGAAGAGAACAGATCACTGAGAAGTGAGAAAGGGACCCATGATCGTAGACCAGTATACTAAAAGTCATAATAAACGTACGACTACTACGGGTTCGAATATTTCAGTAGGGACTAAAAGCAAACTCAAAGTCTGAAAATACACCTTGAAGGGTGAACTACATAAGTAATCCTACTTCTTATCTTTAGAGTTTGTATTTGGAAAATTAGTATTGAGTTAAGGGTAGGGTATGGATAAAGAGAGTGTCCGTAGACGAGTGAACGAGTTTGAGGTCTAGATACTAAGTAGGAACTAATAAAGAAGGGAAGAAGTAGTCGTTGAGGACAGTCTGACCGGAGGTTTTATTTATTACTTGTTCATGTTTGTTTAATTAATTGTATCACTATTCACAGAACTTCTGATACTTAGTCCTACTATACTCTCCTACCTCACCCCTCCATGAAAACCATCCCAGTAGTCCCATCCGGAAAAATCCTTCCACTGTTAAACCAGTAGACCTGTAGGCCTACCTCTGTAAAGGTCCGTCTTAGTTGATGAGAATTCTTTTTCTTTCTTCCGACAAAACTTACTCCCTCCTTTATGGTACTAGAGACCGACGTTTCCCTCTATCCCCAGTTGAGTGTATCCTGTGAAATTCGGTTTTATTCGTGAAACTTCATAAATGGGTTCGTGTTATCGTTCAGTAGTTGTCCAAAATTGGACCCCTATTGGTCTATACAAAATAAAAATCTTCTAGTGAGTTCTAGTTCTAGGAGCCCGTTGTTCTCGACTTAAGTCAACGTAGGAAGATGATGGAAGCGGTGGTGTGTTTCTATGATAACTAGGTTGACTTATGTTGTCTTTACGACACATTTTCGTGTGTCGTTATTTTATCTTATGTATTAGTTAAGTCTTCTTCCCTTCCTCCCTCTCCTCCTTTCTTCCCTCTTTCCTTCTCTTTTTGGAATTCTTTGGTTCTACTTTTTTCTTGAGTTTGTGACACACCATTACGACTGTTCACGACTCTCTCTTCGGGTTCCACCGGACCCATACGCACAGTCGGGACCTAAGATCTCACCCTTCGTCCCACCCGCACCCCCACTCCCCCACCTCCACATGAGATGGAACGTCCACCTTTTTCCCCTGTCCCGGACCCCCGTCACACTCCGTCCTCTTCTTAGGACGTCTCCGACTTCGAGGACTTTCCTAAGGGACAGACCTATTTGTTCTAATCTTTTTGGAGTGGGTAGTCGAGTTCTTTCTCCTTTCCTTCCGAACGTTTAACGACCCTTAGACTCACCTTTTGTTTCGGAAAGTACTTTGACTTTGGGACATTGTCTTTACCGTAGTCTTCAATGTTACGGGTCGCTCACATTATTTGAATTCAGTTCTCCTATAATGCTTTTGAAGAGATCTTGATCACTTAGGGACTTCAGGTCCGATTTCATTTACGTTTTAACTCGTGGTCCCTCACAGACTGAATGTACCTCTTTTGGTGTTCTTGAGTGTTGTTTTTTTAACGTTTTGTGTGTTCTTTACTTTGGTAAACTTCCTCTTCTCGTCGATGTTGGTAATTGTCTACATTATGGTTATAAGATGTCATCGTCTGTTTTAGACTTTCTCTAATACTTTATTCTTACCTTTGATTTTAGTTTCTCGAATACGATTCCTTTTTCTTTTGTGTTCAACTTTTGTTTTTGTTTTGTGTATAACGAAATTTGTAATTTTTTTCATAAATAAGGTTTTGTTAAAATTCTTGTTTCGACCTACGGAGTGTAAAGGTCTGAAGTTTTGTACAATGTTTCGATGTTATTAACTTTGTCATACCAGGACTATCTTTCTGTCTGTATACTTGTCTACCTTGTCTTGTCGAGTCTTTGTTTGATACGTATATACCAGTTTACTAGAAACTGTTCCCACGGTTCTGATGTGGTACTCCTTTCCTATTCAGTTGTTTGAACGGACCCCTGAAGGGACCGCCAGGTCACCGATTCTGAGACGTGAGGGTTACGTACCCCGGATCCAAGTTAGGGACCAGTTCCTTGATCTAGGGTGTACGATATTGATTTCTAGGGTACACGGTGTTGTTTCTAGTTTCTAGGATATACGACGTTGGTTTATTTATTTATAAAAATTTCCTGTTTTTTTTTTTTTTTTGGGTGTGTGTTTACACGGACCTTTTGATTTATNGATCCAAGTTAGGGACCAGTTCCTTGATCTAGGGTGTACGATATTGATTTCTAGGGCACACGGTGTTGTTTCTAGTTTCTAGGATATACGACGTTGGTTTATTTATTTATAAAAATTTCCTGTTTTTTTTTTTTTTTTGGGTGTGTGTTTACACGGACCTTTTGATTTATAGGTACACGTTTTCTTATTTTGACCTGGGAATAAGATATGGTACGGGGTTTTATTTAAGTTTTATCTTATTTCTAAATTTACGTACTGGGCTTTCATATTTTGAGAACCTTATTTTATATCTCTTCCGAAGTATTGTAACCATAACCGTTACTAAAGAATCTATACCATTGTTTTCTTTTTTATCTGTTCACCTTGGTGTATTGATTTTTCGAAAACACCTCGTTTCCTGATAGTTGTCTCATGTGTTTTATTATGTGTCTTACTCTCTTTTATAAACATTTGATACATAGACTCCTCAATCATAGGTTTTCATGTATTCTTGAAGGTGTTCAGTTATTGTTCTTTTTTTTTAAAATTACCCGTTTCCTGAATTTATCTGTACAGAGGTTTCTTGTGTATGTACATGGGTATCCATGTATTTTTCTATAAGTTGTAGTGATTAGTAGTTCCTTTACGTCTAATTTTGGTGTTACGTTATAGTGGACTGTGGACGAACACACCGGTAGGAGTTTTTTGTTTTGTTGTTTTTTTAGGGTTCGGAACCACTCCTATACCTCTCTTCGACTTTAGAACACGGGACAACCTCCCTTACATTTAACCGCGTCGGTGACACCTTTTGTCTTTCCTTCAAGGAGTTCTTTAATTTTATCTTGTCGTGTACTAGTTCGTTAGGGTGAAATCCTATAGACAGGTTTTTTTTTTTTTTTTTCTTTAGTCCTAGAGTTTCTTGTGGTACACGTGAGGGTTCAAGTGTCGTCATAATAAGTGTTATCGGTTCTCCATCATTGTTGGATTCGCAGATACTTGTTTGCCTCCTTATTTCTTTGATACCATATATATATGTTACCTCACAATCTGGAGTTTTTCTTTCTTTAGGATAGTCCACGATGTTGTACCTACTTGAGACTCCTACATTACGATTTCCATGACCGTGAAATTGTATTACAATTTCGGGAAACCCCTGTATTACTTTTTCGGTTAGTTGTACTTCCGTTTATACCGTATTAAGGTTACTATACTACATAGACTTCATCAGTTTGAGTACCTTCGTCTTTCATCTTGCCACCAACGGTCACCAACCCCCACCCTTCCCCTCTTTACTCCTCAATAACAGGTCACCCATATCTCAAAGTCAGATATTCTTTCAACTACTTTCTACTTTTTCAAGATCTCTCGATGACATATTGTAACATGTAACGTGTATTTTGATTTTATGACACGACGTGTGAATTTTTAAACGACTCCTGTCTAAAGTACAATACACTAAAAATCGTGTTTATTTTATATAATCCCTACGTAGAATTATTTACTAAAATATAAGTTCTTTAATAAGTAATTTAAAATTTTTGAGTCACTTATGTCGTCTACTCTTGGTCGAGTTCTGTTTTAATCAACTGAGGTTTATGTAAACTCCTTTAGTGTGTTTTACGTCGTATTTATGTTTCCTTATATGTTAGACGTCCTCCCTCATTCTTTATATTTCTGATCTTCTTTTCAAGGTTGCATGTAGGTGATCCTATTATTCTTTCTTAACATCTTTTCGTTATAAATCCAGTGTCCTGGGATTAGTAGACCCGTATTTCAAACCAGGTTCCCACTTGCATACAGGTATGTACGGGTTTATCTTATGGAGAAATGTTCTCTATATACTACAACCCTCTAAATTATTGAACAGTGACCCAACGTTCTATGTTACAGTCTTCGTCGCATAACACGAAACCCACCACCTGAATACCCTACCCCGTCGTACTCGACCTTTTGAAAATGTTAAGGAATTGAAACAAGGTATGGATAAAATAAGAAAAGAAATGTGGTCGATGTAGACCCCCCTGGGATTTTTGTTTCTGTGTGAAGACTCGTATGTGACACTTGGGGTGTGAAAGGATCCGTCACCCTTACTCGTTCTGGGCTAGGTACCTCTTGGTCTTACGGTCCCCGACCTTCGCAGTCTTCCGTCGGAGGAACGCAGTGTAGGTCTCGGGGAGACGACATAGAAGGAGGGAGATCTCGTGACACGTGGTCCGTTCTACTACGGACTCCCGATTTATTTCCATGAAATTGGGGGAGAGTTTTCAATACTGGTTGGATCTATCGTATAAGTTTTCGTCTCTGTAATGAAACGGTTGATTCCAGACAGATCAGTTCCGATACCAAAAAGGTCACCAGTGCATACCTACACTCTCAACCTGACACTTCTTCCGACTCTCGGCTTCTTAACTACGTAAACTTGATACCACAACCTCTTCTGAGAACTCTCAGGGAACCTGACGTTCCTCTAGGTTGGTCAGGTAAGACTTCCTCTAGTCGGGACCCTAAAGAAACCTTCCTTACTACGATTTCGACTTCGAGGTCATGAAACCGGTGGAGTACACTTCTCTACTGAGTAACCTTTTCTGAGACTACGACCCTCCTTAACCCCCGTCCTCCTCTTCCCCTGCTGTCTCCTACTCTACCGACCTACCGTAGGGACTGAGCTACCTGCACTTAGACTCACTTGAGGCCCTCAACCACTACCTGTCCGTCCGGACCACACGACGCTAAGTACCCCAGCGTTTCTCAGCCTGTGCTGACTCGCTGACTTGACTTGACTTGACTTGGAGGAGAGCTGGGACCAAACTCAAGTATTACTTTGTTTTATGTGGTCGGAGGGAGTGAGAGCGGTGTGAGAAGCCCGTCTTTGTAGAGTAAACTTTGTCGAACCCGAGGGACCCGAGAAACGTTCCTAACCACCCCTACTCCAAGCTACAGAATGTTAACAACACTTTTTAGGAGACGAGTGTCGGACTCCCTCTCGTTCCGGTACGCATCTCACCTCTGGTTTAGTGGCCCGAGGCCCGTACGACCTTGGACTTTGGTAAACTGAGATCTGCCGTCACCCCAGACGACTCACTAGTCCTACCCCTTCGTCCATACTTATTTGTCCCCGACGACTTTTACCTCCTTCGTCGAGACGTCATGATGTAAGATCGGTTTTACCTAGTTTATTAGTTACATTTCGGAAAAGGTAAATTCGTTTTTAGGGTCACTTTTAAGGTCATTCAGTCGAGTTTTCTAAAGACCTAGTCGTCGAATGGAAGTTCCACCAATTTCTGTCAGAAGTAAATATAGACAACACAGCCCAAATAGAGAAAGTCGTAACCAAGTCCTAAAAAAAAAAATTGTTTCATAATAATAATAACCCGAAGGGAACACCGAGTCAACCATTTCTTAGGTGGACGTCACGCCCTCTGACCCCAAGTTAGGGACCCAACCCTTCTAAGGGACCTCTTCCCTTTCCGAGGTCATAAGACCGGACCACCTAAGGTACCTGACATATCCGCTGTTCCAGCGTTTCTCCAATCACCATCATCAGCATAGTGATATTAATAATAAGCGTAATTTCGGTCGGTCCCGAGTCATCTGAATGTCACGCTACGAGACTACACAGGGAGTCTTAGGGACCCACACGATTCAACAAAGTCAACATAGACTGAGACACGTTGAGAGACCTGACATCGGGCGGTCCGAGGAGACAGGTACGTTAAGAGGTCCGTTCTTATGACCTCACTTCACGGTACGGGAGGAAGTCCCCTAGAAGGGTTGGGTCCCTAGCTTGGGCGCAGAGGACACCGAGGACGTAACGTCCGACTAAGAACTGGCGACTTGGTGGTCCCTTCGGGAGAGTCTTAGGGGTAGTCTTGACTTTCTAAAGGGGTTGACGGTTCTCCCCAAGACCGTTTTTCGGGGCTCTCCACAGGAAGGGTCCCGTGAATACGGGTCACTGACTAAATACACTTTCTTATTTACAGACCAGGGGAGGTGATTGAAGTCTCGAGGAATACCCCGACCGGATACGACTTCGATAGAGGGTTCGGTCGAAGAGGAAGACGGATTAGGAGACAGAAAATCGGTCTCGATACTTAGGACTCTTGTGAGGGAGCGTTTGACGACGTATGGTTAGAGGTAGAGTCGTCCGGTACCGGAGACCGTTGGTGGTAGACCACGAAAGTGTAGGATGGTACCTGAACAGGGCATCACATACTCTATCTCTCTCACACAAGAGTGAGGCTACTCTAGTTTCCTACGGCTTTATTGTATAGAGTGAAACGGTCTAGAATAAGTCTGTGTTATGGACCACCTGTTTCACTACGGACCTACGCAAAAGTTTCTTCCCGAACGACGGGTCGACACCCGTGACGTCACTCGTTCCACCGGAGCTCGACAGTCGAAGAAGCCCCACACGGAGTTGACGTCTCTCACCGGGGTCGTTTGCAGTACGGGGAAGATCCTGTCGGGTCTGGACCACTGGTCTACTAGATCACTGGTCCACTCAAAATCAACGAGTCAGCACAGACTGAGAAACACTGGAGTACCTGACATCGGACGTCCGAGGAGACAGGTACCCTAAGAGGTCCGTTCTTATGACCTCACGCGTCGGCAAGGGAAGAGGTCCCCTACAAGGGTTGGGTCCCTAGTTTGGGTACAGAGAACGTAACGTCTGTCTAAGAAATGATAACCTCGGTGGTCCCTTCGGACTGGTCCACTCCACACGTATATTTATAGGTCGGGTGAGTCTGGGTTATCCCCTGTAAGATTACCCGGTGTAAACGAGGTCTTTGGGGTTAGTCCACTAGGTTCCGGAACAGTTCGGACGTAGGACCGACCTGTCGAGGGAGACGGGTCAGGACGAAAAGGGAGCGGGAGAGTACCCACGACAAGGGTTTATTAGTAGAGTTCGGGGTTTGAAGGAGAGTCGTCGACGAAGACCTATTATGTTGGACACTATGTTGAATTGTAAAGAGAAAGGTCCTGTCGAATACTCCACAAGTGAATTGTCTTTTTTTTTTTTTTCACACAATCCCTTGACCGTCTATCCTTGTCGAGGAAGAGTAGACCCTTTACCTCTTTATTAACTACAACGACGGAGGGGACCGGGGCACCCTATGGTCGGTCAACACTCCACTGGAAACAGACTTAAACTCTCTACGACCGACAGTCGTCCGGTGGTAAACACGTCAGTCACCTTTTGTTCTGGTCCACATACACTTTATAAATACCTTTTATTTCTGACTCACCAGGAGGCAGTGTCTCTTTTATCTTTCCTGAAATTGAGGAGAGCGATACCACAAAAATAATTATTGTAATTACTGTGGGACATATTTAGATGTTGATAATACACAAATAAACCATTATGAAAATTTTAACCGTTGTTTATATAACGATGATTACCCGAGTTTTTTACTTTCTAACGAATTAGTTTTTAGTTTATGAAGTAAGTACTCTTTCAACTACTGTTTGAATATTTAAAGTTTTACAAATAGTTTTGACTTGTGGATGGTGCCCCTGATATACTATGGTAACTAGGGTGTTTTTAGTCTTCTGTGTTTATACGATTCCGTGGTTATAGTTGAGGGTTTCTAAAACGGACTTCTGTTACTGGGTTGTATATGTCAACCCATTACATGCGTCGTTCTGTTCTGAAAGTCTTCTTTACTGACGAGGAGATGTAATTGAGAGGTTGTAATTGAAAGAAGGTAAAAAGAACACGTGTATGTATTTCACTTCCATCGATAATTACGTGACCGAGGTTACGTCTTTTTACAACGTTTGTTAAGTTACTACGGTAAAAATGTACTCATATTAGTCTACGATACCCCGAAGGGTCCACCGAGTCACGATTTCTTAGACGGACGGTCATGTCCTCTCCCAAGGTAGGGACCTTCTAGGGGACCTCTTCCTTTACCGTTGGGTGAGGTCATAAGAACGGACCTCTTAGGGTACCTGTCTCCTCGGACCACCCGATGTCACGTGCCCCACCGCTGTCTCAGTCTGTGTTAAATCTTTGATATGTTGTTAGTTTGTGATATATAACCTTCTACTAACAAAAAGTTATTGCCAAATTAAAAAGTTTACCTTAAGTACCATGGTTTCATTTTGTAGACCTTAAAGTGGGATAACTCTCATTTTGTAAACTGTAATGACCTCGTTCTACGGTAATATTTGAGTCAATTTACTTAGTGACGATACCATTTAAGTCACAAATTTTTCAAGTGTGATTTTAATAGGAGTGTATTATTATATTTATGTCTAAAACTACCTCTTGTTACGGTGCCGTTTTGGTACAAGAAAGATTTCTTTAAATACCTCATCTTTACACGAACCTTAATCCACACCATGTTGTATTAAATAGGACGTGAGTGCAACAGTTTACCATCGTCATCGATATCTTTAAGTATTTATAATATAGTATATGTATCATTCTTATTGACTTGGTGTGAAAAAACACTTTTTAGACTAAAACTTATGTTTCATCATGTACAAAAAGAGAAAAGACCGTTGGTATTCGTCCTAAAATCTGTATAAATTCGGAAACTTCTTTATAAAACATTTAGTTAGATTCACGGGCTGTTACCACAATTTAAGAAACATTCACTCGGAAGATTTAAACCAGGTATAAAAAAGTTTTATCAAAATCTTTTAAATAGTTGTAGTAGTTACTTACCTTCTAGTTTTTCGAAGTCAAAAAGTCTGAAGGTTAATAACTATTGTTCCATATTTCTGTCGTTCTGTGATTTTAAATAGGGGTGTTTTCTTGTTTTGTTTAATTTACTAAGCAAGACTTGTTTAGTTTACTACACGTTCTAAATTGAAACTTTAAGATATTAACGTGAAGTTTTATAGAGTTTAACATTCTTTGAAATAAATTATTTCGAGGATAAAAAAGACAAAGTCTGATCGTATTTCAACTCTTGACTTTAAACGTTTTATATTTGAACCGTTTTATTTCTTTTGATTAAACTGTTCGTAACGGAAC
Source organism: Capra ibex (assembly GCA_006410555.1). Classification (NCBI taxonomy): domain Eukaryota; kingdom Metazoa; phylum Chordata; class Mammalia; order Artiodactyla; family Bovidae; genus Capra; species Capra ibex. The sequence goes on along the minus strand of SJYO01048061.1, from coordinate 62,176,916 downwards.
ATTTTTATGAGAGACTTCTTTCCCTGAGACTTACCTCCGGTTTTCATCGGAACTTTTATGTATTCTTAACTCTTATGGTAGGTGAATCTTAAACAAAACTAGGATAATTCATACGATCTCTGTCATGTAAGACGTTGTATTATACCAGATATCTCTTCAAGTTAACTTCCAAGTAAAGTTTAAATAATCGAAATTTTACGTTGAAATTTCTTTTAAAGTTCATTAAAAGAAGTTTTTACATTGTGTCTTTCTGGTGTAACCCCCTTTTTGTATAAGAAGTCTTTTTATGTCATCGTACAATAAACTCTATGTACACAAAATTCTTTGACTAATTTCCCCGACTCAATTTGTCAACCCCCCCCTTCAGAAAGTCTACCCCCAAGACTCTCCCGATAGGATCACCGAGTGGTCGTTTCTTAGACGACGTTGCGTCCTCGGAGTCCTTTGGACCCAAGTTAGGGACCTAGTCCTTCTAGTGGACCTCTTCCTTCCTAACCGTTGGGTGAGGTCATAAGAACGGAGTTCTTAGGGTACCTGTCTCTTCGGACCACCCGATGACAGGTGTGTCAGCTTTTCAGTCTGTGTTGACTTCGTTGTTGTGTGTTAATGAGACTAAGAAGAGATTACAAATGAAAAGTGATATTTTTCATAAAAATTTTAATTGAAATAATATCCACGAAATGTTACAACACAACCAAAGACGCCATGTCTTTTCACTTAGTCGATATACAAATGTATGTAGGGGGGAAAAGGAAAAACCTAAAGGAAGGGTAAATCCGGTGGTGTCTAGTAGTCCATGTCAAGGAACACGATGTGTCATCCAAGAGTAATCAATAGATAAAATGTGTGACATAGTTATCGCATATATACAGTTGGGGTTTAGAGGGTTAAGTAGAGTCGGGGGGTGTGGGAAAGGCGGAACCATAGGTATGTAAACAAGGGGTGTAGACAGAGATATGAAGACGAAACGGCTTCTCGTAGATGTGGTAAAAAGATCTAAGGTATGCATACACAATTATGTGTCCTAAAAAGAGAAAGACTGAAGTGACACATACTGTCGGAGCTCCAGGTAGGTGTAGAGACGTCTACTGGGTTGGAAGAAGGGCAAATACCGACGTCTTATAAGGTGATATATATACATGGTACAGAAATAGACAAGTAGAGAACTACCGGTACATCCACCGAAGGTACGGGACCGATAATACTTCTCACGACGTTACTCGTAACCCCCCACGTACACAGAAAAACTTAATACCCAAAAAAGACCCATATATGTGAAGGATTCTCCTAACGACCTAATATCGTTAAAAATTGAAATGGAACTTCAGGTGCCTACCTACCTCAGTTTCGCTACAGGGTGGTCTTGACCGGATCCGGTGCGGTCTCCTGTCTCTGTTGGGGTTCCGATTGGGCCGGCGAGAAAAAGGTGCACCCCGGGAAGTGGTGAGGAGGGGCGGACAGGCGCCACACACCTTCAGTTCCTACGAACGTACCTCGGTCTGGGAGAGCAGAGGGTTGGGGCTGCGAGGGGGTCCAAGGAGTCTGTATCGTCTGTGAGAGCTCTCCGGAGCAGTCGAACGCAGAGCGCTCTTCAGGAGACGCTTCACCCGAAACCCCGGCCCTCCAAGGGAACCACGCACTCGTGCAGGGCAGACCGGGACCCGCCATTGACCCTCACAACCAGGACTCCCCGCACTCCGGTTCATCCCCGCATCAGAGGCCAAGGGTCGTTCCTCGGGGAGTCCGGGGGCACCGGTACCACGAAAGCCACTCGTTCGAAAGGCTCCCCAACTCTACCATTCCCTCCGCGCCGGCAATAGGGCATGGGACGGGGGGACCGGTGGAACCCCGTCCCTTGGTCGAGAGGCGCCACCAGGAGTGACTGGCGCCACCAGGAGTGACTGCGATGTCTCCCTCCCGCCGGACTCATATAGTCTCGAGGTGGACGGATCCACTCCATCGACTCCTTTGAGTGTACGTGCAAAAGAGGTCTCGGGCCGTGACAGTAGGAAGTCTTGGTCGTTGAAGGCGCGTGAACGTTCGGTGAAGGCCCGAGGTCTTTAGGATCTTCCTGTGTCAGCGAAGGGGGGTTCTAGGGGCGGCGAGGGTACGATGACACTTTCACTCCACGTCCTCTGTCCTCCAGGTCCATCAAGAGACACTGTCACCAGAGAAATTTTGTATGGCTCCCCGGTCCAGTTCACCTACCGTTATTGAACTTTCACCCACTAACAAGATCTGTACCACCTTCAGTTTAACCAACAAAACCGTTACTTAATACGGACCTACCCCACCTCCCCTTCTGGCCACTCAGGACATTCTCAGGTACCACAGACATTCAGTTCCCACAAGACATCTTACCACTATTTCATTCCCTCCTTCTTCTGACTTTCTGACTTGGAACTTTCGGACAAAGATCAATTAAGATTAAATCGTGAACGGTAAGGGAGTGGAGTAAGGTATCAAGTAGTCCGTGAGAATAGATAGTCTAGATCCGGGAATTTAGATAAAGAGTGAAGGTGACATATTAGTATTCCCTAAACTAAATCCAGTATGGACTTACCAGATCGCCAAAAGGGATGAAAGGAAGTTAAACTCAGACTTAAACCGTTATTCCTCAAGTACTAGACTCGGTGTCAGTCGAGGACCAGAACAAAAACAACTGACATATCTCGAAGAGGTAGAAACCGACGTTTCGTATATTAGTCGGACTAAAGCCACTAGTTAGTTAGACTGGTAGACCAATACAGGTGCACATCTCAGAAGAGAACACAGCAACCTTCTCCCACAAACGATACTGGTCACGTAAAAGAACCGTTTTCAGTAGAAACGGGACGAAGTAAGACGTAAGGTTCCGGTTTAAACGGACAATGAGGTCCACAAAGAACTGAAGGATGAAAACGTAAGGTCAGGGGACATTCCTTTTCCTGTAGAAAGAACCCACAATCAAGATTTTCCAGAACATCCAGAAGTATTTGACAAGCTGAAGTCGAAGAAGTCGCAATGACCAACCACGTATCTGAACCTATTGACACTATAACTTACCAAACCGAACCTCTGCTTGTCTCTAGTAAGACAGCAAAAACTCTAACGTAGGTTCATGACGTAAAGTCTGAGAAAACAACTGGTACTACCGATGAGGTAAAGAAGACTCCCTAAGGACGGACGTCATCATCTATATTACCAGTAGACTCAATTTAAGTGGGTATGGCACTTGAAGGACTACAAGTTCGACCAAAATCTTTTCCGTCTTCTTGGTCTCTAGTTTAACGGTTGTAGGTGACCTAGTACCTTTTTCGTTCTCTCAAGGTCTTTTTGTAGATAAATACGAAATAACTGATAAGGTTTCGGAAACTGACACACCTAGTGTTATTTGACACCTTTTAAGACTTTCTCTACCCTTATGGTCTGGTGGACTGGACGGAGAACTCTTTAGACATACGTCCAGTCCTTCGTTTTCAATCTTGACCTGTACCTTGTTGTCTGACCAAGGTTTATCCTTCTCCTCAGACAGTTCCGACATATAACAGTGGGACGAATAAATTGAATATACGTCTCATGTAGTACTCTTTGTGACCTGACCTTCTTCGTGTTCGACCTTAGTTCTAACGACCCTCTTTATGGTTATTGGAGTCTATACGTTTACTGTTGTGGGAATACCGTCTTTCACTTCTCCTTAAATTTTCGGAGAACTACTTTCACTTTTACCTCTCACTTTTTCAACCGGATTTCGAGTTGTAAGTCTTTTGTTTCTAGTACCGTAGGCCAGGGTAGTGAAGTACCCTTTATCTACCCCTTTGTCACCTTTGTCACAGTCTGAAATAAAACCCCCCGAGGTTTTAGTGACGTCTACGACTGACGTCGGTACTTTAATTTTCTNAGGACATGTTACAGTGCTTGGAGTAAGGTATCAAGTAGTCCGTGAGATAGATAGTCTAGATCCGGGAATTTAGATAAAGAGTGAAGGTGACATATTAGTATTCCCTAAACTAAATCCAGTATGGACTTACCAGATCACCAAAAGGGATGAAAAGAAGTTAAACTCAGACTTAAACCGTTATTCCTCAAGTACTAGACTCGGTGTCAGTCGAGGACCAGAACAAAAACAACTGACATATCTCGAAGAGGTAGAAACCGACGTTTCTTATATTAGTTAGACTAAAGCCACTAGTTAGTTAGACTGGTAGACCAATACAGGTACACATCTCAGAAGAGAACACAGCAACCTTCTCCCACAAACGATACTGGTCACGTAAAAGAACCGTTTTCAGTAGAAACGGGACGAAGTAAGGTGTAAGGTTCCGGTTTAAACGGACAATGAGGTCCACAAAGAACTGAAGGATGAAAACGTAAGGTCAGGGGACATTACTTTTCCTGTAGAAAGAACCCACAATCAAGACTTTCCAGAACATCCAGAAGTATTTGGCAAGCTGAAGTCGAAGAAGTCGCAATGACCAACCACGTATCTGAACCTATTGACACTATTACTTACCAAACCGAACCTCTGCTTGTCTCTAGTAAGACAGCAAAAACTTTAACGTAGGTTCATGACGTAAAGTCTGAGAAAACAACTGGTACTACCGATGAGGCAAAGAAGACTCCCTAAGGACGGGCGTCATCATCTATATTACCAGTAGACTCAATTTAGGTGGGTATGGCACTTGAAGGCCTACAAGTTCGACCAAAATCTTTTCCGTCTCCTTGGTCTCTAGTCTAACGGTTGTAGGCGACCTAGTACCTTTTTCGTTCTCTCGAGGTCTTTTTGTAGATAAAGACGAAATAACTGATAAGGTTTCGGAAACTGACACACCTAGTGTTATTTGACACCTTTTAAGACTTTCTCTACCCTTATGGTCTGGCGGACTGGACGGAGAACTCTTTAGACATACGTCCAGTCCTTCGTTGTCAATCTTGACCTGTACCTTGTTGTCTGACCAAGGTTTATCCTTTTACTCAGGCAGTTCCGACATATAACAGTGGGACGAATAAATTGAATATACGTCTCATGTAGTACTCTTTGTGACCTGACCTTCTTCGTGTTCGAACTTAGTTCTAACGACCCTCTTTATAGTTATTGGAGTCTATACGTCTACTGTTGTGGGAATACCGTCTTTCACTTCTCCTCGATTTTTCGGAGAACTACTTTCACTTTCTCCTCTCACTTTTTCAACCGAATTTCGAGTTGTAAGTCTTTTGTTTCTAGTACCGTAGACCAGGGTAGTGAAGGACCCTTTATCTACCCCTTTGTCACCTTTGTCACAGTCTGAAATAAAAACCCCCGAGGTTTTAGTGATGTGTACCACTAACGTCGGTACTTTAATTTTCTACGAATGAGGAACCTTCTTTTCAATACTGGTTGGATCTATCATATAAGTTTTCGTCTCTGTAATGAAACGGTTGATTCCAGGCAGATCAGTTCCGATACCAAAAAGGACACCAGTACATACCTACACTCTCAACCCGACACTTCTTCCGACTCTCGGCTTCTTAATTACGAAAACTTGACACCACAACCTCTTCTGAGAACTCTCAGGGAACCTGACGTTCCTCTAGGTTGGTCAGATAAGACTTCCTCTNTTTCTGAGACTACGACCCTCCCTAACCCCCGTCCTCCTCTTCCCCTGCTGGCTCCTACTCTACCGACCTACCGTAGTGCCTGAGTTACCTGGACTCTGACTCACTTGAGGCCCTCAACCACTACCTGTCCCTCCGGACCGCACGACACTAAGTACCTCAGCGTTTCTCAACCTGTACTGACTCGTTGACTTTACTTGACTTGACTAAGGGAGTGGAATAGGGGAACGAATGGAAACTTCTCGTAAATCGGGTGGGTCCAACACGTCTTACACTTCATCTATACCTCGAATCTCTCAACAAGTTGTAATCGTCGACTGAGTCTCTTCCACTACCGTGGGGCGAGGTCATGAGAACGGACCGTTTAGGGTTCCTCGGACCATCCGACGTCAGGTACCCCAGCACTTCTCAGTCTGTGCTGACTCACTGAAGGGAAAGTGAAAAGTGAAAGTACGTAACCTCTTCGTTTACCGTTGGGTGAGGTAACAAGAACGGACCTCTTAGGGTCCCTGCCCCCTCGGACCACCCGACGGTAGACACCCCAGCGTATCTCAACCTGTGCTGATTACACTGAATCGTCGTCGTCGATCTGAGAGGGAAGAGGACCGTCGGGTCTTCAGGAGGATGGAAAAAGGTTTACGAAGTCGAGTACCGATTACTAGACATATATCCGTAATTTTCTGACCGTAGTGGTCGTTAGAACGACTTAATGTTCATCTGTTTCGGCCGTCACCAAACACGGTCGTCGACGGTCACCGTCCTCGACTTGACTGATCAAGTCAGACTATCGGACCAGGGTTCTTAGAAAGGTTTGGAACTGACGGTGTGGACCCCAACCAGTCAATCGATACTCTGTAGGGTTTTGTAGTCTTCTTTGAGAAAACTCTTCAAAAGAAGAGAGGAGTAAGACTAGAAGGGTGAAACAAAGTGTGACTCGTTGTTGACATACTTGGGAGTTCCATCGAGGGGATGTGAGAGAGAGAGACGTGGGTTAGAAGGTGGTTGGTGGTACTACGAATAAAGAGAATTAGAGACTTTTAGGATGAGGAGGTAGTTTAGGTAAGTAAATGGTTTATAAAAGGGACAATACACGATCCGTGGAAAGTTCCGTGACCCTTATATCGTGATTTCTGTTTCAGGGACTCGAGTGGTTCAAATTTAGATGTCAGAAATTTTGAGGAATAACTGATGTAGTCCCGAGGGGTAGAAGACTTTATGGTGTATAAAACAGAGACACCAATGTAGTGATGGTTGTGTAAGTGGGTCCGATCTTTATATAAGAACCCACCCTCTACTCGAGGTACAGGAGAATGAGACGGTAGAAGTAGAGAGAGAGGAATTGATCTCTGGGTCCGATGTTTATGTTTTGAGTAGAGAGTGAACAGTAAAAGGAAAATGTAAACTCAGTGAGTGTTTCACGACAAAAAATTTTTTTTTATGTCTACGGACAGGACAAGAGGGGTAGAGATCAGTCACGAGACCGAATCCTAAAATTAATACCTAGCAAACCTGAGAATGACTAACGAGACGGAGACCAGAACGGAGGAAGTTTAGATAGAAGGTACTCTAGAGAGTACTAAATAAATTTTGTTTCAGCTTAGTCCAGGTAAGGGACGAGTATTGGGAAGTTTTCGGGCTCGATGAACTATACCATGTGATTCAGGAGACTGTAACTAGTACAGAATATGAAGAACGGAGTAACGAAATGTATCAACGATTGAGCAAAAGAGATTCAAGAGACACACACACACAGACATAGAAACATGTAAAACATCAAAGGTATGGGTCGTGTTACGAACCGTATATCATCAGGGAATCAGTTAAAACTTAACCTGTCCCGAAGGCGATAGTAAAACGTAAATATACATACAGAATTCAAAAATACCCAGAACGAAGAAGTTGGAATGTCACGTAAAACTCCCCATCAGTAATCTTAATAAATGTTACAAGGACAAGAAAAGGAGGAAGACCCTTATAACGTCTTAATATAAAGGGTGAGGGAATTTTCAACCCGTATCAGTACACTAAACAAGAACGGTTATTGTATACTCGTTATTATCGTACGTGGTAAAAGACTCTTTCGGAAATTAATGTCTACGTTCTGTGACGATGACAGAGAAGGGGAATGTACTCCTTTACCTTCGAAGTAGTCGAACCAAGGAACTCCCTGTTTCCACTCGTCTCGGAGGACGACGGATACGAACTTTATATTACATCAGTTCTTTGTCTATAATGGTCAGGTGATTCTACACCCCGAAATGATACCAGTGTATTGGAACAGATAGAAGTGGTGAAGTAAGGGAGTCCTGTCCTTGTCATGGTAAATAGAAACCCAGAAGTACCACGGTATAAGTTTAGTCTGATCTTATATTTATAACATAAATTTGAGACTAAAGACTAAAAAAAGGATTAAATGTCACAGGGTAAAGTTTCTAAGGAGAGAATAGACAAAGACGACAGAGTAATGATTTCGAGTAGAATACGAGGTAAAATCGTGGTAAAACCGAAGATTTCAATTTTTAAGATTAGTCAAGTATTAAGTCACAACTAGTAGCACATTGTAAAACATCTCTTATTCTACCGATGGGAGACTACTGACTCACTTGTCAAAGAGGTCGAGTCGACATCGTCACGAGAAGCCCCTTCATTTCCTCCGACCTCGTTTCCGTACGTCGAGACTCCTTAATATCATTAGTCGAATGTTCCCCTACACTCACAATGTCGTGTCCAGTGGGACATAGGAGACGGGTTCGTCTACCGTGTTACTGTACCATTATGTACATTATTTTACAAAGGAGGTAAACGGAAATATACGGAAATTTTTGGGAGTCGAAACACATATACTAAGACACTCCTTTTTTTTTTTTAGGAGAAAGATACTAGGAAAAATTTATGGTGACAATTTGTTACCTGAGAGGTTTTTCTTTTCTCAAGACTGTGTCTGTCAGAGATGGACTTTCTTTACGGATTGTAAATGAATAAGAGAGACATTAGGCATATCATTGAATTTTCCGTATAAAAAAAAGAACGAGTACATTCATAATAAGTAATGAGGTCAGTAAAGGACCTGTAGCCATGCCTCGACGGATGATATACGAAATCAAGTATCCCAATTTTTGTTTTCCGGGTGTCGGAAGAATGATAAAAGAAGATAGATAATTGTCAAGATTGTGTCATAGATAATGGAGGAGGTCGTAGGTGTCGAGGTTTGTACGGGAAAGTATCCTTTTCCAGGTCGAGTAGTGTCGGGTAGACAACTTATAAGATCTTCAATCTTAATTCGGACATCCGTGACAGAGATACTAAATACAAAGGATTTCAGTTAATGTTTAAAAGTCGGCCTCAATAGTTTTAAAACTTAAAATTGAACTTCAAAAGTAAAAATGTTTATGGTTCACGAAAATCTCCCTTTATAAAGATACAAATGATTTTGATAATTATATTACATTAAAGGATATCTATCAAAGACTTTCTGTTTGTTTAAAAGTCCAAATTTTTTGTCGAATCTCTTAAAATCGTACAAATTGTTAGTTAGACACCTTCCTTAGATTAAAAAAAGTTCGATTGTTTTACAAATCCCTGGTGTCCTTTATATAGAAATCACAATTTTTATGTATTTTGGTTAGACACTCGAGTCCAGACACGATACTTACCTCATTCTAGAAGACGGGGTATAGTGAGTATTGGTATGGGTGCTCTTCAGGACGTAAAAGAATACTACCCAGAAACCCACCCAAAGACGGAAATTTTAGATAGTTGTATTGTGGTTCTTTTTTGGTATTTCCTTTTCTAATTATCCAAGGGTATGTGTTTACAAATTTGAGGTTATAATTTATTATGATTTTCTAAATATTTTTAAATTCATAAAGGTTGTATTATAGAGTCGTGTCTCTCTAGAAAATATTTAGTCGATGTGTGTGTGTGTGTCTGTGTGTGTGTGTGTGTTCTTCTAATTTTTTTACTGGTCATCTGGATTCCTTTCTTTTCTCCCTAATTCGAGAGGTTTACTCTAAAAAATGAGTCGAATATTCGTTTCTAAAAAAAATTTATCGTTATCCTAATTCCTCTCATATCTCGTATGAAAACCACGGTCATTTATAACTTCAGTTGAAAACCCTTTCATTAATTTGATGTATATAATTTTCTGGTCATTTGCACCTAAGGGAATTTAGTGGTCACGATTAATTTTCACAAACAGGAGTAGGTCAGTAATCTGTTCATAGACATTCCTAAAAATAACGTCCCCCAAACTATATATACAACTATTATAGAACTACCTACGTATGGTTTTATAATTCGACACTTCTAGTCGTTTAATTTGAACTTTTTCAGTGATCAAAAAAAAAAGAAAAATATTAAATGAGTAGACATACAGATTACAAAGACATTGTTTATAGATAATGAAAACATTGTCAAACAGAGTAAAAATAAGAGAAAATATCTTTTACATGAAGTCTTCGTATCTTTTCCATTAACCTTGAAACCTTAAGGATAGGTCCCAATGAGTATTCAGTTTAACATAAGGTTATTTCTCGTCCAATTTACACTTTTTGTTTTATCATCCGAGGGAATGAGTCGTTGAGAACGAAGAAAAGACCAATGAAGATGGACGTATCTCTTAACAAATTCCTTCTACACATACTAGGGTATACATCAGATCTTTTAAAACCGGTATTTCAGTGTTAGAAGGTATGAACGTGTCATTGAAAAATTGTTCTAGTCTATGGACTTGTTTTAGAAACCCTTACGTCCTATACCGTCCGTTGTCTTCTCTTTAACTGTAGTTAAAAGGACTCTCAGGGGTTTCACACTTTCGGAGAGAAAGGGGATATAACTCAGGACCAATGTGTACCCTTTTGTCTTCGTTTGCTCTTACGGCTCGGATCTGTCTTTTTGGTCTCGTACTGGTACTTGACACTCCATCGGTCCGACCGTCCACGTCCGGACTTTACCGACGTCATTTTGCGGAGGTTGTAAGTGTGTAAATGTTAGTCAAACCGCCACAAAGGTCCGGTCCGACTCCCTAAAGTAACAGGGGTATAATCCGTTACTGTTTCTAAAGTTTACCTGGCTTGTAAAATATAATGACAGTTGTCGTGATTGCATCTAAACGGACCGTCTCCTCTCCCTTTGGTTCTCACAGACGTAATGAAGTCTCCTAGTGACTCATGGTAGACGAGAGTTGGTGGTAGTGGTGGTGGGTCACGTCGAGAAAGACATGGTGTGGGAGTGGGGTGAAGACACTCGGGAGGGGGTGGTCAGAACCAGGTTCTTGGACTTTAGGGTCACGAAGAGGTTTATGTGTAAACCTTTCAGTGAAAGTTACGTCGTCCATCATTGTGTCCTCTCGAGAATTACAACGTGTCATAACACACGAGAACAGGTCAAGGTTTTTAATAGACGAGAAGGTTGGAAGTAAGATTCTGATTTACGTTACGACGTCACGAAGAGAATATATTACACCCTCCTCTCCCCCACCGGTCTGGTATGTCACACCTTTTGGTCATTAAGGGTGTGGTCCCAGATATTTGACCAAGTTCCAGTATTTTCTTGTCCTTTCGGATGACTTGATCATTATCCTTGATCCAACGTACTCGTTTCTGTTCAAAGATTTTGTGGATGTTTGGTGTACACCATAACTGTAACCACAGGTCGACTAAAAAATACTGGAAAGTCCTTTACTTGACAGGGTGAGAGTTTTTGATCTCCTTGTCATAATTATTCAGTTTTGGTTTCGGTTTAGGTCATCACTAATATCATGATGTAAACTAGAGATACCTGACATTTCTTCTTGTATTTTTGTTCTCTCTTTTTGAGTTCTCGAAAAGTAATTTTTGTTTGTGTTTGGTAAATATACCTTGGTCAAGTTTAAAATAAATATTTAAACAAATTTTCGTATATTTCCTAAAAAAGAAAACGAGTGTAAACATCGGATTTAATTCTTTTGTCCCTATGTTTAGATTTCCACGGTCTCGAAGGGGTTTGGACTAGACTCTTCGTCTTTTTTTAATCGACAAATATTTCTGTCCGTCCGTCCGTCGTGGGTGTCAAGAGTGATTGGACTTTCGTAGTTTACTGAGGGACGATAAGATCGAATGGTTGTACCGACATTAATATGAAGGTTATTCTCCGTTTTGGTTAGTCTTTTTATTACGTTGTAAAGTGATCGTCATCTCTAATTTATACTCAAGTCATTAGACGCGGATGTTTATACGTATTTATTACTGTCCCTCTTCTCTGGTCAGTAGGAGTCGGCGAGTCGACTCACCCACCCGTCACCCTCAGTTCCATTTTTTGTCACTCCGACTTGTTTCGACGTTCTTTCTTTTTATAGAGCACACCAAAAAGTTCCAGTCAACTGTTTCCGGTCTGTATTCGTTTATAAAGAGTACATAGGACCTTCTTTTTCTTTTGCTTTTAATCGTGGTCGTTGTTTTGTCTTAAGTTTCGGAAACATTTAGGTTTTACTTCAAGGAGGTTTTTTGTGAGACTGATGTACTGATAAAAAAATTACTAAAGTTCAGGGTTACTTTACTAAATTAAAAGTTCAAGGTAAAGCTGAGTGTTTTACCAGAGACAGTTGTCACGTAACCGAATAACTCACTGTCGAGTAGTCGACACAAGACTCTCTGTCCGATTGTGCTCACTGTTGATTATCACAAGTGTTTATAACAGTGGGTGGAGGTATCAATCTCGTTCCTGTCCCGTTTATGTCATACCTCGTCTCGATGAAGTGACCTTTACACACCTCATTTCACGTGACATAATATGTCGTCCTTCCACTGTAGATTCCCCTGGACCTCCTTTCCTCCATCTGAATTTACTCAAGGGAGGAGGGTGATACACGTTTGTCAGTACAGTAGAGTTAGTTCGGAGGGTCTGATGGTCCGGTTCCATGTGGCTCCAAAGTCTGATGACGACGAGGTTGTAAGACCCTTTGTTTATAGTCCAACGGAGTACCCAGTACCGTTTACGAATTGACGGGAACTTCTGTGTCCTAAGTCTCAAAGGTGTCGTAGAGTTTCCCAGAATGGATGACCATAGTCTCTTTACTAGTAAACTTGACTAAGAAATTTATAGGATGGAATCTACGTAGAATATACGTTAAGTTTCTTTTCGAAACCTCCACAAAAATGATATCTAAAAACTAGGGAACATAATCTATTTAAATAAAAGATATGGATCAAACGATTTCTAAAAATGGTGTTTACTCATAACTTTAAATAGTTTACGAAAGAGACATAGACAACTCTACAAAGAGGATATTAGATATCCACAAAGAGGATATTAAATATACCATATAATAGAACCGATAAAAAACCAAGATAAATAAACACTACTCGGTTTGAATTTAAAGACCCTATTTATATATGATACGAAAAAATTTTTTAAGTAACAATTTAGACAGTTTTAAAACAACACTAAAAAATTTAGATACAAATACTCACTCTGACCGGATACTAAAAAAAAAGATATATCAGAAACTAAAACTAAGATTCAATGTAAGTGGACGAATTAGGAAACCTTCTTATGAGGGAAGAAAAGTAAATAGACCTTTTGTAAGACCTGTAAACCTTATTAGACAAAGAACTTGTAAATCATTTTGAAAAGACATTATACACATCCGGACAAAAAATAAAATACCCTTTTGTCATGGATTAGATCTATGTTAAATTTAGTAAAACTTAGGTGGATGTTTCACACTTTCTTTCACAGAGGGGATAGAACGTTTATCTCGTACAACAGTTAGAGAACATAAAAAGGTTTATTATCTGTTCTTCACCATAAAACCAAATCAAGAATTAAACATAAGGAAAACAATATTTAAGTGACCCACGAAATGAAAGTTTCTAATATTAAAAAATAAAGATCTTCAAGATGAAACGAGATAAAGTCAGAAGAAACAATAGAAACAGAGAACAAAAGCGAATAGTAAAGTTTCAGTTATAAATAAGGTCTACAAAATATGTATTTATAGAATTTAAGTTATAGATTAGTAAATTCATATAGTTTAGTAAACTAAGATTTAAAGTAAAACCACTGGGAGTCGGTGTCGATAGACAAAGGACAGGAACACCATTCAAGGTCAGTAACACAATATGAATCCTATATGGTCACTTGTTTTGTCAGTTTCTCTGGACGAGACTACCTTATACCTTGTATTTAATAGTGTTCCTCTCTTATTATCATTAACTAGTTGTTTTGTAGATTCTGTTACTACAATCTTTTAATCCGGTCTCCAACGTCTCACGATATCTTTTTTCTTTACCTCGGACCTTTCTCTTGACGTCGTCAGACCACCGTCGTAGTTTACCTACCGGTTTCTTAGGAACCTTGAATTCTTTTATGAACTTTCTTTTGTTTAGTAAACCTACAAAACCTCTTCTCATATCTCCCTCGTCGGTAAAGAATTCATAAGTTTCTTGTCGGTTTCTTTCGACCGCACCGACCCTCCTTACTCCTTCTTGCCGTCAGCCTCCTCTCAGGGGCTCCTCATCGCACCCGAGATCCAGAACTTCGTGGACATTCCTACTCATTATCTGTAGGACACCGGAAATGAGGTTCCTGTAACCGAAAATGAGACCTCAGTAGTCTCGGTGACCTCCCGAAACTCGGTTCCTCACTGTCGTCTACTGAATAAAAAGTCAGAGTACAACTCTTGTCTGATCCACCTTCACATTTTCGTTCCTGTGGTAGATCCTCTACCAGAGTTCTTAACTCTACTCGTTACTACCACCAACCCTAGTCCTATTATCACCACTTCCACCTACTTCGACGCTCTGACCTATGTAAAACTTCTTTCTCAGTTCCTCTGAACGACTACATAGTCGACATCTCCACATTCTCAGTCAGTACGTTTGTACTTTTTCACGTCTATCTCTTCACCCCAGTTCCCGTAGTCTCCACTTCAAAATCTGTACAATTCCAACTTTACAGATACTCTATGTGTTCATCACTACAACCCATCCTTTTACCTAGACGTTCAGATCTCCTTCTCTAGCTCCGACCTTCAACTTTAGACCCTCATTTTTCGTATAACCATAAAGTAAAGTACTCTTACTTACTGCGGTACTTCCATAATTCACATGCATTTCTTCCATCAGATTCTACATAGGGACTCCGTGAGATTACACCTCTCCTGTCTTTCTATCTCCTAAGTCGTTTCCTCATACCTTTCGTCACCAGTGACTTTATTTTGGGTCCTCTCATGTTTAGGTTCATTTTTTTCTCAAAGTTTCTCCTCCGTCACTAAATAGTACTTTTTACTACGATTAGTCAGTTTTCTACCTTCTGACTCTTTATTGGTGAGCTAAAACGTTACATCTATTACAATCACTGGTACTCTTCTTGAAACATCAATCTGTCTCTACCAGATTTAAGACTAATCTCCCCCAAATTCTCTTTTCCCTTATTTCTTTAACCTTTGTCCTGTTTATGGAGTTTCAAAAAGAGATTTCCCCTTGTTTCTTTATCCTGTCATCGTTCTCCTTTTACCCGTAGTTATATTAAATTATAAATGTAAAAGACGACTACTCTTAAAAGATCAACTCTACTGTACACCGTCGAGTCCTCTCTCCCTCCTCGTAACAATCTTGTTTCAGGGGGCCGCCTACCTCTTCTGTCTTAGACACGGTATTGCTTTTCGTCTGTGTCTCCTTCCCTACAGACATCACTTCACTCCACCTCTACTCTCGGACCCGTTCAAAAACGGAGGTCCGGTGACGAAGAAAGTACGTTCACTTTTCAGTCACTGGTACAACCTGAACCCATACGGACAGAATCGTTCCTTAGAAGTCAGTAGGAGTGAGTGTAGTATAGGACTCTTTCACTACAAAGAGAGAAAGATAGACACTCCTTGGGTTCACCTCTAAGTGTCGAGTGAATGGATTCTGGATGGTTGTCAGTCCCCTTCGGTCTGAGGGTGTAGGGATAAGGGAAATACCGTCGGGTACCTCATAAGTAAATGAGAGACGACAGTAGAAGAGAAGTCGGCGTCCATAAAAAGATACATACACACGAATCAGAGAGTCAGCACAGGTCGAGAAACGCTGGGGTACCTGACATCGGGCGGTCCGAGGGGACAGGTACCCTAAGAGGCGCCCTAAGTGGAGGTCTTATGACCTCACCCAACGGTACGGGAGGAGGTCCCCTAGAAGGGTTGGGTCCCTAATTTGGGTCGAGAGGACGTGACATCCACCTAAGAAATGGTAGACTCGGTGGTCCCTTCGGGAAAGATACATATACATGGAAGATTTAACCCCTATAATTCATGTCCTCTTTTACATGTCCTTCAGGACAGGTTTTAGACTCACAGTTAATGTAAAGTGATGAATATTTAAGATATTTGAACCTATCACAGAGTTTAAGTGTTACGGGATAAAAGGTGTACTGAGGATGAGTGTATAAGAAAATTCAGTTATTAAACAGTTAAAGTGTGTGCTATGTTTCTATGACAAAACTAAGAAAAGAGAGAAACATGTAACTTACGGAAACATGTAACTTATGGAGAGAGAAAGATGAGACTTACGGAATCACTATGTGTCCTCGTATGTAATATTTATCTGTGTGGGTGATACGTAAGAGATATTAAACGGATGTAAATTAATAGAAGTTATATACAAACACTCCAGATAGGTATTTAAAATTGGTGCTCTACGTAAGGTTCCTTGGATAGTTTAGAGATTGTCTAATAAAAGAGTTTTTACTGGAAAACAGGTGGTTCATAAACAATTCCCCACTAGAGGAGACCTCAATGGTCCAGTCGTTCATGAACTAATAAAAGAGTATAAAATGGTCAAATTTCTAAAGACAGACAAGGAAAAAAAAAATTATTCATATTTATGTGAATCCGAAGTTAATTTAACATTTTGGGTGATACCAATCAAAATTAAGACATGTGTAACGTTTGGGGTGTTAGGGTATGGAAGGTTTCGAAACCACGACAAATTTATTAGATGACACGTGTGTTTTGTGTAATGTGTGTATAATGTTGTGTCAGCGTTCCGAAAGAAGGGGTTTTAGACATTCTTGTAAAGTAAAAGTTTTTCACGGAAAACGGTATCCCAAAAAATTTTTTAGTAAAACATCACTTTTTAATTTATGACTAAAGAAACTACACGATCAAAGTGACTTTCTTATACAATGTTCTCTTACGAATGATGAAAATCTTGGTATAAAGTGACTTTTAGAAGGACCTTTTTTTTTACAAGGAACCAAAAATAACATCCGGACCCGTTTCCCACTAAAAAAAAAAAAAATTTCTGAACGTCAGGTCCGTTAGTGTGTCGTTTGTTTCCCGTCCACAGTAAAAAAATAACACTAACCGTAACCCGATCTCGACTTTAGTCCTGAAAGAGGTAGAGAGTCTTCGATAACACCTTAAATGTCATTAGTGGGGTCGACGGACGGGTGATGTGTCGACTTACCGTGTGGTTTTTTTATAAATAGATCTCTCTTCCGGTGTTGTATAAAAAATTTAAGAGTAACAAAAATAAGAAGTTGAACCTTTATAAATAAAAAACTCCTTTTTTTATTATTTTGAGTGGGTCGACAATGGTGATAAGTATAAGGTTATTGGTGGTTTTAAGACCTCCGGTGGACCAACTGAAAACGGAACCTCAGCCAGGTCTTTTCGTAATAAATGGGAAATTTTGTTACTTTTTACACCCATTCACCTTTCGAACGACGTCCCGACTCTCTAAAGACTCTTGGATTACACGACAGACTTACCTGACACCCTCGAGACGGGGATAAGTCGAGTCTTCTTTAGATGTCTGTGAAGAAAAGTGTAATTGGTATACTGAACGACGCTTGTCAGGAAACCACCTCCACCACCATCAGAACCTAGTCAGGTTTTCTCCGTATTTAAGAAATGAGGTCTCAAAGTGAGTGGGTGGAGATGATCAAGATGTTCTCAGAACCAGTGGGTTTGTTGGTATGGGGAGTCCCGGTAAGGTCCGCACTTGGGGTCTCCTCCTTCCTTCTACCTTCGAAGTCGTTCTTGATTTAGTACTTAATGTTCTATTTACAGAGAGGGTATGTGGGACATGGGGTGACGGTCAGAAAGATTCCATTTGGGTTATCACTTTCCATCTTCCTTTCGTCCTTCTCTCGCGCTCTTTTCTCTTTGTAGACTTCTTCCTTCGGGTTCGAAAGTTTTCTTCCCTATGTAGAAAGGGACTACAAACTAGTATGGCTGTCGTTGGTTAAAGTCTTTGTTTCAGTTTGTATATTCTCCATTTTGATTTTTCTTTCCGTTCTTCACTAGTAGGATTGTCAGTTCTATCCCAATGGACATCCTGTTACCAATATAGTACAATAACCTCGACCGATGGACCCACAGATAAAATATTAATTAGTACGATTTATAGGAAAAGTACCTGAAAACACACAATGTAGAATGTCAAAAATTTAAATTTTTCCTTTTTCCGGTGTGGTACGAGACACAACGGGTACATACCGACTCGTCTCAGTCTCTGTACCGTCGACCTCTTTATCGTACCACTGTCCATGGGATACTGCCTCTTCCGTTACCGTGGGGTGAGGTCGTGAGAACGGACCTTTTAGGGTACCTCCCTCCTCGGACCACCCGACGTCAGGTACCCCAGTGCTTCTCAACCTGTACTGACTCGATGAAGTGAAAGTGAAAAGTGTAAGTACGTAACCTCTTCCTTTACCGTTGGGTGAGGTTACAAGAACGGTCCAAGGACCACCTCGGACCACCCAACGGCAGATACCCCAGCGTGCCTCAACCTGTGCTGACTTCGCTGAATCGTCGTCGTCATGGGATACTACACTTACTTAATAACTCCTTGTCGCAGTACTTCCGGTATTCGAAGAGTTGTCTTTGTGTCACGGACCTCGGGTCTTTGGCAAGTTAGGTACGAACACCTTTTCCCCAATCCGTCCTGGGTCACTCCACTCGGAGGAAAAATCAGTACTTCAAATCGCTTCCACTAGTACCACCCCCCGACATTCAGTTGTAGACACATTCTAAATCCTTGAAACTCCTATTACTGACGACTGAACGTCTCAGTCTCCGACCCCAAAAACGGATAAACAGAACAAATCACACAAATCGATTTTACGGTTGACGTACAACTGAGTCCGATCAGAGACCAAAAAACCCACGACAAAAGTTGAAGTTCGGGGTAAACCGTCACCAATGTAGAATCAATAATCTTTCGGAAAAAAAAAATTTAGAAAGTGGTATTTTAGATGGTTCCACAGTATAAGACCAGTCGGACCACCACCACCAAACCAACGATTCAGCACAGACTGAGAACGTTAGGACACCTGACATTGGATCGTCCGAGGAGACACCCTAATAGGTCCGTTCTTGTGACGTCACCAAACGGAAAAGGAAGAGGTAACCAGTCGGATCAAGTGACGTCTTGACTTACAAATGCGGTGAAAAAGATCTGGAGAGTCGTACGTCTGACTTTATCCTATGGACTCGACCTCTGAACTTATAATTCCTTCTTCCTTGACCGAAACTAAGGGGATTTTGATATGTTGGTTACCATGTCAGGTATGTGGACCTCACAGGTTGATAAGGTATGTGGACCCCGACAAAAATAGGTCAGAGAGACAGTATCGTTTCTACCTGCAAGGGGAGTTATAGGGAGCAGGGTGAAGTGTAGGTTAGGCGATCTTAGGCACAACCGAGGTGGGTGATTTGTGTAGGACTTAAATGGACAAATAAAGGTACCGGTGGTAAGATCAGGTTTAGGGATAGAAGAGAGTAAACGGAGAGAAAGGTGAGGACGGGAGACGTTAGGTAAGAGGTGTGTTGGTGAACTTATTTAATATTTTCCCTAGTCCGGAAGGAAAACAAATTTTGGGAGGGTGTTGAATCGTCAGAATCTTATTTTATTAACTGAATGTTTTAGAAGAGGAAGGACGGATAGAAAGAAAGAAGTAAAACATGAGAAGAGAAAGAGTGGCAGATATTAGTTTAGTAAACCCGGAGTCTTTCAAGTTCGAATAAGGGCTAAATCCCGGAAACACAAACAACGATACGAACTATTCTCCCCTGTAGGGTAACAATACAAAACGAGAGAAGGGTAGAGACACACTGACTGAGAACAAGAACCTACAGTGGAGAAGTAACTCCTTGATAGCGGTCATTAGAGAGGGAATCGCAGTGAAACACTACACCAGGAGTACCACACGTAGCGATAGACTTTATTAGAACAACGATTTGACAATTGAAGATAAATAGAGGAGGTCTAACATATAGGGTGCGTCAACCCCTGGAAGAGACGGAACAAATGTGGATAAGGATCACGGATCTTGTTTCGTGTCCCATACGGGACTAAGAATTCTCCACTTACTACTTAACAGGTCCACGTACCAGGGGTGTAATCGGAGAAAGACACTGGCGTCGACGTAACATTTTAATCGGCACCATCACTCTCATCAAGTAACAGGTGACGGGAGTTAAGCGAATTTGTGAAACTTCTACCTACTGAGACATTACATGTGTTCCACTACACTAAGTGAAAACTCGCACAATGATTCTCCCGTCGTCTGACCCAGTTGATCTCTAGTGTCCACCATTTCTCTACTGAGAAGGTTAAAGATAGTTCTTAAACATTATCCCTTCTTGGAAAACATAAGATAATGTTCAATTAGTGCTTTCCCTACAACGGATATTCGAATTTAATATGTATTACCGGGTAGAGACTCTTGGGACGAAGAGTCTATTACTCGTAATTCGATTTTATGGAAACAAATCGAGCGTCCTTTGTAGTTGATTGTGTATTTGAGGTCACTGACTATGACCTTGGTCCTTTACAAACTAAAATGAGGGAGGGGAAAATCATCTTTTCTTCGGACTTAAGATTAAGTCCGTTCTGACCAAGAAACTCTGTGTGCAGATGGTAGAAAACGACTGACAGGTTATTGCAACGACAAGAAACAGGTTCGTTGAGTAGAGAGTTAAATAACCCGACAGTACCCTGCTTTTCACGCTCGAACCTGAGTCATTGTTTAAGTTTACCCCCCTTTTCATGGTCAAATATAAAAACAAATGATCAAAATCTTTTATGTATATAAAGTAACGACAGTTCGATCACGAGTCCTAAAAGAAGTCTCCGAATTGAACCTATTTTTGATAACAAGTCTCTACTAAGTACAAAGTTATTTAGTTAAGTCAAGTAAGGTTAAAGGTCGAACGTCGGGTCAAGTTCAGGAAGTGGGGGTCGCGACAAAAAAAGGAGACTTCAAAATTGAAAGAAGAGAAGGAGTCTTTCAATGTGACCCAGTCCAAGTCCACGGTAGTCTAAGTTAGCAACGTCCCGACCAACATTTCGAACAATCCTTGGACGTACTAAAGACAGTATTTTGAGTCCCGACGTAAAAGACGATACACTTGAAGGTTTGTCATCTTTTGTGTAGTAGAAGAACAGAGACTATTTTAATACAGGGACCTCTTTTGGATTGAATTGCTGGGGAAAGGGGTTTGGTGTATCGAACATAACGACGGGAGTCGTCCTTACCTGTGTCAATAAAATAAGAAATTCACTGTTGACTTACTCATAAAAATATACTTTTCGACCTTTTCGAGTGACATTTGTGGTTTCCTGTTATGTTTGTACTCGAAAATAGTTTTTGACTATCATATTTATTTTGCACATTTCTGAACTAGTCAACAAAGTTTTGACCAATGACTCAAATAATAGGTCTCTCTAAAGGATAACCTAATTTAACCCTAGATATAAATTGATCTTAGTCATCTTTCTTATCTTCCACTTCCTTTCTTTATCACGGTAGTTATAAATCCATAAGTCGTTATTCCTTTATTTCCAGTTTCAAGGATATTGTTTTTCATTAGAAAAGCTGGAGATTAGTTTATTACGTAAAAATAACCCACGGGTGATTTCTAATTAAAGAATCGTCACCCCGGATAAATACACTGTATAGTGATAGAAATTTTACGGATTTCGAAATATTAGGTTAATTAGGAGTCTTTAGGTCTCTTTATGACCGATGATTATTGATCACAATATCTTTATAGTCCAAAAAATTATCTTTCTTAAATTTCTCTTTTTCATTTTCTGATTTGATTAAATACTGGATTAAATAAATTTTTTTTTTTTCCATCGTTATTTACAATACACCGTCGGACTTACCACTCCCCTCAAACCCCCTCTTAGTCAAGTCAAGTCAACAAGTCAACACAGGCTGAGACGCTAGGGTACCTGAGGTCGTGTGGTCCGGAGGGACAGGTAGTGGTCGAGGACCTCAAATGGGTTTGAGTACAGGTAGCTCAGCCACTACGGTAGGTTGGCAGAGTAGGAGACAGTAGGGGAAGAGGAGGACGGAAGTTAGAAAGGGTCGTAGTCCCAGAAAAGTTTACTCAGTCCAGAAGTGTAGTCCTCCGGTTTCATAACTTCAAAGTTGAAGTTGTAGTCAGGAAGGTTACTTATAAGTCCTGACTAAAGGAAATCCTACCTGAGCAACCTAGAGGAACGTCAGGTTCCCTGAGAGTTCTCAGAAGAGGTTGTGGTGTCAAGTTTTCGTAGTTAAGAAGCGGTGAGTCGAGAGGAACATCAGGTTGAGAGTGTAGGTATGTACTGATGACCTTTTTGGTATCGAAACTATCTGTCTGGAAACAACCGTTTTCAGGTTGACCCCCCCTCTTACCTATGTACATATACATACCGACTCAGGGAAACTACAAGTTGACTTTGATAGTGTCGTAACAAACAATTGACCGATATAAGGTTATGTTTATTTTTCAAAAATTTTACTTTTTATTTTTGTTTTGTTTTTTATCCGTTATCATTACCAAGGGGAAATAGGTTGTTTTATCAGATTGGTCACATAGTCTTAAAACTACAAAGGAATGTCGGTCTCTCCCCGAAGGGACCACCGAGTCTGTCATTTCTTGGACGGACATTACATCGTCTGGGTCCAAACTAGGGACCCAGTCCTTCTAGGGGACCTTTTTCTTTACCGTTAGGTGAGGTTATGAGAAAGGGTCTCTTAGGGTACTTGTCTCCCGGACCACCCGATGTCAGATACCCCGGCGGTTCTCAGTCTGTATTAACTCACTGATTGTGAAAGTAAAAAAGTGAAATATTGGTCTCTTTTTGTGTCTTTAAGTGTAAATTGTAAAATTTTGATAAAACTGTCCTGGTACCTTCGTCTTATTAGGAAAGTTTTATTATACTTTTGTGCCGGTGTCAACCGTCCATGTCGTCTTAATCCTTGAAGGTAATTGTGAAAGATTTCAGAGTAAATGTTTTACTTTGGTGGTGTTAAATTTTCATGTGGAATCACTATCGCCCTTCCAACTTGTGCATTTACTTCGGTCAGTCAAAGCTTTCTTACACGAGGAAATTTAGTACTTTCGGAAATAAAATTTAAGAAGAGGACTCTGTGAGTTAGTGTACCGTTATTTGAGTTTATTGGGTTGACGAGGGATCCTTTTAGATCTTATTACTATCTATTCCATTAATAATCGTGACTGGGTTATCGTTGTACTATAAGACCCGTGAGAATTACAGACTGTACCTTTATTCTATTTCTGATAAAGGTGATAATTTTTAATGAATGACTAAGATTTTTTTAAAAGGGATTATATAATCAGTTGTATTTTATTGATTACCATCTAGAACAGACTCGAAAATATAAGTCCGTACTCATAGAATGGTAGATATGATCAAGTCAAAAATATTTCATCACATGTTTACTATTCCCAATATATTTTCCTAATGATACGAAACAGAATACCCTCCCTCTAATTCATATTGGATTTGTTTGTCTCGAACTCTCGACTCAGGTGAAAGATCCCAGTTAAATACGCCGGTCAAGTCTTCTTAACCTATAACAAACATATACATGCACACATACACACACATCGTCGACCGTAAGAGTGTGTATGGTGTGGGGTTATTGTATTACTACTTTTTTGATTATATCTAAGGTTTTAGGACAAGTCATAATGACACAAAAGGATTTTGTAACGTTTTTGAAATATCCATTAACAAAATTGGTTCCTACGAATAGAATCACTAAATATGGAGGACACAAGTCGAACCACCGAAAACCAAGAAAGAAGGAGGACAACGACAGCAAATTTAAGATCATTAAGTGGGATCCTTGTAATTTTATACCAAAAGTCAATTGTACCAACATGTCTTCTGTGGGTTTAGTTAATGTATAAATTGGAATCGATCATGTTATAAAGTAAACACTTTGAAAATGAATTCACGGTAAAGGTACACTTTAACAAAAGAATGTATTGATCCATCGTTTTTATTAACACGGAATCGGTTTATTATTGACACTCACATTTTGACACTCTAATTTTTCCGTTACACGTACAAGTTCGATAATATGGTAATCCATGTTGTATGTGTTCTCTTTTGCGTTACACTCGGTTTGAGTGGACACAGAATGTTTCTTTTTGTTTAAACAAAGGAATTCATTACGGTGTGTTATGATAAAGAACCATTAAAGAACTCGAAGAAAAAGGGTTGTTTAAGTGTCGACGAATGTTTATGTATAAACCGAGTTAAGACATCTCGTTAAGGTAATCTTTGTGTAAAAGGTAGGACCTCCTATTAGTGAGTCGAGAGTAACTGATCAATAAAGGTCATGATCGTCTTGTATCCTCACCTACGAAACGAAGTCTATACAATGAGGTTGATTAGAGATCGAAAACTGTAAGACAGAAGAACCTTCTCAGTCGTTGAAGGTGTAAGTCAATGACACGAGTGTCATAGTTTGGTTTGTTGATCCAACGGTCTCTTAGAGTCATGAGTTGACGGATGTGGAACTCCGTTTGGTTCAATGTTGGAGTACAGTGTCCTGCTTTTTCCGTCTCCCTTCAATAGTCCGGGGACAGTACTCAATTACGGACTCACTTTCTCCAAAAGGCTGAGACCGTGATTGACTCTCTCTTTTATGGCAGTGGAGAACTATTTGTGTATCGTCGAACACATAAAAAAATTGGGGGTTTGAAGGTACTACTTTTCATATTTTATTCAAGTTTTAAGTCTAACTGTAAAATAAAATTAAAATAAGATTCCGGCAGGTTGTAACATATCGGAGGTTTCATTTCTGGCCAAAGAATATGACACTATTAGGTTTATTCGATGTGTAATTAGGGATTTCGTGTTATAAGTAAAGATTAAAGGGGACTCGTGGTTACTGTTCCCTTTTTTTAATCTCATAAGTAAGTCAGTGAAGTGTTCATATTTTACACTCCGAACACGATCTCTGAATGAAAAAGTGTCACCGTATTTCAGAAAGTGAAATTAAAGACAGTGACATATTCGTATCAAATTTTTAGATGGTTCGTTGTCATGATGAATATGACGACCACGACGACGACGATTCAGCGAAGTCAGTACAGACTGAGACACGTCCTGTCGTCGGGTGGTCCGAGGGGGCAGGGACCCTAAGAGGTCCGTTCTTATGACCTCACCCAACGGTAAAGGAAGAGGTCATGTCCTTTCTCTTTTCACTTTCATGATCGGAATATAATTTTATTTCCTTTAGGGTTAGAAGGGGGAGTGGGTATGTCAGTGCAAGTCAAAAACACACACCAAAGTAGGCAGTTAACAGAACAAATTTCGTACTTATAAGACAACAAAAAATTAATTTTTTTTTTATCGTAATAGTAAACCGGAGGATGGTACCTCTAAATGTAGAGATAATGATGGAGGTAGGGTTACGGGTGAAGGGAAGGACCATGTGGTGGTAGGAGTAGGAAGTAGGACTATTGAAATTCAAAGTGACACCACTCCCTTCTCAGGATGCCCAGAATGGTGAGGAGTCGATCTAAAGGTTCAGTGAGAAAAAAGTTGAGATCGGGAGACTCCATGGTCCACGGAGATTAAGGTGTAGACATAGTCCTGATGAAGTTATAGTCATAATGTAAAGAACTTTTACTCAAGACGGAAGAGGACGAGAAAGATGGTCGAAGGTTTTAACACGACTATTGCAAAAAAACGATGTCAGAGGACCAGACGTGAGAACAAGATGTGTGACCGAATACGGAAAAATTTTTTGTAAGGGAAATAACAGAAAAATCCCCTGGATCCCTCTCTCCCTGACCTCAATTCGTTTACTTTACAACACTTTCACGTCACAAATTGGTCTGGAATTATAAGACTTCGTTTTTAATGTGGCCTTAACACAATGAACTAGGAGTGTTGTTAAGAGTTTCCATCCGTCTCTCACAAAAAACTACTACTTACCTATTTGTAATAATGTGAACAAAATATCTTCTCCTTTGTTTCCTAGTCTCTGAGTCGAATTCGTAAAACAGTTCCCTATTTACCGAGGATTCATTGTTTTATTTCTGCTCTCGAATCTGTAAAAACATGGATTAGATATTTTTACGTAGGTCATATCCACCACCTCTATTTCCTATTGAACAGTGATCCATTAGTATGAGTTCTTATTTGTCGGTGTAGATCTTGACATCTCGGGTAAATGTGAGTTTTCAAGATCGTCTTAGATACATTAGATTCAAGTTTGGATTTAGGGTGAACAGTTTCCTACGATTAAGAAGGGTGAATATAATTGGGTAAAGAGGTTCCTTGTTGAAGACATAGGTCGGTAAGGTTCAAACTATTGTACTTGGGACCTGTTTGATTTAATCCTGTAGTTAGGATCTATACTCTGTTTTCTCAAAAATTTTTGGAAACTTCGTATATAAAATATCTACACATAATGGTGTATAAAGGAATTTTATTAAAAATTCTATTAAAAAAGTCGGAACCGTTTTTACTAGGACTTTAAATAGATCATTTTCTATTTACTCGTTTATCGTTATTTTTTTTAAGGACTTTTTTTCTTTACTCACTTTTGGTCGAAAGGGTTTATAATTTTGTATAGTACTTTGACGTCATTAATTTTGTTAAACTAACTCAAGTCCTTTTCTGAATGATGACGTCCCTTCGTGTCGAATGGTATTCAACAAAACGATTTGGGAGTGTCCTCTCTCTCAAGTCACTTACTACTACCTGATCGACTGATAACACTCTTTTTTTAGTCTCGTTCTAGGAAATAAAAATATAGTTTTATTTAAAATGTCTCGGGGTCCTGAACTTGAATTTTCTACCTTGGTATATTCAAAGGTTTCCTCCGTACCCATTCACATAAATATTTGAACTTTACTCCTCCCATGTCTGAGTCCTTTATTTTCCTACTTATTTAAACCGATGGAGTTTTAAGTTTTGAAGTTGACCCTATTTTTGAATTTTTCTACAAATACTGTGTGTTTCCGATTAAGTCAATAAGAAAGTAAGTCAGTAAGTTGTATAACACTCACGTATAACACTCCGTCCGAACGTAGATACACTACCCCCATGTTATTGTTCTGTTTACTCTAGGAACAAGGAATACTCAAATATAAGATTTTTTTCTCTTCTAGTACTTATTCACTCTTTTTATAGGTGACTATTAGGATACGTCTCCTAATTTGTACGACAACACTCCGAGTCACTGAGTCAAGAATAAAATCCACCTCCGAGTCCCTTCCGGACTCCTCCTTCGATTTCTGGAATATATTTGGTTATTTCTTTTGTGTCTGTGGTTTGTCTTTTCCCGGTTCGTTTCCTTCTCTTTCAACCGTCGATTTGGTGTCTTACGGACATTTAAAATTTTATCAGTAGTAAAAGTGTGTATCGGTTTCTTATATTTAGGTTTGTTACTCTATTTCAAAAAGAAGACAACTGTTTTTGATCCTTTCATACTATCTCTTAGTCCATGTAAGGTCGTGAAACCACCTCACAGATTCAATTGTTTTTTTATCAAAAACAGTTCGTCATTGGTATTTATACGATTTCGACTTTGAGGTCATGAAACCGATGGAGTACGCTTCTCGACTGAGTGACCTTTTCTGAGACTACGACCCTCCCTAACCCCCGTCCTCTCTTCCCCTATTGTCTCCTACTCTACCGACCTACCGTAGTGCCTGAGCTACCTGTACTCAGACTCACTTGAGGCCCTCAACCACTACCTGTCCCTCCGGACCGCACGACGCTAAGTACCCCAGCGTTTCTCAGCCTGTGCTGACCCGCTGACTTGCCTTGACTTGGTATTTATGCATTTTACACGTGTAGGAAACGTCTTACAAGTTTCTACACATTTTCCTCTCCATCTAGACTTAATGATTTTGTCACTTTCAAATTCCCTTTCTGAAGAACGTGTAAACGTTCCTGGACCGTGTCATTTCATACCGCAGTAGGTGTGTTGCCTTATAATACGTTGTCGAGGGTTCTTAATCTGTCTACCGTCTCTTCCCCACGGATACTATTCTAGAGATTCTATGTAATTTACTATTTTCATTACAAGTCTCGTCAAACCTCCCATAACAAGGTACATTTATCTTTTCTATGTGTATATAGGCAAAAATTGAAAATATATGACCATATGTATAGAATCTGTAAAAATACCATTTTGTGTATGATTTTACAATTAAGATTGATAGTAACCTCGAGTTTCGTACTGTCCTCCATCCATCCGTCTGCTTCCTTGGAAATTATAGTATTCATCACAAACAACAAAATTAGAAACTTGGTACACTTGTAATGAAGGAGTTTGATAGTTCTTTCCAAATATAGACACACCCTCTTGTAAAGACAAAGAAAGACGAAAGGAAATAAATTTTTAGGGTTACCTATAGATCAAAAATTCTGTGTTTTTACATTTTCTCGTTTTGTCATGTAGTACTTCGGTTCTTGACAGTCCCTTCCGTTTTTTTCTCCTGTCCTTCTCTCATCGTGTCTCGTAGGTCAATGTCTCCGTTCCTGTCCCCTCCCTTCTTTTGTCTCGTTCTCCCTCCGTCCTCCCCTCAGTTACTCCGTGGTGGTGCGTCCTGGTGCTGAGGTCCACCGTCTTCCCCCACGAGTCCAAGGCGACGCGAGTCCTAAAAATAAGATGTTCGTCGTTTCGCACAAATGATCCCTCTCCGACCAAAAGGAAACCACGGTGTTTCCTCTTAAAGTTGATTAATTAAAGAAGACGACTCGACTGTCGGTGACGTCTACTTAGACGTACGAAATATTCGTATAGGGACCGAGCAACTACACCAAGAGTGGGTCTTCACGTTGTGGAGGAACCTGTCTATCTTTTGTTCAGCAAGGGCAAGGTTCCTGACTCGAAACCTCTGATTCTTTTATTTTTACGAGAGGTTCAGCCTCCCTGTGCTGTGTGTCGTAGACTCCGTGACAGTTTAGAGTAGAGTGAGTTGTGCATAAACACTTCGTGGTTGGTAAAAGGTCTGTGGACCTAAGTCCGACTCCATGTCGACGTTTCTTCTGGGTGGAGGTTGGACTTCCTTTAGTGTCTTATTACTCCTTCTGTCTGGGCCCTTTGTTGACACTGTGTTTTGTCTTTCTTTGCGTAGCGACCTGTGTTCAAGTTCGTTGTACTGTCGTCTTATTCTTCCTTCCCTACGTTTGATCTCTGTTCCTCGTTTACAAGGGCTTGCAAGCTGTAAAATTCACGTAGGGTCCCCTTTCTTATACACAGAAGAGTGACGAGACGAACGGAGGGACATAAGTCCGCCTCGGGGTAACTCTCTTCCATGAATTCAGGAGACTTTTTGTTTCAGAGTAAAACCTCTACGATTTCGTCTTGGAGGACATTTGTGACCGGTTCAGTCTATACACACAATCAGCGGGTCGACACAGGTTGAGAAACACTGGGGTACCTGATATGTCAGGTACCTTAAAGGGTCCGTTCTTATGACCTCACTCATCGGTAAGGGAAGAGGTCTCCTAGAAGGGCTGGGTCCCTAACTTGGGTTCAGAGGACGTAACGTCCGCCTAAGAAATGATTGATTCGGTGGTTGATTCACAAATCAATCACTCCTGTTGTGACGTTTGTCACGGTGTCAGACACGGGCAGGACGACCCTGACGAGAACGACCTCCTTCCTGACACTACTTCGTCACGACCCCCTGGTTCGATTGCCGTTCTTCATTTTCCCGGTGGTACAGGACGGTCTCCAATATCTTTAATGAAGAGAGACCACGTAAGATGGTTTCCGAGCTGATTTGTTGTTTGTCCACACATGTTCCGACCTACGCGCTCTTTCGACTACTCAAATTTCCGTACAAGGTTTCGTTCCGGGACCATTAACCTCTGATCCTGTCCCAGTAAAATTTTAGTACAAGCTTAAGGTCACCCCGCACAAGACTGTACCAGTCGAACTGACGTAATATACATTTGTAATTTCATAGTAGTGGTCCCGTCTGTACGAAGAGGGTCCTCTCTTACAAGAGAGTTGAGTTGCTCCCCTTTTGCTATCAGCTTCACCCTCTCAACTACGGTACTTGAAGTTCTTGGGGATGGAAACCTACAAATTTTCTTGTTGTTTTTTGTTCTCTCCTCAAACCTCGACTCTATCGAATCTCCTCGGAACCAAGACGTCGAGGGGTGTCATTACGGAAAGGGGTCTTATTTCTACTACAACCGATACTCTTTTTCACCTTTACTTGAGTTTAATAACTCTCCTTTGGTTGGTTTAGGTTCCTTCATTTACGAGTACCCATTTCATCCTCTCACTTTTTTATCGTAATTATTACACATGAGGAGAGAATGACACGACACGATTTAGCGAAGTCAGTACAGGCTGAGATGCTAGTATGCCTTGTATCGGGTGGTCCGAGGGGACGGGTACCCTAAGAGGTCCGTTCTTATGAGTTCACCCAACGGTACGGGAGGAGGTCCTCTAGAAGGACTGGGTCCCTAGCTTGGGCCCAGAGAATGTAGAGGAGTCCCCCGTTCGCCCAAGAAATGGTGATCATAGTGGACCCTTCGGGGGGAGAGAATGATCAATAACAATTAAGACAGTAATTATATATCTTTACCTGAAAGTCGATGTTATCAGCAACTCAAGAGATAGAGGGTGGGTCTTTATGAAGGATAGTTTAAAGAAGGTTGAATATTTTTTATAAAAAATTAGTATTTTTAACGAAAATATACCACCTTTTATATTTTTCATGTCTTTACTACTCCTTTTTATATTATTGGTGAGTATTTTTAAGAGGTGGGTCTTTATTCGAGGAAATTGTACAGTCATATAAAAGAAGTAAAGAACCAAATGTATGTATGTCTCTGACATTGACGGAGAGTGGTGGAGCCCAGTGTACACGTCCGAATGGTGCACGGTCCGTCATTCGATTTGAGAGGTACACGAACGAGAGTACATTAGAAGGTCCCAGTATTCCATCTGTCGTGCTGATAGTAGGTATTGTCTCCTGTAAATCTTTCTCTTTCATTAGGTATGTTTCATGTTATTCTCTTCTCCGTCCGAAGTTCTGAGCGGGTCTGAGATAAAATATTAGGGAAAAAACAAAAGTAAAAGTGTATCCATTCGTGTAAATGGGAACAGATTGAGTTACTTTGGTTCGGTACGGACACCCCGTTGGGTTCTGTCCGCCCAGCACCACCTCTCCAGACTGTCTCGGATCAGGTGACCTCTTCCCTTACCGTTCGGTGAAGTCATAAGAACGGAACTCTTGGGGTACTTGTCACACTTTTCCGTTTTACTATCCTATGGTTTTCTCCTTGAGGGGTCCAGTAATCCACGGGTTATACGATGACCTCTAGTGACCTCTTTATTGAGGTCTTTCTTACTTCCCTACCTCGGTTTCGTTTTTGTTATGGGTCAACACCTACACTGACCACTATCTTCGTTCTAGGTTACGACATTTCTCGTTATAACGTATCCTTGGACCTTACAGTCCAGGTACTTAGTTCCGTTTAACCTTCACCAGTTTGCTCTACCGTTCCCACTTGCAGCTGTAAGTTCCTTAGTCGCTTGATTTTACCTGACCTTACCCACTTAAATTGAGTTTACTGGTAATATAGATGATGACGCCCGTCCTTAGGGTGTCTTCTTTACGTCATCGGTAGTACCAGTTGTTCTCAGACTTTACGTCATGAACCTACGTTAGAGTTTTTGCTGTCTTACTAGAGACAAGCAGAGGTTCCGTTTGGTAAGGTATAGTATCAATAGGTTCAGATACGGGGTTGGTCATTACGACTTCTTCGACTTCAGCTTGCCAAAATACTTCTGGATGTTCTGGAAAATCTTGATGGTGGGGTTTTACTACACGAGAAGTAATGTCCCCTGACCTTACGTTTTCGTCCTTCAGTTCTTTGTGGACCTCATTGTCCGTTTAAACCGGAACCTCATGCCTTGCTTCGTCCCGTTTCCGATTATCTCAAAACGGTTCTTTTACGTGACCAGTATCGTTTGTGGGAGAAGGTCGTTGTGTTCTCTTCTGAGATGTGTACCTGTAGTGGTCTACCAGTTGTGGCTTTAGTCCGACTAATATACGAAACGTCGGTTTCTACCTCTTCGAGATATGTCAGTTGTTTTTGTTCTGGCCCTCGACTGACACCGAGTCTAGTACTTGAGGAATAACGGTTTAAGTCTGAATTTAACTTCTTTCATCCCTTTCGGTGATCTGGTAAGTCCATACTGGATTTAGTTTAGGGAATACTAATATGTCACCTTCACTCTTTATCTAAATTCCCGGATCTAGACTATCTATCTCACGGACTACTTGATACCTTACTCCAAGTACTGTAACATGTCCTCTGTCCCTAGTTCTGGTAGGGGTACCTTTTCTTTACGTTTTTTGGTTTTACCGACAGACCCCTCCGGAATGTTTATCGACACTTTTCTTGTCTCCACTTTTCGTTTCCTCTTTTCCTTTCTATATTCGCAGACTTACGTCTCAAGGTTTCTTATCGTTCCTCTCTATTCTTTCGGAAGGAGTCACTAGTCACGTTTCTTTATCTCCCTTTGTTGTCTTACCCTTTCTGATCTCTAGAGAAGTTCTTTTAATCTCTGTGGTTCCCTTGTAAAGTACGTTTCTACCCGAGCTATTTCCTGTCTTTACCATATCTGGATTGTCTTCGTCTTCTATAATTCTTCTCCACCGTTCTTATGTGCCTTCTTGACATGTTTTTTCTAGAAGTGCTGGGTCTATTAGTACTACTACACTAATGATTAGATCTCGGTCTGTAGAACCTTTCACTTCAGTTCACTCGGAATCTTTCGTAGTGATACTTGTTTCGATCACCTCCACTACCTTAAGGTCAACTCGATAAAGTTTAGGATTTTCTACTACTATACTTTCACGACGTGAGTTATACGGTCGTTTAAACTTTTTGAGTCGTCACCGGTGTCCTGACCTTTTCCAGTCAAAAGTAAGGTTATGGTTTCTTTCCGTTACGGTTTCTTACGAGTTTGATGGTGTGTTAACGTGAGTAGAGTGTGCGATCATTTCATTACGAGTTTTAAGAGGTTCGGTCCGAAGTCGTTATGTACTTGACACTTGAGGGACTACAAGTTCGACCAAAATCTTTTCCGTCTCCCTGGTCTCTAGTTTAACTGTTGTAGGTAACGTAGTAGCTTTTTCGTTCTCTCGAGGTCTTTTTGTAGATAAAGACGAAATAACTAATACGGTTTTGGAAACTGACACACCTAGTGTTCTTTGACACCTTTTAAGACTTTCTCTACCCTTATGGTCTGGTGGACTGGACGGAGAACTCTTTAGACATACGTCCATTCCTTCGTTGTCAATCTTGACCTGTACCTTGTTGCCTGACCAAGGTTTATCCTTTTCCTCATGCAGTTCCGACATATAACAGTGGGACGAATAAATTGAAGATACGTCTCATGTAGTACTCTTTGTGACCTGACCTTCTTCGTGTTCGACCTTAGTTCTAACGGCCCTCTTTATAGTTATTGGAGTCTATACGTCTACTGTGGTGGGAATACCGTCTTTCACTTCTCCTTGATTTTTCGGAGAACTACTTTCACTTTCTCCTCTCACCTTTTCAACCGAATTTCGAGTTGTAAGTCTTTTACTTCTAGTACCGTAGGCCAGGACTATCACTATGAAGTACCCTTTATCTACCCCTTTGTCACCTTTGTCACAGTCTGAAATAAAACCCCCCGAGGTTTTAGTGACGTCTACCACTGACGTCGGTTACTTTAATTTTCCGTGAATGAGGAACCTTCTTTTCAGTACTGGTTGGATCTATCATATAAGTTTTCGTCTCTGTAATGAAACGACTGATTCCAGGCAGATCAGTTCCGATACCAAAAAGGACACCAGTACATACCTACACTCTCGACCTGACACTTCTTCCGACTCCCGTCTTAACTACACAAACTTGACACCACAACCTCTTCTGAGAACTCTCAGGGAACCTGACGTTCCTCTAGGTTAGTCAGGTAAGACTTCCTCTAGTTGGGACCCTAAAGAAACCTTCCTGACTACGATTTCGACTTTGAGGTCATGAAACCGGTGGAGTACGCTTCTCAACTGAATAACCTTTTCTGAGACTACGACCCTCCCTAACCCCCATCCTCCTCTTCCCCTGCTGACTCCTACTCTACCGACCTACCGTAGTGCCTGAGCTACCTGCACTCAGACTCACTTGAGGACCTCGGCCACTACTTGTCCCTCCGGACCACATGACGTTAAGTACCCCAACGTTTCTCAGCCTATGCTGACTCGCTGATTTGACTTTGACTTTGACTTCGTGTAAATGTAATAACTTCGTATCATCAGTGACAACGTACCATAACGTCTGAAATTTTAGGAGCTGGAGAGATGATGACTTTTTAATAAACTTTGGAGGGTAATTCGACTAAAAGTTACATTTGTTAGGATAGGTATGTCGAACGTACGCACAGACTAATAAAGGAGTCTTATCTACATATGGAAAATCTAGATTCTCAAAATAAAATCCTTTGAGAAATCTTAAATTATGACAGTCTCAGGAAACCACGGGCAGAATAGTCGTGGTCATGCTCCCTCAGACATTACAAAAAATTATTGATTATTACATTTATGAGGAGTGGGGTCGTTTGTGTGTTTAATAAATAATTAGAACACTAATAAGAGAGTCAACTTCACATCTATACCAAAAAGTTTGATGGAGTTTAAGGTGACTTTAAAAATGACCTTAACGTAATTTGAGTGAGTAATTAAACCTGTCTTGACATCAACAATGTCATAACTTAAAATGGTGAGTCCCCGTAGTCGGTAGGGATGAAATAAGTTTAACTGTAATTACCTAATATCCTTTTAAGAGTCCATAAGACCCCGAAAATATCCAAACCCCCAAAACTTACACACACACACACAAAAAAAAATTCCCTAACTCGTTAAAAAATATAACAACGAAAAACTACTTTAGAAAGATAGGGGATAAAAGAGTAATTACAAATGATTATAAACTCTCGTAATGACTAAGAATGTATATACAAAATACGACACGAATCAGTGAGTCAGTACAGGTTGAGAAACACTGGGGCACCTGACATCGGGTGGTCCGAGGAGACAGGTACCCCCTAAGAGGTCCGTTTTTATGACCTCACTCGACTGTACGGGAGGAGGTCCCTTAGAAGGGTGGGTCCCTGACTCGGGCCCAGTGGGTGTAACGTCCGCTTAAGAAATGGTAGACTCGTTACTCCCTTCGGGTTCTTATGATCTCATCCATCGGATAGGGAAAGACGTCCCCTAGAAGGACTGGGTCCTTAGTTTGGTCCCAGAGGATGTAACGTCCACCTAAGAAAT
Source organism: Capra ibex (assembly GCA_006410555.1). NCBI lineage: Eukaryota > Metazoa > Chordata > Mammalia > Artiodactyla > Bovidae > Capra > Capra ibex. The sequence goes on along the minus strand of SJYO01048061.1, from coordinate 62,141,764 downwards.
GGTCGACTCGATGGTCCCTTCGGGATTTTTTATGTCTTGCGAAGTACTTAAACACACAGTATATATATACTTCACTTCACTTCACTTTCAGTGAGTCAGAACAGCTTGAGAAACGCTGGGGTACCTGAAATGTCAAGTACCTTAAGAGGTCCAGTCATATGACCTCACCCAACCGGAAAGGGACGAGGTCCCCTAGAAGGGTTGGGTCCCTAACTTGGGTCCAGAGGGTACGACGTCCACCTAAGAAATGGTTGACTCGGTGTTTCCTTCGGGTATATATATGTATGTATGTTGAGTAAATTAAGGTAAACAAGATTCGTTAAAAATCAACTAAGAGAACCCAACATGTCTAACGAGAGTAGGTATTTATTATTGAAAATAAAGGTTATTAATCTATTTTGAGGAAAAGATAAAAACAGGATAGTTCAACCGATTTTGTTAAGAACTTGGAACAGGGTACGTTATGACTTCAAAAGAAGGGGAAATGATCTTTTCTCAAAAAGCAGTTTATTGTGATTTTCGTAATCCAATCTTAAAGGTCTTGTTTATAATCAACCACCATCCCCAACGTCTAGGAAAATACAACAAGTAACAAGATTATAAAATGGTGACTCTAATTACAACCAATAACCAAACTTTCTGATATACTTACAATTCCCCTTTTTTTTTTATCGAATAATAAAAAAAAAGAAAATTGACTATCTAAAATTGGATGGTCACGGGTAAAAACCGTTGATGTCTCCATCAGCTTAAGAAAAAGAGAGTACTAGAGAAAAAGAGAGTATAAAGCCAGAAGGAAACACCGAGTCGACCATTTCTTAGGTGCACGTTACGTCCTCTGGACCCAAACTAGAGACCCAACCTTTCTAGGGGACCTCTTCCCTTTCCGATGGGTGAGGTCATAAGACCGGACCTCTTGAGGTACCTGACATATCAGGTACTCCAGCGTTTCTCAACCTGTGTTGACTCGTTAAAAGTGATAGTATAACGTCACTATATTTTTCAATATTATATATCCATCAGTAGAAACGTGAGGATCTTATTTGAATTGACAGATACATTTACTATACTCTTTTTTTAAGGTAATCGATCTTAAAAGAAAGTCTACAATTAGAGATATTTAGACACTCACACACAGGGAAATGGTCCAACACTGTAGTACTCTTACTGTCAATTTATTATAATTAAGATTTAATAAAGTAGAAAAAGGAACGAGACTTTGTTGAACATCCTGTGTCCTTTTTTTTATACAAGGAACTTTTAAGATTACTTGGACGGACATTTAAATAGGTTTAAATCGAACAATTCCCTTTCATTAAGAGTCTTTTGAAATTTTAGTGAACGTAAAAACACAAATTAAGAAACTCAGTCAAATCTCAAAATGTAAAAGAGTATTTTGATAAGTGAATTAGAAAAGATTTTGATACCAAGATCAGGGAGTAAATATGACAACACATAAACGTAAAAATGATTATAAAAGAACTAATCTGAATGGTCTCTAAACAAGTAAAACAACTGGAATAGTTTCTTCTTCGACAACTTAAAAATATTGTCGACAAAGAAGTTCAAAAAAAAAATTAAAGACAAGGATTAATGAAGGAAATCATTACAAATAACAAGAACAAAATTTAAGAATCCAACCTATGAAATTAAACAAAGACAAAACTCATGACTGACCTAAATTTCGACACTAAAAAGACTCATGTCGAAACGTTCCTAAGGGATATTCGACGAGAGTGGTATTAAAGATTGTATCAGATGTTAGTAAAAGAGACAGTAACTTATTAAATTCATACAAAAGTACAAAACCAAACAAAAATGAAAGGTTTACTGATATATTTTAGTTATTGGTACGTTTTAGTCATTCTCGTGAGTTGGATGGTCTTTGTAAAATTTAAGGAACATCCATCTTTTCCCTATTTTATTTAATATACCTTTTTGCTCATACGTCCTAGTTGACCCAGACTGAATCGACACAAAGATTTCCTCCCGACTCTCTTCGATTTCTACTGGTCGACCTCTTCACGAAACTCTCCTTGAACTACCACCCAAGAAGGAGAGGGTGTGACTGTATCAGGGGACCCATTGTGTCTTACCTCTTCCCCAACACTCGAGTCTCCTCACCCTGTCACAGGGTTATGTACGACTGGTGTCCTCTTGTTCTCCGATGGCGTACGTCTTCTAACCGAAGACATATAGAATTGAACCGGTCCCCGAAGGAACCACCGAGTCTACCATTTCTTAGACGGGGTTCACGTCCTCTAGACCCAAGTCAGGGACCCAACCCTTCTAGTGGACCTTTTCCCGTACCGTTGGGTGAGGTCAAAAGAACGGACCTCTTAGGGTACCTATCTCCTCGGACCACCCGATGTCAGGTACCCCAGTGTTTCTCAGTCTGTGCCGACTCGTTGATTATGAAAGTGCACAGGTTTCTTTGTACTCTATTGGTTCTTAGTGGTTTGTAAACTCTCTCTTTTGATGTACTCTATTTTGAATGTAGTCTTTCCTTTTTTTATGACAATTTTATCATTCATCTTTTACAATTACTAACATATTGATGGTAATTACTTCTCTAGTCTTTCCTATCAGGTGAATATTTCGTCTTGTGACGATACTTTTTCATTCAGTCATTGTGACCGTTTATTTGTTTAAGTCACGTCCCCGGTTTACTCGTCTTACTGCTTTACTAAGGTCCTCGTTCTACTAGATCGCTTTCCAAAGAGGGTCTTACGTTACCTTTTCCGGTCTGTCCTTCATATTCTGTTTACCAATTCTCTTTGTCTCCTATCCAGCTCGATCTTAAAGGTTTCGATGAACTATGTATAGGTTCTTTGTCCCTTATCCGTACTATTATCCCTTCTTTACACTTTTCTTTTATCTTTAAAGAGTCTTGATGTCATTCTGTATAAAACTCCAATTTGTCCGGTTGTTTTCCATTATGTTTTAATTTTAGTTTTGGTGATTCTTTAAAGAATACTATCCCTCCTTTCCTCTCCTCTCTTTTCTCCTTTTCATTTATTTGTCATGTCTTTTAAGTCTCAGTTCTTTTATTCTTACCTTTTGTTTTTATTTTTCATTTAATATATCTTCTTTTACCCGTCTATGTGATCGTTAGTGTTATTTACTCTTATATAAATTTTCTAATACTTTAATCCATTTTCTTTTTAGTCTTTAGATTCGGTGCACTGTGTCTCTCCAATTTTAATTCATTACCTTTTTCTTTAACGGTGTATTCAAGATTGTTCTTCCTACCGTTTTATTAATCCTAGTCTGTTTTAATTCTGGTTCTTGGTAGTTCCACTTTTAGTGATTCACTCTTCTCATCAGGTAAAGTATAACTATTTTAGGACATGACTTTCCGACCGAAGGGTATTCAGTACAACCAACCTTGATGAAGAGTATAGTTACCGACTTGGTTAGTGTTAGTTACTCTTATCTTAAGGGTACTAGTCAATCTGGTAAACGTTTACGTAGGGACCCGACTGAAGAAGACTGAAAAGACTTTGTCCGGTACGATTCATCATACTTATGTACTTCCCCCTTTTTTTTACCCTAAAATCCTCTCTTCATCCATTAGTTGTGATAAACTATGTGGTAAGACTTCAATATTGTGTGTTAAAAAAGAACACATCGTAATTAATCATGGTTCACTAATAAGTGATATTTTATTTTCATGTCACAAAATAAACAGAAGAAAATTAACAAGTAGAGGAGGTGTTTTTTCATTTGAAATCCTCTCTTCCCCGGAACAGATAGGACAAAGATCGACCTTGAAGTCATAGAAGGTCTTCCGAGTCATGTATTATCCTCGAGTCAGGGACAACAACTGTCTTATCTACCTATCTACCTACCTACCTATCTACCCAGCCACCTACTTATGACCCTACCTAATGAGACTCTATCTTATTATAGTCTTATTATCTCATTTTTTTTTCGGTATTTTCGAAATTTACCATATTTATTACAGTCTCAATGTCCCTGTGTCCCTGACGTGTTTTTCTGGTGACTTGGTGACTTGACTTACAAGTCTTCCCTAAAATAGAAATCCTCGTCAAAGTCATTCTCGCAAATACCTATATTTGGTTTTACATTTCGTAATTCCTGTTTCACCCGTTATTTCTACACTAATATCATTATAATGGAGACAGAAAAAAAAAAAAAAAAACCATCTTCGTCTTTTCCACTATTGGGACTCCTATCGACTTAGTTCCTTCTTCATCTAACCGAACAAATAAAATAATGTCGTTCTCAGTCGTACGGACGACTGTTTTTTATATGATCAATTGCCTTTTATATGACTTCCACATCCCCCTTTTACTACGAAAACTTGACACCACAACCTCTTCTGAAAACTCTCAGGGAACCTGACGTTCCTTCAGGTTGGTCAGGTAGGATTTCCTCTAGTCAGGACCCACAAATGACCTTCCTGACTACAACTTCGACTTCGTGGACTACGTTTTTCGACTGAGTAATCTTTTCTGTAACTTAGACCCTTTCTAACTCCCGTCCTCCTCTTCCCCTGCTGTCTCCTACTCTACCAACCTACCGTAGTGGCTGGGCTACCTGTACCCAAACCCACCTGAGGCCCTCAACCACTACCTGTCCCTCCGGACCGCACGACGTCAGGTACCCCAGCGTTTCTCAGTCTGTGCTGACTCGCTGAGTTGACTTGACTATCCCACTTTTTGACTTTCATCCTTCATAATCAGTCAGTCAACACAGACTGAGAGACACTAGAGTACTTGACATCCATCATTATCATGGTAGTCCAAGGAGTCAGGTACCTTAAGAGGTCTTTTCTTATGGTCTCACCCAACGATAAAGGAGGAGGTGCCCTAGAAGGGTTGGGTCCCTAGTTTAGGTATAGAGGATGTGACGTCCGTATAAGAAATGGTGGACTCGGTGGTCTCTTCGGTTCCCTTAATGTTCATTTCAAAACCTTCTCCCTTAACTTAGTTTACATTTTATGACTCCTCAATTTTAATTCCTTCTTGGATGACAGGGGTTTCTGGTCTCATTACCTTCTTACACTTTCAGTCTCTGTCTGTCTCTTCCTAGTTGTACACCAGTGGAGTGACATTGGATCTCTTAGATGAGAGGTTAAAGAGATGTCATCCACAAGTAATTTATGAACAACTTAGTTCCCTTGTTCATTTGTGTACTTACACACACAATCAACGAGTCAGCACAGACTGAGAAGCGCTGGAGTATCTGACATCGAACGGTCTGAGGAGACAGGTACCCTAAGAGGTCCGTTCTTATGACCTCACCCAACGGTAAAGGAAGAGGTCCCCTATAAGGGCTGGGTCCCTGACTTGGGTCCAGAGGACGTAATGTCCGTCTACGAAATGGTAGACCCGATGATCCACTTTAGTTTGTGTACTTTTCTACACTACTATGTTTACACAATACCGAGGGATGGTACTTGTACTAAGAAGAACAAAAGAATTCGTTTTGGTGACTTCACTATTACTCACTGTCTGACATGATCGATCCCTTCGAAGGTCACCTGTAAAAAATTGTTGTCTGACTCGTTTTTCCCTCTCTTCCTTTTTATTCCATTTATAAGGTTTATCCTCTTCCTCAGGTAGTTCCGACATATAACAGTGGGACGAATAAATTGAAGATACGTCTCATGTAGTACTCTTTGCGACCCGACCTCCTTCGTGTTCGACCTTTGTTCTAACGGCCTTCTTTACAGTTATTGGAGTGTATACGTCTACTGTGGTGGGACTACCGTCTTTCACTTCTCCTTGATTTTTCGGAGAACTACTTTCACTTTCTCCTCTCACTTTTTCAACTGAATTTCGAGTTGTAAGTCTTTTGCTTCTAGTACCGTAGGTCACGGTAGTGAAGTACCCTTCATCTACCCCTTTGTCACCTTTGTCACAGTCTGAAATAAAAAACCCCGAGGTTTTAGTGACGTCTACCACTGACGTCGGTACTTTAATTTTCTGTGAACCTTCTTTTCAATACTGGTTGGATCTATCATATAAGTTTTCGTCTCTGTAATGAAACGGTTGATTCCAGGCAGATCAGTTCCGATACCAAAAAGGACACCAGTACATACCTACACTACATAACCTGACAATTCTTCCGACTCGCGGCTTCTTAACTACACAAACTTGACACCACACCACAACCTCTTCTGAGAATTCTCAGGGAACCTGACGTTCCTCTAGGTTGGTCAGGTAAGATTTCCTCTAGTCGGGACCCTAAAGAAACCTTCCTGACTACGATTTCGACTTTGAGGTCATGAAACCGGTGGAGTACTCTTCTCAACTGAGTAACCTTTTCTGAGACTACGACCCTCCCTAACCTCCGTCCTCTTCCCCTGCTGGTTCCTACTCTACCGACCTACCGTAGTGACTGAACTACCTGCACTCAGACTCACTTGAGCCCTCAACCACTACCTGTCCCTGCGGACCGCACGACGCTAAGTACCCCAGTGTTTCTCAGCCTGTGCTGACTCGCTGACTTGACTTGACTTGACTAAGATGGTAATAACTTCAGGGATCACTACCTTGATAGACATGTGAGTAATAAGTAAAATGACTTTCGAAGTCATTCATTTTCCTTTATTAAATATCTTTTTCTTTTATACAAATTAGTTATTGGTCTTTTTATATATACATAGTTGTAAACAGACTGAGGTCTTCTTTTTGTTCTAATTCTTTATTTTTCGAATTAAAAGTGACAAATTTTATTGACGAGTTGGACTTTTAATTTATCGTCTAGACTAAAAGATTAGACAACTCGTACGAGAAACATTTTACAAGATGTAAATGTCCAAAAGTGTAAGATTTATATGGTTTGAAATATTTTGTCATAAATTCTAAGTGATCATCAATAAAAATTTTATGTAATACAGATGTGACCAAACATTGTGGGGAGAATCATAGATTCATGGAGTCCTACACCATTATTCAACTTTCTAGTGTCTTTTTATAATTATGAAAGTACAGTAACTACCTGTAGTAACTTTTATATTGAATTTATATATGATCTAGGTCAAAGATGAACGATTAATGATCTTAGAGTGATATTGTGACGAATAAATTGACACCTAAAGCATACTTCGGAAACAGTTTCCTTTTTATTAAAAAAAATTTGTCGTTCTCTATTTTTACGAAACACCGAAGAAATAACGAATAGTACGAACATAAGTCAGCGATTCAGTACAGGTCGAGAAACGTTGGGGTACCTGACATCGGGCAATCTGAGGATACAGGTACCCTAAGAGGTCCGTTCTTAAGACCTCACCCAACGGTAAAGGAAGAGGTCCCCTAGAAAGTCTGGGTCCCTAGTTTGGGTGTAAAGGACGTAACGTCCGTCTAAGGAATCGTGACTCGGTGATCCCTTCGTGGAATAACCGTGAACCGAATTATTAATTCGGATCATTCACCGAATTATTGATTTGACTGTTAAATGTAATAAAGAAAGTTGTTAAATTGTCAATCTTGGTCTATACCTTGTTACCTGACCTAGGTTTAACCCTTTTCTCATGTAATTCCGACATATAACAATGGGACGAATAAATTGAACATACGTCTCATGTCGTACACTTTACGACCCAACTTCGTGTTCGACCTTAGTTCTAACGGTCCTTTTTATAGTTATTGGAGTCTATGCGTCTACTATGGTGAGAAAACCGTCTTTCACTTCTTCTTGATTTCTCGAAAAACTACTTTCACTTTCTCTTCTCACTTTTTTGACGAACTTTGAGTTGTAAGTTTTTTGATTCAAGTACCGTAGACCAGGGTAGTGAAGTACCGTTTATCTACCCGTTTGCTACCTTTGTCTCTGAACTCGAGTTTTTAGTGACGTCTACCACTGACGTCGGTACTTTAATTTTCTGTAAACTAGGAACCTTCTTTTCGATACTGGTTAGAGCTGTCGTATAATTTTTCGTCTCTGCAATGGAATGACTGTTTCCAGGCAGATCAGTTTCGATACAAAAAAGGTAACCAGTGCATACCTACACTCTCAACCTGGTATCTCTTTCGACTTACGATTTCTTAACTACAAAAACTTGACACCATGACCTCGTCTGAGAACTCTCAGGGAACCCGACGTTCCTCTAGTTCGGTCAAGTAGGAGTTTCTTTAGTCAGGACTTATAAGTAACCTTCCTGACTACGACTTCGACTTCGAGATTATGAAACCGGTGGACTACGCTTCTTGACTGAGTAACCTTTTCTGGGACTACGACCCTTTCTAACTCCCGCCCTCCTCTTCCCCTACTGTCTCCTACTCTATGAACCTACCGTAGTGGTTGAGCTACCTGTACTCAAACTCGTTCGAGGTCCTCAACCACTACCTGTCCCTCCGGACCGTACGATGTCACGCACCCCAGTATCAGTCTGTACTGACTGACTGACTTGACTTGACTTCGTGTTTTGTTGAGTCACTGTTGGTGAATATAACATACAACCTAATTTGATACTTTTTCATTCCCGAACTGGAGACAACCCTCCTCCCATCGTGAGTTTTCCAGTTAAGATTGTTGTTGTTAGTGATGTGTAAAGTATTATACTTATACAATTTTATACTAAAGGTGTGAGTTAACGATATTCAATGGAACATCTCGTTTCTATATTCCCCTTTTTTGTTCTTACCCGCAATCTTAAGTTCCATTAACTTATTAACTTCTTTGTCTGAACTCCCTATAGGACCTTCTTTACTGTCCTATCTAATTCATGTTTATCTCGTTCTTTTTTCAACCTTTTATTTATACCCCTTCTATTACCAGAGGGTGATCGACTTATTAAAAAACAAAACGAACAAATTTCCTGGACCTTAGTTCACCGGGGAACCTCGACTGAGGGTAGAGAGAGTAGTGAGGGTAAGAACCAACTCCTCGGAGACTCGGATACTTAGTTTCCATCCATACTGGTAGTTCAGTGTTATGACAAAAGTCAATGGGACAGTCTTTAAAGGATAAGATTATTCATGAAAAGAGTCACAGGTAGAGGGATTAAAGATAACGAGTAAAATAACCCTTATAACACAAAAAAACTTTGTGGAGTGTATAAACATACACACATTTCACGTAACAAAGTAAGAAACCCATAAAAATCTACTTGTAAATTCGGTCACAGTGCTAAAACACACGGACGAAAAAAAGGTAATACGTAATATCACCAGAGACCTGTAATAAACGTTATAGTATATAGAAATTAAATTTTTTACCGTCGCCGTAAACAATATAAAACATCTGGTCTTCAAGGGTTCACAGGACCTTAGGGTGAATTATAAGACGTTGTTGGATTGACCCTTTTCTTAAACTTTTTCATATCTATGTACAAATACGTACATTGACTTAGTGAAACAATATATGGACTTTGATTGTGTAAAAATTAGTTGATATGAGGTTATGTTTTATTTTTCAATTTTTTTTTTTTTCTTCAAGGGTTCACAAGATAGCAGAAGAGGGACTTGGTCACCGTGGTTGATGTCGTCTGTGTGATATCGGGAGACTCCGATGCATTCATCGTCCTCGGTTGTTCATCAACTTATCTTCGGTGGTAGTATGGTGGTATGAGAATTTTGTATGAGTGTAGAGTGGTAAAAATTGTGGACACCACAAAACAAAACAAAAATCCTAAAAGTACATATATTTATAAAGACAAGAGTTCGAGAAGTTGTAATAGATCATGGTGTTGGTTTATGATGATACCAGAAACTTATGGAAGACCACGACAAGAAGGAAGTAGAAAACGTTAAAAACTAAAACAAGAAGGAAATCTCATAGGTATATTCGGACAGAAGACCGGACATTACCATACCTTTTTTTTTGTTAGTACTCTGTTTCGTAGTGGTGTTACAGAATTGCGGATGGCACCCAGATCAAGATTGTCTAGTTGGACTCGTATATCGTTCGAAAGGCACATGTGAACGCATTTTAACTCACTAAATCCGTATACAGACGTCTACGGGGAACCCTATATGTTTTTCTCTGCTCATATTCGTGTTGGTAGGTCGTGTGAAATTTCCTACGAGATTTGTAAACAAATTAATTCGACATTTTTTTATAGGGGAGTCTCTATTAGTTGTGTCAAATGAGGAAGAGTATTCCTCCTAAACTTCGTCTCCTTTCAATTTACATAAAAAAGTTCTTATAAAGTTGATCTACTACTTATAGTCTCCGTTCGGCACCACTGTGACTGACGTCGTCGTGCCTGCACAGATGACGAGTAATTGCTACAGGATAATTTGTCGCACAGTCGACCACTAACTACGACACATTAAGGTCTCTACTTAAAGAGAGGTCCAGAAACACGAGGATTAGACATGGACTTCAAGGAAAGACACGGGCTCACCCTTTCGTTTCAGACAAGTCCGCGTGTCTTCGGTAGTAAAGACCGACTTAATCCTGGGGTTCCCCCTTCGAGCCTTCTCAGTCGTGTGTGTCATTCTGCAGGAAGTCAGGGTCTCTGGGAGGTACAGTCCCAGGGGGAGGAGGTACCCGTGTCTCTGGTGTACACGACCTTAACTACTCTAAAGTTCATAAGATAGACAAGTAAACAGTATGCGAAAGAGAGGGAGTGGGACTAAACGTCGGGTGGGAGTCTTCCGTCTCTCCGGTCGGACTATTCGATTGTGCATCCTTTAGGTAACAAGAGTATTTGATGAGCGTCGTAGTACCGTCGTCGTTGTATAAAGTCCGGGATCAAGAAACCTGATTATTAGGTATTTCGAAGACATCGGACCAGGGGGGAAAAGGGAATGATATTAAAAAGAGTTCATGAAGAATTAAGTAAGGAGGTGAAGACAGTGATATTTTGGGTAGAAGGTCGTTTATTCTTCTTCGTGAGCGGCCGTTCTCTCTCTAAGAGTCCTACGTAGTCGGCATCGTGATGATTCCTCTTGACGCCGCGAGGTTTACACAGGTCTGCACAAGTCTTTCGGGTGTATATAGGTTTGGGACGGTGTAGTCTGTCCGTGTGTGTAGGATCTGAAATAGGTATAAGACTTGTGTTCCCCTGACACTATTCTATATTTACCACCCCTTAGTAAGAGATCACTGGGAAATAAAAATATACTCTTCCAGACTTTCCGTCCTTCTCTCCGACCATCGTGTAAAAGATAAGTTCCCCTATTTTCCTCCTTATTCTCTAAATCAATTTCGTCTACTCTACTGAACTCACTCCTTGGATAAACATATGGAAGGAAAATTTGAGTTGGACAACTCAAAAAATAGTCTTGTACCCAGGACCCAAAGAGTCCACCACGTCACAATTTCTTAGACAGACGGTCACGTCCTCTGCGTTGTCTACACCCAAGATAAGGACCCAGCCCTTCTAAGAGACCTCATCCTTTACCGTTGGGTGAGGTCCTAAGAACCTACCTTTAAGGTACAGTCTCCTCGGACCGTCCGATGTCAGATACCCCAACGTTTCTCAACCTGCACTGACTCATGTGTACCTGGGTCGCGTGTTATAAACTGAATCTTTTTTTACCAATCTATGTGATTCACAGTTACTCTTCCGGTGTCTTTGACCCGTCAAGTGTTCCGTAGCGTTGACGTCTCAAGTTTCACTGAACCTCAGGGTCACGAACGAATGGGTCGACACCAGGGGATCCGTCCTGTCTTCAAAGAGAAATTTTTATGCCCGTTTCTGAGAGCTAATGACCAAAAGAAATAAAAATAAGAGTGTTACTTTAAAATTAGAACTCACAACACACACGTACATACCCATAGTGATCGAAAGAATTTCAGAGTCTTTAAAGATACATTAATATAAGTATATTAAAAAGATAGTTTTTCATAATAAATTGTATAATTACTATTTAAACAATGAGTTGATGTGAAAACGAGTAAGAGGGGGTGTTCACTATGATTATTATATAAGTAAGTTATTCGTTATAAAGTCGGAGGATACGTGTTAGGGACTCCAGTCTGTCCTGGGGTCCGGAGTTCATGAATGTCGGATCACACCTTCAGTCTGTCTTTCTTTCTAATTGTTCTAATTACTAATGTCATCTCGTACTCTCCATAACACTATTCCCTACGGTTTTTCTTCCTGTAAATTAATTTCGTCTAGTTCCTGTGGAAGAGTTTAACCCTCTGTAGTCCAACGTAAAATTTCTCATCCTTAGTCTGATTCGTCCCCGTCCTGTAAGACACTTATTTACTTTTTACCGTAACATAATATGATCCAACAAGTCCGACAGTATTGTTTCTTGGTGTCTGGCCCACCGAATTTGTTGTCTACAAATAACGGAGTGTACCTTCGATTTTCAGATTTTAGTTCCACAGGTGTTTCAACCGAAGAAAAAAAAAAAAAAATAACCTCATATCAACGAAATGTCACACTACAGTGAAACTCACCCAACGGTAAAGGAAGGGTGACTCCAGTGGTGTCTTGTGTCTTGTCAAAGGACGTGGCAGGTCATCCAGGAGTCAATAGACGAAATATACATCACAGCCATCATATATATGTACAAAGACGACTACCGACACTCGCTTCCTAGAGACGGAGAGAGGACGAATGTCTACTGTCAGAAGAGTACAGAGAAGTGTAGTAGGAGGAGATATACACAGATGAGGACACTGGTTTAAAGGCACAAAAATATTCCCATGGAAAGGATCACCTAAGTCAAGTCAAGTCAACGAGTCAGCACAGGCTGAGAAACGCTGGGGTACTTAGTGTCGTGCGGTCCGGAGGGACAGGTAGTGGTTGAGGGTCTCAAGTGAGTCTGAGTGCAAGTAACTCAGTCACTACGGTAGGTCGGTAGAGTAGGAGTCAGCAGGGGAAGAGGAGGACGGGGGTTAGGGAGGGTCGTAGTCTCAGAAAAGGTTACTCAGTTGAGAAGCGTAGTCCACCGGTTTCATGACCTCAAAGTCGAAGTCGTAGTAAGGAAGGGTCTCTTGTGGGTCCTGACTAGAGGAAATCTTACCTGCCCAACCTAGAGGAACGTCAGGTTCCCTGAGAGTTCTCAGAAGAGGTTGTGGTGTCAAGTTTTCGTAGTTAAGAAACCGCGAGTCGAAAGAAGTGTCAGGTTGAGAGTGTAGGTATGTACTGGTGACCTTTTTGGTATCGGAATCACCTAATCTAGAGTAAAATTGAATTACAGGAGACATTTCTGGGGGTAGAGGTTTATTCGAGTGTACCACTCCATGACCGTCAATACTGAAGTTGTATATTTAAATGTCCCCTGTGTTAAGTTACGTATTGTTCGTGACTCAAGGGTAAAGTTCTACCACTTCACTTATACAAAGACGAGGTACGAGAAGAGTCGTTAATGGGATTTGTCTCCTCCTTGACTTTGTTTGTGTTTGGGGTCGAAGTTTTGGGTTCTCTTTGGTCACAAGAGTCTGTTTTTTAGATACTTCTGTTTCATCTACTTCTTTGTGACTCCCCGGTCCTCTCGTTTTTCGTTTAGATTTCGGGACGACACCCCCTCCCCCGTCCCACCCCCCTCCGCCCTTACGTCCTCGGTGTCCTTCCGTCGATCGGGGTGTCTCGTTCCACTCCCGGGGTCTCTACCTGCATGGTCGATGTCCCTTCCACTACCTACTCTCCTTCCGCGGACACAGACGAAGGTGGGACTGTCAAGTCCACGATTACGGGGGTCGGACTGTCCTTTAGTTTTCACATAGGAGACCTAGTTGGTTTGGTCTGTCCGAATCCCGTCTTCCGTCGGTACAAGTCTGGGGTCCCACTCTCACCTTCCTGACACTTGACGACGTACGGTCCGACGCCCGGAGACCCGGGGGAAGAAACTTGAAAAATGACGAGGGACGTGAAAAAGGAGACTCTGTATCTCGTACTATAAAATAGGTACTTTGTTCTTGTCCAACGACCAAAAAAAAAAAAATTCGTTGTTTTATTTTTCCTCGAGAATCTTTAATTTTTACAGAGGAGAAGGGGTGTTTTTCTGTTTGTTCATTTTATAAATCTTCTATTTCGGTTATTTTACACACTCTATTGTCTTTTTTACTACATACAAATTTTAAAAATATAAGTATAAACATATATCATATATACCGTCCAACAACAACAAGTCCGTGATTCAGTACAGACTGAGAAATGTTGGGGTACCTGACGTCGCACGGTCCGAAGGGATAGGAAGTGATAGAGGGTCTCAAACGAGTCTAAGGACAGGGGACTCGGTCACTATGATAGATTGGTAGAGTAGGAGACGACGGGAGAAGAGGAAAACGGAAGTTAGAAAGGGTCGTAGTCCCAGCAAGGTTTTGTATTTATACCGTCTATACACATATGCACATATATATATGTGTATGGGGTTCAAGGACCATGTTTCGAGTCTCGAGGATTTTGGAAGCATTAAAGGATTTACTATTCTCGAAAGTCTCGTAGAGAACAAGGTCAGAAACCGGAAACTGGGGTAGAGACTAAGTCCCGAGGATTTTGGGACATTAAAGGATTCACTAGTCTGGTGTTCCTCGTGGAAAATAAGAGGACTCCGTTGAGGTACACCCGAGGACTTACTAAGGACGTACCCCCGACCGGTGGTCTTCTTGGTTCAGTACCAATCTACAAACCTTAAAAGTCAGAGTTTGGAGGTAGGAGGTCTCTTCTTTTTTCTCGGCCTTTACCTTAATTATTGACTAGTACGGATATCCTCCCTCGGAGGTATTTTCAGGGTCTTTATATCCCCAAGTTCCTTGACAACTCATCTACGGGTATAGGTATATGTTGTATAGGTGGTCCTCCCACCGGCGTGGGGTTGGGGTGTCGCTGTCTTCGAAGACGCATCTTGGGAGGGACCGGAGAGGGAAATAGAAAGGAGTAGACCGACAAGTAGATATAGGAAATAGTAAGAGAAATTACTTGAATATTTGTATTGATTCATTTTACTCAAGACACTCACCGGGATCGTTTAATTAATTTAGGGTTTACGTCCGACAGCCTTGAAGAAAAAGCCGACATGGTGTACCGTACACCCTAGGATCAAGGGGTTGGTACCTAACTTGGACTTAGGAGATTACCTTTATACCTCAAAATTGGTGACCTGACTGGTGGTCCCTTCAGGGAACACCTATGAAAACTAAACATCGGTTCAACCCGTCTTCGGGACCCATGGGACTCCTGACTGATGAACACGGACCGTAGACTTCACCCCACGTCAGAACACCCTGACTCAGGAATCGGACACTCTAGACTACGATAGAGGTCCGTCTCTCACAGTCTTGACTCAATTTGACTCCCGGTAAATCGACTACAACGTCTTGACGAACCACCCCTTTTGGGGTGTGTGTAAAACATAGTCTTCACGACAGAGACACACACATGTACGCGCACGTGTGCTCCCTCACATCCTCAATTCCTATGTGAATCCTCCCTTTTCTCACCCCAAAAAGGATTAAGGTATACGGTCCTTCATTAACTGATTGTGTGTGTGTGTGTGTGTGTGTGTGCTCCATCCCTCCGCCCCTCATCAGTTACTTTTTAATCTCCCCTTTTTTATGAAAAAATACTTTTTCAATCTTCTATTTAGTTCCTTCGGATTCTAAACTTATTATTCTTAGGGTATTTCTCTTTTACTTTCCTTTATTTAGTTTCTTTATTGTGTTCTTTTAGTAGATTTTGATCTCTATTTAAAGGTCTGACTTTTACTTATTTTACTGGGAGTGTGATTCTAGTAGTAATACGTTAATGTCTTATGGTCTTTTCTTCTCTTCCTCTATTCTTTATAAAGATCCCCTTCGTCCCCTTTCGGGGGTATATTCATGTTTTAAGTCTACCGGAACGTAAGGAATCCTTGCTTATTGAGTTTCAGTCTTCTCGTTACGGAAGTTTTACCATTTACTTTTAATAAACGTTAAACCTTATGAATGATCTTTTAACGTTCAACTCATACTCCCAACTTATTTCTGTCAAAGTCTGTACGTTCCTGAACTTGTATGTAGAAGAGAACCCTTCGATGATTTATTATACGGGGTGGTTGTGTTTATTCATTTCGTTTTTCCTTTTTTCTTCTTTACGTTGGGTCTTTAGTCCCTTGGGTTGTGTCCTTTCGTTATTTTCGTTAAGGGGCCTACCAAAATTTCGGGACTAAGGGTAGGAACCGACGTGTGATCTTAGTGGACCCCTCGAAATTTTCGGATTTCGGGTCCGGTCCTATGTCATCCTCGGGACCCCCGTACTGGGTCCGTAGTCCCTGGAAATTTCAGGGGGCGGGTCTACTAAGGTCACTTGTCGACTCCAACCCTTGATAAGGGACTTTCCTATCAGGGTCTTGTTATCGTGACAACCTCCGAAGTTTTAGTTGGTCGGGTCTACTTCACTCCTCCCTCCAAACGTCTTCCCTTTCTCTGGGTCTTAACTGTTTAATTAGACTGTCAGTGTTTCACCTCTTAAAATACCTTTAAACGTAGTTCTCCGTGAAACATCTTGTGAGTGTTTTCGATTTCCTTCCGTCAGTCTACAAGTTTCCTTTGATTCTTTTACTTTTTATTTTCCTTTCTAAAGGCTTTAATATTTTCTTTTTTTGACATTTAATATTGACCGAACCGTCACTTTTTATAAACGTCTCAGTATTATTTCCTTTCGGACTCTATGACTTACTAATCTACCCCTCTTAGTCCCCCTTTTTAGTATTCTAATTTTTATCTACTTAGTTGTCTATCGGTATATGAAATGATTGTGGTCAAGTCAAGTCAACGAGTCAACACAGGCTGAGACGTTGGGGTACCTGACGTCGTGCGGTCCGGAGGGACAGGTAGTGGTTGAGGGTCTCAAGTGAGTTTGAGTACAGGTAACTCAGCCACTACGGTAGGTCGGTAGAGTAGGAGACAGTAGGGGAAGAGGAGGGTGGAAGTTAGAAAGGGTCGTAGTCTCAGAAAAAGTTTACTCAGTCAAGAAGCGTAGTCCACCGGTTTCATAACCTCAAAGTCGAAGTCGTAGTCAGGAAGGTTACTTATAAGTCCTGACTAAAGGAAATCCTACTTGACCAACCTAGAGGGACGTCAGGTTCCCTGTGAGTTCTCAGAAGAGGTTGTGGTGTCAAGTTTTCGTAGGTAAGAAGCCGGGAGTCGAAAGAAATATCTTTTGAAATAATTGTATAAGTCTCGGTGTATTGTTTTCTGTGTCGATTCTCTCACACCGATCTACTTATTCCCGGGGGAGTTTCTCGAGGTGTAGGATTGGGGACGTGTGAGAGACACTTTCACAATCAGTGAGTCAGAACAGGTTAAGAAACGTTGGGGTACCTGACATCAGGTTGTCCGAGGAGACAGGTACCTTAAGAGATCCGTTCTTATGACCTCACCCATTCGGTAAGGGAAGGGGTCCCCTAGAAGGGTTAGGTCCCTAACTTGGGTCCAGAGGACGTAACGTCCGTCTAAGAAATGGTAGACTCGGTGGTTCCTTCGGAGCCTTCGACAGTCACAATGGAATATACTGTTTTCTCTGAAACATCTTTAGTTCTTAGCCCTGTGTTTCTCTCCGTGGACACACCATGTCCACCTTGGTTGTCTTAGTGTTGCCAGGAATGTTCTCCTTCCGTTCTTCCAGTCTCACCTCTCCGCCACTATACTGCTACTCTCAGCTCTAATCTCACTCGGTGTCCGGTTCCTTCCCCGAAGGGTCCACCGAGTCACCATTTCTTAGACCGACGGTTACGTCCTCTGTGTTCTCTACGTCCATACTAGGGGCCCATCCCTTCTAGGGGACCTTTTCCTTTACCGTTGGGTGAGGTCATAAGAACGGACCTCTTAAGGTACCTGTCTCCTCGGTCCACCCGACGTCAGGCACCCCAGTGTTTCTCAACCTGTGTTGACTCGTTGATTGCGTGTGTGTGTACCCAATTCCTTGGTTTCTTACCGTCGTCGTCGGTTCTCTGTGACCCTCTCCGTTCCTCGTCTAAGGAAGAGCTCGGACGTCTTCTTTGGTCGGGAGGACTGTGGGACTGAAGTCAGGGAAGGAGGAGTATAGACTGGAGACTGGAGGTCTTGACGTTCTCTAAGGTAAACACAAGATTCGGGGATCTACTTTAATTTCGTTGGACGTCACTCACAAGCCCCACCACCTTCACTTTCATCGTCATCGTCTTAATCGTCATCGTCGCCGGTCTTACTCTCTCGTCACAAGGAGTTTGTATTTGCACACGTGTGAAGTCGATGTCTGGTACCATTTGACACCCGCGACTAAGTCCAGACCTCGTAGTAAGTCCGTTGCGGAGATGACGACCCGGCACCTGGTGTAACCTCGTCGTCTCTGGATCTGACGTCGTGGTCTCTCTCCCCCCAACACCCCCCTCTTCCACCCCCCACCTCCGTGTCTCTCCCGAAACACGTATTCGATTCCGTAAAACTGAACTAAGAACTTCTGTCCCTCGGTGACCTGGTACCTTGTTGTCCTACTCCACCATAAAAAGAGTTTCACAACTAAAGCCATCTTCTCCGTCCCCCTTCGTTTGGTCTCTGACCGACATGTGACTACCGCGTTGACCTTTGCGATCCCTCACCCCCACCCCCCTACTACGACCGTGCAGACGAAGGTGTGGGTCGTGTCTCTTGACGTCGGTGGGTACACACTCACTTGTGACACTTAAGCAGGAGAGACTGCAAGACTGGATGTCCTTAAAAGAACAAAAAAATGTAGTTGTAGTATATACGACGACGATTCAGCGAAGTCAGTACAGACTGAGACACACTGGGGTATCTGGGGACGTCGGATGGTCCGAGGAGACAGGTACCCTAAACGGTCCGTTCTCATGACCTCACCCAACGGTAACGGAAGAGGCTGTAGTATATATCATGAATAATTTAAGGGTAGAAGGTACCATCGGGGTGTAAATTTCTTCACCATTCTTGTTGGTAAAAGAGTCCTTTCAACGTAATGCATCATTTTGACTTTATCGAATTTTTGTTTGTTTGTTTGAACTTTGGAACGTCGAGGAGTGTGAGGTGTATAAACCCATAGTGTGTCACAAGTGGAAGACACGTAACTGGTATTAATTCCGTTTGACGTCCACAGACGGAAATTTAAGTGTCTCCACATTACATGTATAAACTAAAAGGATTTCGTAACTTTTCTACCAAGACGTTACGTAAGAGACTCCTTAAGATACGTATACCTAATCTGTCATACTCTTCTGATGTTATACCCATTGTTCAGTCATTTATATAACTTGTGGGTGTTTAATAATTATCAAACCACAGTTTTACCCTCGTCGACAACTTACGATAACCACTCCTCGGTAGGACCCACGTTAGGACGAGGTATAAAAGATAATTATCGGACTCCTAGAATACTCATTCCGTGATTAGTTAGGTGTCCTTTACGTCGAGACCCTCTCTAATGATTACGGAACCTGTTGTTATAACTTTAAGGTCCTCCTAGGACAAGTTAGCTTCTTTACTCGGTTTTAGTTATCCCGTTCGTGTGTCCACAAAGTCGGTGTCCTAAGTTCTGGGAAGTTTGTCTTTAGTTCTGGTAGGACGGTCGGTTTGTGGGTCCACCATTTCGAGAGGTTGAGGACAGAACGGAGGGGAGGAGGTAGTGCTTTTCCGACCCATCTGTATACAGTTCCTCGCAGAGATGTGCCCTAATTGGGATGATGGATGTCGAGGAGTTTTGAAGAGGGAGGTCATTGGACGTTACTCTCCCTGCTACCTAAACTATGCTGACCACCTCGGGTGTAAATCGTTTCGACCTGAAACCCTGTGGCACCGGAAGTTACGTCCCTTTTTTATTTTTCGTGACTCTCCAAAGACATTCTCATCATACTGAAAAAGGACTCCTCACAGTATCATAGAAGGACTGTAAAACTTTACACCAGTTATTTCTCTTTCTCTCGACCCCCTTCTCCTGTTAGTCTACAGAGATTGTCGGAGAGTAAATGGAGGGGTTTCGACAGAAAGATTTTGGATTTTGTTGGAAAAGAAAGTTAATGTTGGGAAAGGGGACCAGTAGGAACGGGGGTGAACCAGTCAGTCATTGGTTCGAGACGGGAAAAGTGGACGATTCGCAAGGAGACTGGATGTGAGAGTAGAGGTAGGAGAGTGGGTGGTGAGACGAAGTCTGGAAGTAGTAACGAGCGACTCAGATTATACCTTCGGAGTCTCTGGAGAGACAATGAAGTCTGGGTAGGAACTGGACCAATGGTCACACTAGGTCGTCGGTTTTACGTTTACACTGGAACTTCGCAGGGACAAATTTTGTAGAGTCATGGAAGTCCTGAGTGTCTTACTTCAAGTTCAAGCAAGTCCAGCCGTCACCACAAGATGGTGTCCCTGGTCCTCGAAGGACATGTACCGTAGAGACCTCGGAGTTTTGGACCCTCTACGAAGATCGTAGAAGACGGGTCCCACAGTCCCGACGATGTGTAGGACGTCATGGGTTCTGTCGGGTGAGTTACTTGGTGGGGTGGGTCTGACGATGTTGACTCCTTGGGAGGAGTCCCGAGGACTGAAGACGTCCGAGGATCGAACGGGAAGAGTTGACGTCGATGTGTTTTAAGTAGGTACGAAAAGGAACGGTAATATGGAAGGAAGGAAGAAGATTAAGGACTGTGGACCTTACTGAGAGGACACTGAGTAGAAAATTCGAAGTCGAAAGGTTGACAAACATAGGGGACGTGAGTGGTGAGACGAGATATGGATCAAGAGGAGAAGTGAACTGATTCCAGGAAGATCCGTCTTTAACATACACGGACCAGGAACAATCATGTCACCACTGATAGGGACGGACAGTACGTCTTCAGTCCCCAAACTAAGGGGTTACTCCTCCGTTGTACGGGAAAAACCCCGAAAGAGTCCACCACGATCACCATTTCTTGGACGGACGGTTACGTCCTCTGTGTTCTCTACACCCAAACTAGGGACTCAACCTTTGTCTGGGAGTTCTTCCTGTATCGTTGGGTGAAGTCATAAGAACGGACCTCTTAGGGTACCTGTCTCCTCGGACCGCCCGACGTCAGGTACCCAAGCGTTTCTCAGTCTGTGCTGATTCGTTGAATCGTGCGTACTGTCATAAATATATTTGTATGTTTACACTCCCTACCTACTGACCCACTCTCGTTTCCGAAAAGTCTCCGACGACGAGCAGGGTCACAGGTGCTACAACCGTTGTCCACGTTCGTAACAAAATGTCGACTCTGCTATCAACTCCAGTCAAAGTCGAGTCTAGTAGAGACGGAAATCAAGGTTTTAAGACACGACATCTTCAGTGAGAGACCGGGACTAGAAGTAGGTGAAATTTTTCACGGTCTGCCGTGGAACGCACTATACGGTGAGTGGGTTCGACTTCTGACACCTAGTGTTGGTCGTTGACCTGTCCAGGGAGACACACCGTTCAGACGGAGTTTAGAAGAGTTCTTGAGTCGTCAAAACGACCGTCCTTGTGTTTGTCCACAATCACGGAAGCCTTTTCTTCTTGGTAGTGAGAAGTAACACGGAGACCTACGATCGGATCTGAAGACAACCCCCCACTATCTTGTCTTCCGCTCAAACACCCGTACCATCTCATGTTCCAGTTCGTTTTACGATCACGCTCTGACGTGGAGTGCCACCTTCTTATATTATGATCCGGACACCTTACACTTGGATGGCAAAGTAAAAGAAGACGAAACACAGGAAATGTACCTCTATTTACGGGATAGTCTGAGGTGTCATACCCGGGATTAACGGATGGACTTGTGAACTTCGAACTGTCACATCCCGACATCTTACTTGCCGGGAGGGGATGTTGTAGGGAGGGCACCATACCACAGGGAGTGTGGTGCGACGACAGTGCAGTCCGGGAAGTGGGAGGTCCCCAGAGAGAAGATCAGTAGAGTGACGGGGACACCGAACCTGATGGGAGTCCTATGTGTCTCGGTGATTCGGACAGTGAGAATTGATAAATGCCCAGTACCTGGGGAAACCTTAGGATTTTCGTCTTTACCCGGGAGAGGGATCTGTATGTGTGTGGGGAAACGTAAAGTAAACATAGAAGGTACCTTCTTTCTGTACGACGGTCAAGACTAGACATAGAGAAAAATCGAGACTCTCTAACGTTTTCCGTATGGTTCTGTATCGAGTCACAAAAATTATAAAATAACTAAATAAACTAACGTGGTCCAGAATCAACGTCGTACGTCCTAGAACATCAACGTTGTGTACCTCAGAAATCAACGACGTACCATGGGATCGACATCGTGTACCTTAGATCAAGGGGTTGGTCTCTAGTTTGGGTCTAGGAACATAACCCTCGTGCTTTAGAATCGATGACTTGATGGTCCCTTCAGGGGAGTCCAAATTATTCGACGAAAAGGGAATTTTTAGGTTTGGCAGTGGGGTTAAAGAGGGAGTGTACACAGTTCGTATCTTACGACCTTAACAAAGGATCAGGAATGAAATTGCTGACGGGGAAAAACGGAGGGTAACTACTTAAAGATAACAAACCAGGAAAGGGGTACATTGACCACCTTGAAACTAGGGGAATTAAGTATAAGTGTTAGTTTATCGAGTCGTTCCGGACCAATATGGCGTGCTCTGGGACCGTCGGACGAAAGGAAGACGGAAAAGGAGACAGTGGGGAGACGAGGGGGGAGTATAAAATCCGGACTACGATTCTAGGTTAAATAGTTCGTGAATCCCGTACCCGTAGTTTCCTCTGTGTTTACCAGACCATTCTTATTTACCATAGGTCACTCCCACCTTTAGTTTTATTCCTTAATCTTCAATTTGTCTCTACGGTTGTAGTGAAGTTTATTAATGAATCCATCTTGTACCGTAGACTTGTTCCAGTCTTAGAAGACGACCCTTTCCTTCTCGACTTTCAATTCGCTGCTTGTATTGGGTCTCTTTGTGTTCCGAAGTCGTCGACTCTGCTCGTCGGAAAGGTAAACAGATCCCAACGAATAGAACGGGTCTCATCTGTTCCTCTGATTACTACGGCACCTAGACCTTCGACGGGGTAGCAGACTCCAAAATACTTCGGTAGTCAGTGTTCGCATTTTTCTTCTCACAACGGTCTTCAAACCGACTCTAAAGACTTATAGGAATCGACTCTCGTCTGATACCCTCTTTCGTCACCTTTTCTTCGTGGTACTATTCGTTCATTCCTCGAAGTCTGGTCCACGTGGTCGTCGGGGCGTGACACAAGACTCCCTACGAAGAATGGGCGGTTACGGTTCGTGTCTCGACCGACCCATCGAGTGGTCGTCGGTGCCGGAAACACGGGCACTAGTGACGGGACAAGTACGGTGTTCTAGTCTCGTGTCACTGTCCCGGTGCCCTGACGGTCTCCGTATGGTCATCCCCGGACCCTTCTTACACCCAATGAGGGTTCACTAATTGAAATGTTTGTTCTCTTCAAGGTTCGATGGTCCGATTGATCGTAAAAAGACAACAGTTATCTAACCGACTTGACCTAACCTTAGGGACATCCATTAATACCAGTTTAAGTTATTTTTATTTTATTGGAGGAACTCCGAGTTGTCCTGTTTGTAGATGACCTCCCCTTCAGGTTGTTTTGATTCTCGGGGTCTGAGGCCGTGACTCAGTGGAAAAACAACCCCAAGGAAGAAACGGTGGTGACACTGAGACAGTGGATTACTCCCCCCACTAGGAGAGGGTGCAATCGTGAAACTGGGTCCGTGTTTATGTCCTAGGGAAGGAAATAAGAGGTCTCTTGTGGACTTTTCCCTGGTGGTTATTGTCTGACCAAAACTTCTGAATCAATTGGAATTGAGTAGGGGTTGAATCCTACGAATTCGTAGGAAGGATGAACAGGAATCCCACCACGGATACCGAATAGGATTTTCCGGAGAAGTCCCATTGTAGTGGACCTGTATTAAGACAACATCGTCTATGAAGATTTATAGGTAGTTTTACTCGTAAGAGAAGATCAGTATATTGGGCTGGTATAAAGGATCGAAGGGTCCGTCGATTCCAACCGGTGCACCACCAAAACTGGTTGTTGTACTCCTTCCTTCATTACGTGTGGTGAAGGTCCTACTTGACTATTATTCGGAGGGTACGTACTCGGAGGTATGTACAGGGAGGAGGAAGACCGACAGACCTTATCCCTGTTCGGGGTCGTGTTAGGACCTCCAGTAAACACATAACTTTCACCATCTTGGTGACAAAAACCACAGCCTTATAGACGCACCTCCCCCGGAGAAGAGTTTGGACAAACGGGTACAGAATGCACTTCTTTTTTATCCCGAGTTTATTAATAAAATAAAACTCCAAACAACTAATGTCGTTAATCGGTTGGGATGATTATGTTGTATTATATGTGTTGTCTTAGCGGAGAGTCAAATCCAATAGTCAAAGTGTCCTGCACTCCTCTCCGGTTCTTCCCGTCTCCTTGTCATCTTTTTCATCTTAAGATTTCCCAACTCGAACCGTAGAATCAATAAAGTCTTGGAATCCCCTCCTCTTCCACTCTTTCCCCTCCTTTGGTGGACAGGAATTCCGACTGACCACAGTTCAGGTCGTCGACGGATCCGGGCACCACACTTTTACTTATCCGTAAATAGAGTCATGGTGATTCTAAACGGATCAAACTCCTGTTCACCCTCAAACCTTCCTCTTTGACCTCCCGCTCTTTCAGTCCCTTCCTCTCCCTATACTGACCAATATTGCATTATACTACCTCATAGTTACAATTACCGCTAAGTAGTTAGTTTTTTAAAAACTGGAAAAACTTTCCTATTTTATATACCCTTTCTAGTGTCTCTCACTTTACACATACACAACCGAGTAAATTTATCCGGTCTTTCCGTTTCTATTAAGGATATTCCGAAATTTTTTTTAACAATCTTTTCTGATGGTCGTAGAGATTACAAGTTCCTTCTTAGTCAAATATAATTTTTTTGAATATTATGAATGGTTTCCCCTTCCCCCACCCCCACCCCCCTATTGAACCCTGATACCCTAGTTGTCTACGTGTTCCTGGTATATATTTTTTTTCCATTTGTTGTTCCTAAAAAATTTTTTGTTAGTCAAATTTTTGTCAGTGTCACTAGACATTCTCGAGTACTCAGTCCGCGGGCGGTCGGTAACGTGGTGTCCCAATGTCCGACACGGTGCGTCGAAGGAGACGGGCCAACGGGTGTAGGCTACGACTTGGTACTGTCTATTCCTCCACGATTATTTTTACAATTTCCTGGGTAAAATTGGGAGTTCTCAGTATTAATCCTTCCGTCCTAGGAACGCCCCACCTACCCCATCAAAAAGAAAGAGAGTAGCGGATCAGTCAACTGTGTGTTTGAGGTTATTGACGTCTCGTGTCTGTCACTCCATTCTTCCCGTGGATCTGTCTCCCACCGGTGTCCTCGTGGTGAGTCATTGTGTCATGTGTGTGGTTCTTGAACGATTGGATCACATCACGAACTGTGCGTGGTCCACGCATTCACCATTCGCACAATCAACGAGTCAGCACAGGTCGAGAAACACTGGGGTACCTGACATGGAGTGTTTTGAGGGGACAAGTACCTTAAGAGGTCCGTTCTTATGACCTCACCCGTCGGTAAGAGAAGAGGTCCCCTAGAAGGGTTGGGTCCCTAGCTTGGGTCAGAGGACGTGACGTCTGTTTAAGAAATGGTAGACTCGGTGGTCCCTTCGGGCATGTATCACCATGTTTGAAGGGGTGGTCCCTTCGCGTATATATGGTCCATGTCATGTTTGAGAACTTATATACTTTCGTGTAAAGGACACTCTATGATAGTTACGTAATCTTATTTTTAAAATAGAACACAAAGAGTTTATAAAAAAGCAAATATAAACAAGAGAAACCTGATAACCAAAGTTAGGGAAACGGTCAAAAAGACCTCAACGGAAAAAAGAATAATTAAACATTCTCAAGAAACACTTTGATTCGGAAATAATAAAAACTTCGTTTATCAAAGAGGATCTGGTAGTGAAGGAACATTGTATCAAGTGATACAGTAGATCGTATTCAAAAAGGACATCAGTTTAGACATAAAAAAAGGAATACCTAAGATTCAACGTGTGTATCGTATCCTTCCGTAAAGATGGTGTTTTAAAAATTTCGTAACAAGTAATGTAAGACACAACTTAATTATGTCAAACAGTTTAATAGACAGGAAAACTGTGACTAAACTTTTTTTATGAACATAGTTGTCGATTTCATGGGACTACGACCGTTTCTAACTCCCATCCTCTTCCCCTGCTGTCTCCTACTCTACCAATCTACCGTAGCAGCTGAGTTACCTGTACTCAAACTCGTTTGAAGTCCTTTATTACTTCCTACCCCTTCGGACCCTACGACGTCAGGTACCCAGTGTTTCTCAGCCTGTGTTGATTCTCTTACCATCTGAGAGAAGGTAAGTGATAATTAACGTTACGGTTATTGTGAAAAGATAATAATGTTATGGATACAACATATACTAAGTACAGTGGTCGAAGAGGGAATAGGGAAGTTAAAAAGTTCAAACAGATAAAAAATTTATAAAAAGAGAAATTTTAACCAAATAGTATAAAGTATTTTCCTACTTTACCAGTTACCATTAATTCAGTGGACAAATTAAATATATACTTTTTCTCATCTTAATAGAAATGTTACCACTAAAAAAAAGGAGAAGATCATTTATCTATAAGATATAAAAGTAGAATAAAATCCATAAAAAAAATTATCTATTTTCAGATAATCTGTGTGTAAGTGGACAAAATGTTACAGCTATCTATAACATTTACTTTAAAAAGAAAATTAATATAAAATATCACCTGAAAACTACCACACAGACTACCACACTTCTGCCTTCATAAACGTATAACTAAAATCTAAGTAAGTACTATCGGTTTGACTAATCAAGATTGTCAAAAAATCAATTCAGGGAACTCCTAAAAAATCAATTCAGGGAACTCTCCAAAATCTATTTGTTAGTCTCAGTGAATAGAGAAGGAAAGGTCATAAATTCAAGAAAGAAACAATGTTTATTTAAGAGAAATCACCGACTCATTATGAGGTAACACATATACATGGTGTCGAAAGAATAGGTAAGTAGACGATTACCTGTAGATCCAACAAAGGTACAGGACCGGTAATATTTGTCACGACTCTACTCCTCTACTCCCTCTCCCTCTCCCACCCAACTAAACCCTCTTACCGTAAGATTGTACATATGATAGTACATTCTTAGCTTAGTGGTCAGACAGACTGCGTCCTATGTCGTACGAACCCCGACCACGTACCCCTACTGGGTCTCTCTACAACACCCCTCCCTCCACCCTTCCCCCAAGTACAAACCCTTGGGTACATTCTTAATTTCTAAAATTTTAATTTTTTTATTTATTTATTTCAAACTTAAGTGTGTGTGTGTTTTTTATTATTATTTTCGGTGTACATAAATTTTTTTTTAATTTTTTTTATTTAAGAGAGATTAAAGGATAGATTCTTAGGGATAGTCAGCACTTATCGTTTATCAGAACAGTAGGACAAGGACTGAAATGACTTTTTCAACGGAAGAAAAAGACAAAAGTTTGGTCGACCCGGATCACAGAAAAATTTCTACTCTAGTTTGATGTAAAAGAGAAGGTAAATCTCAAAAGTAAGATAAGTCCAAAGTTCAGATTACCGTATGGAAAAGGATCCTTTATTTAATCCTTTAGACTCAATTTGTTTAATTGTCTTCATCCTGTATCATAAAGAGAAGATCTTAACACCAATATGAAGGAAAGAATAGGAACCTCAAGAAGGAATAAGGAATGAGTCTGTTCAGTTTTCAAATAGGTAAAATAGTCTCAAAATGTTTTTTGAATCCGAAACCAAATAGCTACTATTTAAAAAGATAAGTTGAAGTAGTGAAAAGAGGAAATAAGGAAGAAAGACAAGAAAACGTAAATACACGAATCAATAAAATAAAGGTAAAAAGATTTTCGAAAATTTGGAGATGTAAATTTTTTATTAAAATATCAGTGTAAGGTATCTAAAAATTACACCTTATGAAATTTGAAATATAAGAGAATAGGGTTCCATTAAACATTAAAGTTTTAAAAATAGGATTATCAGAGGGGGTAGGAGGGTCCTTTGGACTTATAAATAAAAAATTAACTTATTATTAATTGTGTATTATAATCAAAGTACATATCACTGAACTATAAAAATATGTAATACTTTACCAGTCATGTTATTTAGGTTATACCACTGTCTACCATTGGATTGTAAATGTTAAAATTTTATAATTCACCTATCTGAAATTTTAAAGAATGACGAATTAAAGATTAAAATAATGTAAAAGGGGGGAATCCTTACCACTGAACTATCTAAACCCCTCATAAAACCCTTAAACGACTCTCAGAAACTCAGTAACAACAAATCAGTGAAGTCAACACAAACTGAGACACTGAGGCACCTGACATCGGTCGGTCCAAGGAGACAGGTACCCGAAAAAGGTCCGTTCTTGTGCCCTCACCCAACTATAAAGGATGAGGTCCCGAAACTCAGTACCGGTTACCATTAATTCAGTATAAACATTTCTTATCCATAAAAGTATTTGATCCGTGTTATGAAACACTGATACAGGTATATTAGTACGGTTCAGTAACAATAAGTGTATAGGAGATACGGAATGCTTTAAAAAAACCGAGTGTACTACTGGATAATTAAAGATACCTCTTAATCAATTTATTTTCCTTTTAAACTGTTTAGGTATTAGATGTATATCTGAAGTCGTCAAAGACAAAGTATATAAAGTGTAGAGACAACCATAAATATCAAGTATAATAGAAAACCTAATGTATAAAATAGACGTATTTTATAGGAAATAGGATAACTTACGAAAGTAGAACTTAAGTCAACACAGAGTTATAACGATGTAAACGGAAAAAATAGTCGTAAACACCTATATACAAGACACGGAAATAAAAAACAACATCATCGATAGAGATTATCATTGTATGTCGATCTAAAAACGAAAAAAAAAAACGTTAGACTTTTAAAAAAATTATTCCTTTAAATCGGATATATTGAAAAACGGTTTCTTAACTACGAAAACTTGACACCACAACCTCTTCTGAGAACTCTCAGGGAACCCGACGTTCCTCTAGGTTGGTCAGGTAGGATTTCCTTTAGTCAGGACTTACAAGTAACCTTCCTGACTACGACTTCGACTTTGAGGTCATCAAAACGATGGATTACGTTTCTCGACTGAGTGAACTTTTTTGAGACTACGATCCTTTCTAATTTCCTCCCTCCTCTTCCCTTGTTGTCTCCTACTCTACTAACCTACCGTAGTGGCTGAGTTACCTATACTCAAACCCATTTGACACCCTCAACCACTACCTGTCCCTCCGGACCGTACGACATCAGGTACCTCAGCGTTTCTCAACCTGTGCTGACTCGACTTGACTTAACTCGACTGATGTCAGAACAACGAATGTTTTGAAGGTGTGGAAAAGAACGGAAAACAACATTAATAGTTAAAAAGTAAACTAAACAAAGAATACAAAAACAATATATAGGATAAATTTGTAATTATATTAATTTATATATTATTTTTGTATTAATGAATAAAAAATGTAGTTATAGACCTTAAGTAATCGTAAGTGAGTATATTTTTTATTATGAACAAAATGAAGGATAGAAAGAGAGAAGGTAGGTATACGACGAAGAACGTGACTTCGGGAGGTACTAAAATAAAACTAGTACAACTAAGAATTATTACTTTTTCTTTTTTCAATTAGTACATAAATTGATATTTACAGTAACAAAAGAAATAAGTGTTAATAAGACTATAGAGAAGGAGAGAGATCCCAAGGAATAAACAAACTGGTCTCAAGTAAAACACCACTGTAAAAATTCATTTATAGAATCATAAGTGTGTCTTCACTATTTAACCGATCGATACGTCCATCGAACACCACGTATAGGGAGGTCCGTATCATATAAATGGTCCGCGAGAAAGTCCGGGACCCCGGAAGAATTACTTAGAGAACAGATCTTCAAGAATCCGAGATGGGAACGTCCATTTCCGCTCTCAATCGACCAGAGAGAGAAGAAGGAGACGACAGGAACAAACGACAAGGAAATATGAGGTGGAAGAGGGAGGTTCATGATACAGACTAAAGAATGCACCAAATATAACTAATTAGAAGAAAACTAAATCGTTTATAATCGGGGTGGGGTACGATATATACTCCTTTGGCTCCGAGTTTCTCCAATTTGTCCTTAAAGGTCAATCCTGTCATCAATTCTGAACCGGGAAGGTGACTTTCCCCTGCCTAAGTTAAAGAGAAACCCCTTGATTCTAGGGTGTACGGAACGTCGGTTTTTTTTTTTTATTTCGTCTCTCTAATTTTTACAATCTTCAATTTAAAACTCTGGTCCGTCCGTCAGACCAGGGACCATATAGACCCAGGACTATATGGGAGGGTTCCCCCCCCCGCGCCCCGTGACTACCATACTACAAGGTCACTACTCTCTAGCAAATTCACTTTGATGAAACATTCATTCACCGGTCAGTTGAAAAAGAAAAAAAAAATGGTTAATAATTAGTATGGGATTCTTTCCGTCTTCGACAAGGACTGTAGGTCCTCGACCGGACCTTGAGTATCGATTTGGAACCAGAAGAGGATAACTTTCATTAAAGTATGTTATAGTCATAGTCTCCTCCAGTGAAATACCGAATACTTTTTTATTCTGGTGAGGTACTGTACCGACTTGTTTCTTTTTACATACTTGGAACAGATTTGATGTTTTTACTGATAATTTGATTTGGGGGTCATAAAACCGTTTACTATCTCTGACCACGAATAATCAGTTAATGTCATAATCAGAGTGAGACTAGAAGGGAGGAAAATTTATTGTATAGACTATTGATGAAACGTTATGGGGACTTTAATTGTGTTGTAACAATTAGTTGACATGAGGTTATATTTAATTTTTCAAAAAATTTTCTATGAACTATGGATTAGTGATAATGACGACGAACGACTATTGTCGGTTGGGTCTTGTTTCGGGACAGAAGAGTTTGGGAGAGGGTATAGGATAGTCCGAAAAACCATCGGATAGTCCGGGTTTAGGATAGTCCGGGTTTAGGATAGTCCGAAAAACCATAGATATTCAAGTGAAGTAATCGTATTCTGTCTTGTTGTGTCCGGGTTTAGGATAGTCCGAAAAACCATAGATATTCAAGTGAAGTAATCGTATTCTGTCTTTCAATACTTATCCTACTGAAAACCAAGTGGAATGAACCTAATATTTTACACTCCAACCTACATTCGGATGGTATACCTATTCCCTNGAAGAGTTTGGGAGAGGGTATAGGATAGTCCGAAAAACCATAGGATAGTCCGGGTTTAGGATAGTCCGGGTTTAGGATAGTCCGAAAAACCATAGATATTCAAGTGAAGTAATCGTATTCTGTCTTTCAATACTTATCCTACTGAAAACCAAGTGGAATGAACCTAATATTTTACACTCCAACCTACATTCGGATGGTATACCTATTCCCTAGTTAAACCGGGAATTCACAGAAAACCTTCGAGGGTACTTCCCGTAATCTTCAAAACACTCGTATAATCTTCTGTTTGAACCTTGGATTCATACGTATAAGTCGTCTGGACGGACCTAGGGACCGAGAGTCTTTGATTTTGTCTACTTCTACACGGAGGATCCTTGATTAGTGTGATAGTAAGTTTGCCTTCATTTTCTCTACGTACCGAGGTTACCGCCCTTACTTCTTTTGAAGGGTTGTAATGGTAGCCGTCCACCTCACGTACCACTACGAACCGTCACCCTTTTCTTCCAGGATAAACCCTTACTCGAACCAAGGTTTGCGAAAAGGTTGATTCCAAAATTCTTGACTCGGGACCTGAAGGGACCACCAGGTCACCAATTCTTAGGTGGACGGTTACGTCCCCTGTACCAAGTCAGGGATCAGACCCTTCTGCGGTGTACGACACGTCGTTGATTCGGGTACGCGGTGTCGATGACTCGGACGCGAGGTCTCGGGGTCCCGTGGTGTCGAGGACTTCGGACGTCCGGACTCCCGGACACGGGGTGTGTTGTCTCCGGTGGTGTTACTCTTTGGGCGAGTGACGTTGACCTCGGGGACGAACACGTCGATGTCTTTCAGTCGTGTGTCGTCACTTCTGGGTCACGTCGGTTTTTATTTATTTCTTTGTTTGTTTAAAATTTTTTTCCTTGACTCGGGGAAAAGGGGATCTTTGTAATGTATAACTCAGATGGGTCCTCTCAAGTGTTTTCGGGTACATGGGATGTCATTCGAATTGACACCTTAATTAGGGTGCACTCTGGACCTTCTCCTACAGTAAGTGCACACTCCTTTTAGTCTCTTTCGTCTATATAAGGAACCAAAAAGAAAAACGAAGGACGACCGTTTTAAATCTAGAAGGAACCTTCTTAGTCTTCAGTTAAAACGGGTTCAGAAATAGAAACTTGACTAGCTATCAGAAGAGGTGTCGTGGGGGTGCGTTGCGGTACCTCGATGTCATGAATAGTGGGTGGGGTCGGTCTACGAGGACTGGTGTGGAGATTTTATGAGTAAAAGGGATCGGGGGGTCTAAAGTCCTGGTTCTAACCTGGAGTAGTAAGTGACACAGACACTGAAACCGTCGTCCGAGTTTAAAGTGTCACCTCCCAGTCAGGATCCTAATTTGTACTTTCACTTCCCATCTTAAATTTAATGTGTTAGGGAGGTGGACATTTTATTTCTACTATATAGAGATTATCCTAACTAGATTTTTAATTTACTTTTTACATATATTATACGGATTATACCGACTTTATGGGATTCAAGAGTTATCATATCGTCGAATAATGAAACTTTATCGTAAAATTTCTCGGTGTGTTGAAAGATATAAAAAATTTGGTATGTTTACATATTAGATAATATAATTTACTAATAATCCTTAATTTTAATATTTACGAGTTTCGTGTGTGTTAAGAGTAAAGAGGTCGTTTAGGAATACTCTCGTGACAAAAAGGCTTGTGGACGTGGGTTTTACGTAGACTAACGGGGTAAGTATGGAATGGGATCGGGGGTATTGAGTAATACATCAGAGGTTTAAGTTTGGACAGAACTGTAGGTAGGTTTTCGGTGTACCAATCTTTCTACTGACACTGAGTTTTATTTAATGGTAAATTTAATTTTTACGATTTTAAACTTTTTAGATTTAGTGTTGTAGGAAAGAAACTAATATTGTAATGTGTGTGTGTGTGTCCAAATAATTGACAATGAAGTTTAGGAATTTAGATGGTCATGATAACTGAGTATTTTTTTTTAGGACTTTTTAGTGTAAAGTGGGAAATATTCGTCATTTCTTACTGTCTCACTTTATTACTACTTTTGGTATGGTTCCAATCTTCGGATAAAGAGGGGAAGTGAAAGTACGAGTTCTTAGGATCTTGATTGAGAGGTGGCACTTTAAACTCAGACAGGGGTCGGTCTTATCGTCTGAATTACGTGGTAATTAGACCAGACAAGAGTCGGCGGTTAACTTTATCAGTGTCAGTAAGCTAACAATTCCTTTTCTGTCATGCCGTCTTCATGTAAGGTCTCCAGGAAAGTATTTTCGGTAGGGCACACGAGGTAGACGCACACGTTAGACGAACACATAAAGGTCGGTCGAACGTACCCGTCTAATTACACATGTTAATCTTTCGTTGGAGCGTCCGTAAGTTATTTGGCGGAAGTAATAATGTGAGTCCTCTCAGGGAAATCTACAGTTATTTTCGGATCAAAAGACGGACAATCGATTTATTAACTGTTGTGATTTTTATTAGTCTTCGTTTACTTGTTCGGACCTTGTTCCACCATTCTTTCTCGTGTAATTCTAAGGGTACCACCACAGGGTCCTATGATAGTCGTCGAAAAAGAAGTCGTTGAACCTCAATGTCAGACGAGTTCAGGTACCAACGGGATAAGATGTCTTTTGTTTCTGGCGGTGAGGGTCAGACTATAAACTTAGTGTGTATAGTACCGTAGCTTTTATAAGGAATAAACACAAAGATAAAACACTAGGAAGTAAACTTGTGGAAGTCTTCTTAGATTGAAACCCCACTCTCCTACCTTATCCCTTGTCGGACCAACCAGATCACTTTTGAAACACGACAATTTTAAGACTGTCGAGTCCCCTCTGAAGGGACCACCAGGTCACCGATTCTGAGGTACGAGGGTTACGTCCCCCGGGTCCAAACTAGAGACCAGTCCCTTGCTTCTAGGGTGTACGACGTTGATTTCTAGGACACGCGGTGGTGCCTCCAGTTTTTAGGAGACACGACGTTGATTCTGGACCACGTCGATTTGTATATAATTTTTTTTTTTTAAGATTGTCGAGAGGATAAGTCAAAGAGGTAGTATTTAACTAAGATTCTTTTATACTATTTCCGAACAATATGTCTCCTAGGTAGAAAAGGTTCTTCAAAGAAAGTATAAAGATCGATATATTACCAGTAAGTAAAGTAATCGATGATCAGGAAATTAAAGTTTTCGTGAAGTTTTGTGTTATATGAATTTTGTGTGTGTGTGCATATGAAGAAGAACACAAAGAGTTATCCGAAATTTTTAGTTAAACTCTATGAAGAGTAAAAGTCGGTTGAAGAAAAAAAGGACCAATTGACCCTGAAAATGCTATTCGTCTTCTTTCGTTCTCACTTTACACGTACTTTAACTTAAGTCGAGGTGACTATCACACACTCCACCGACTCCCATCTTAAGAAAAAAGAAATGTCTTTTTCCTACTAGAGATTACAAATCATTTTGTGTTTGAGTTCTTCGACCTCCTGATCCTTTTTATTTTTTCCAAACGACTGTGTTAGAGGGTGTAGGAGATTTTGAGATTCTTAGAGAATAGGAAGTGGAATGGTACAATTTTGAAGCGTCTCTTACCCGAACAAAAGGATCAGGACATGGATTCTAAGGAGTGTCACTCTTCCAGAAGGGAAAAGGTCACATTTTCCTCCTACGGTGTCCTGTTTACGTAAAATAATACATAATGTTATGTAATGTTATGATTTTATGAAAGAATAACAGAGGTCCGTTGTACGAGGGTACCTTAGGGACACAGAGGAAGTTGAGGAGACTGACCGGTTCTTTAGTCGAAAGTAGGTAATAGATGGTTTCTTCCGTCTCCGTTGTTATGTAATTGGGTTCAGATAACGGACGGAGGGAGTTAGAGGTCCTGTCAGTTGAAGAGGACCACAAATCGAAGTGTGGTCGAAAGAATGGGGTACGGACGGAATTTTGTTTTCACCCCTTTCTATTGTGGTAAGGAATCGTGAAGGTGGGTTAGGGTAAGGTAGAGGGTGAAAAATGGACCGGACCCATCGTCTCCGTTTCACGGGGTAAACTCTTCCCCGCTTCACTTTATAACTCTTTGTATAAAACGTAAGGCTGGACTCAGAATTTCGTTCCTCAACAACGAATGTTGTCTACTTTCTTTTAAAGTCACCTTACTCTTTTGGTCTCTCCCGACATGAATCTTCTCCTTATGTGAAATCCCACAGTGTATACGAGTGTGGTTGTACGCTTATTCGAATTTAAGACGTTTACTCCATATTGCTACCCTTGTCTATTCTCCTTCGTCAGTCTTGTTAGGTAGACTTTCACCCTCCGGTTACAGATCGAGACCACGTTGGTTTTTAGAGATATGTCAGAAACGTTTTACTCAAAAGACTAGGATAAGTTGTTCTTGGAGAAAGACATGCTTCAATGCATAGTTCAGGGGTATTTTACTTTAGTGAACATATGGTAACTATATAAAATAAATTAGGAATGTTTACCGACTACCCTATAATGGTTGGGATAATCCTTTTTTTTTTGATGACTCCAAGGTTCTTCAAATCATCAAACAGGTTCCAGTGTCGACCTCTTACCTCGATCCTAAAAACTTGGGTCTAGACGAACCAAAATTAAGACGTTATAAACCATAATTAGATCCCTGTCTTTATGTCAAGAAGTTAAAATAGATAAGAAAATCCGTCACAATGAATCTCGACCCTGTGGTTGAATACTATTTCGTATAACACCAACGGGATATGTACAATCGACGACACTAAGGGTTCAGTGTGACCTTTTTCATGGAACTCCATACTGGTAGTCAACCTCGACACGACTTTTGACACTTTAATAAAGAGTTTAGAACAAATATTTTTACATTCAGGAGTCAGGTAATCGATTTAGGGATCAATCTAAGACGAACCCATGAAGAAAAGTTTGTAGTAGAACGAATATAACCACAAAGTCTTCAGAAGTATTAGTTTTGATGGGATCTAATGGTTTTTCAGTTCGGGAGGTTCAATAAATCTTAAAGAGTTTTAATCGTCATAAGTGAGATTAGACAACTGATGATTGGTACTGAAACCACTCATATCTTCAGAGGTTTGAATCTGTGAGTGAAAATCTCAAGTTAATGTATTAATTATCCGTTTTTAAGTAATGGTCTATAAAATTTGTCAATGGAAGTTGACCTTAAATTTTCGTGTTACTTGTTATAGAGACATTTTACATGTTTCAAGACTTTTGTTTGAATGATAACGACTACGAGAGATTTTCAAAGAGAAGACTCCAAAAGAACTTCAGAAAAAAAGAGGAGATTAAACAACGAGACTTTAACGTTCATTGTCTTATAATAGAAAATTCCTTCGAAATCCACTTTTACAACCGAATTTTGAGTTGTAAGTCTTTTGATTCTAGTACCGTAGACCAGGGTAGTGAAGTACCGTTTATCTACCTCTTTGTTATCTTTACCACTCTCTGAAATACAAAACCCGTGGTTTTAGTGACGTCTACCACTGACGTTGGTACTTTAATCTTCTGCGAACGAGGAACCTTCTTTTCAATACTGGTTGGATCTGTCGTATAATTTTTCGTCTCTGTAATGATACGGTTGTTTCCAGGTAGATCAGTTCCGATACCAAAAAGGTCATCAGTACATACCTACACTCTCAACCTGATTCTTTCGACTCGTGGTTTCTTAACTACGAAAACTTGACACCACAACCTCTTCTGAGAACTCTCAGGGAACCTGACGTTCCTCTAGGTTGGTCAGGTAGGATTTCCTTTAGTCAGGACTTATAAGTGACGTTCCTGACTACGACTTCGACTTTGAGGTTATGAAACTGGTGGACTACACTTCTTGACTGAGTGAACTTTTCTTGAACTACGACCCTTTCTAACTTCCGTCCTCTTCCCCTACTGTCTCCTACTCTACCAACCTACCGTAGTGACTGAGTTACCTGTACTCAAACTCATTTGAGACCCTCAACCACTACCTGTCCCTCCGGACCGCGACGTTAGGTACACAAGTGTTTCTCAGTCTGTACTGACTTACTGACTTGACTTGACTCGATTCGTCTTAGTACTACAATTTTAATGGGTTCCAGGTTTTAGAAATCCAAGTCCACCGGAGGTATTAGGTAATACCACGGATCGTCCCGACGTTTGTATTATGGGGAGAGTGTCGAGAACCCGGGATGTGACTTTCGGTCTTCGAGGCTCAAGAAAGGTACCAGGGGGAGAGGGTCGAACTACCCATATTAGTGTTTTTAGTCATAAAGTATAAAAATTAGAATCAAGTCTTCTATCGTTATAAAGACAGAATTCGTTACAAAAGTTTTACAAGATCCCTTTTGTATTTTAAAGGTATGGTTAGTACAATTTACTTTTACTACTATTTACCAAATTATCAACTATATTTATATATATATACATTACTAATTTAACAAATATGATGCATGTATATATATATATATATCCGATTCAGATGACGATTCAGCGAGGTCATCACAGGCTGAGACACGTTGGGGGATCTGCCGTCGGGTGGTCCGAGAGGGTAGGGACCCTAAGAGGTCCGTTCTTGTGACCTCACCCAACGGTAAAGGAAGAGGTTACGTGCTTTCACTTTTCAGTTTGACTTCAGCGAGTCAACACAGGCTGGGAGTCGCTGGGGCACCTGACGTCGGATGGTCCGAAGAGGTAGGTACCCTAGAAGGTCCGTTCTTATGACCCCACCCCACGGTAGTGGAAGAGGCTGTATATATATATATATATATATATAGTGAGATATATAGGACTAGCCTCTTCCGTTACCGTGGCGTGAGATCATGAGAACGGACCTTTTAGGTTACCTACCTCTTCGGACCATCCGACGTCAGGTACCCCAACGATTCTCAGCCTGTGCTGTCTCGTCGAAGTGAAAGTGAAAAGTGAAAGCACGTAACCTCTTCCTTTACCGTTGGGTGAGGTCACAAGAACGGACCTCTTAGGGTCCCTGTCCTCTCGGACCACCCGACGGCAGATCCCCCAACGTGTCTCAGCCTGTGCTGACTTCACTGAATCGTCGTCGTCGTATATAGGACTATTTCGTAAGTCCTTTGTTAAAAGTCATTCGGTTAAGTCAAGGGAAGACTGTCTTAGTCTGTGAATTTCGACAACTCTCTGTCTTGTCGTTTATAGGTTTTATTCGGTAACGAATTTATGAGAAGAGGAAAAAAAATTTAATGAACAAACCTCTCAGATTTCTTAAAGTGTAAACTATAATGACACTATAATGACAGTGGTACCGAGACTGTATAAAATTAGACTGAATTATTAGATCTTTGTGAACGAAAAAAAAAAAATGATACTATGTTGACAGTAAAAATTTTAAACGAGTACTTTTTGTTTATCTGAAGGATCTATCGTTTAAATTACCCCTCAACTCTGTTCAAGGTGTTGTGTCCTCTCTAAACTTCAAAATTACAGTTCGTAGAAAATAAACGAAATTATTTTTTTTTTTACCTGAACAGGTGACCCTTCTGGACACTTTTTCCTTATGTCTTTAGTAGTGAAGGTTTGAGATTGTATTCAAATCAAGGTAAAAGGTTTCTCCCTTTTTTAACAAGTAAAGGTACCTTCAGAAGTAAGTGTGTCTTGATAAATGAATAGGGTAGAACTTTCCATTTTACCTACTAAAGTCAAAGTCCCTTTTTTTATTATAATTATCCTTTTAAATGATGTTAGACTTTCGTACTTAATATTATGTTCCGTTACCCCAATAATTACTTTGTCAAGATCCTTCGTTTGACTTATTTGCACTAGAGTTAGATCTTTTTTTTAGGACTGAGTACTCTAGTTTTCACCAGTTAAAACTACTCGAGGGGTGTAGAGCCCCCCTTCTTTCCTCCCGGTTCCCAATTTTCCGTCGTCCGTTCGTCGTCCATCCATAACTAGTTTGGTCTTAATCCTTACGATGGCTCTCTTGTCACTCTTTCGGCGTGTCCGTAGATCTCCGGTTCCGACCCAAGGACGTCGTTCCAGTCTCTGACCTTGTGCCTGAGAGTAGAGAAGTGATTATCTAACAGTGACCTGAGTCGAGTGTCTTTATCAATGGGTCATCGATATAGGTAGGTTGTTTCCAGACACATAGGGACTTCTCAACTACCCCTTCATCAAGAGTTTTAAGATCTCATTAACTCATAAGTCGGGGAAGGTGACACCATCAACAAAATTAACAAAACACAACAAGTGGTTCAGCACAGGTTGAGAAACGGTCCGACGAGACAGGGACCCTAAAGGGTCCGTTCTTATGACCTCACCCCGCGGTAAAGGAAGAGGTCCCCTAGAAGGGTTGTGTCCCTAGTTTGGGCACAGAGGACGAATCGTCCGTCTAAAAAATGGTGATTTGGTGGACCCTTCGGGTCCATAAAATCGTGTGATTAGGTTTATGAATCTAAATCAGTCTGATAAAGACAGGTAAATCGTCACTCAATTCCTCAGTGGGTTGGTATGAATGTGTACGTATATGTTTCCGTCCTATATTTTATAGATCCTTGTACTCCAGGTCTTCTTTTTTAATACCTCAGCCAAGATCCAAGTGGTAGTGACTCACTGGAATTCGTTTAGTAAATGATAGTGACTTAAGGTCCGTGAGTAATTTGGAAGTAGTATACGGATAATATACGAGGTATGACACAAGGCAATCTACGACCCTGATGTCTATATTTGGCTCGTCACGGATGGGACCTTTTAAGCTCTTCGATCGACCCTGGTGTCTGTTCTTTCGGTACTACCGTTTCACATTTTATGTAATCCCTCATTTCCAAACGTTTAGAGATCATACTTATATTTCTTTGTTCGTGTCTTCACCGGACAACCTCTTTACGAAAGTTATCAAGGGTATTTGTAAACAACCCATAGAAGGTACACCGTCCGAGGTAGAATCCAATCCCCATCTCAGTCCCAATCGGTTTTAAACTTATTGTAAACGTTGCACCAAAGATTGGAACCCAAGTACTTAATCCACAGACAATCTTGATACGAGTCAAAATACCACTTACTCAAGTATCGAAAGAAAGAAGTCTAAAGGGATCTCCGACTACTGGTTTGTTTTCCTATTCTTGGTACCCAGATCACTCTCTATCTTTAAGATCTACCTCTGGTTATAATTCGTTCTTGAAACGTCCTCCTTTGCCCCCATTACCCTCGTCCTATGACGTAAGGTGACATACTTAGAGAGTGACGGGTCCCCGGATCGTCTCTCCAGGCTTCCCGATTTTGTCTCCGTCGTAAGTCGAGGGGTTCGAAACGTAGGGCCGTGTCCCCCGGAGTCGTACCGTCTCCATAGACAGACAAAGAGTGTTTCCATGGTGGACAGTGGAGACACCGTCAGACTCGTGGGTGTCTTGACGGACGGACCTGCTTCGTAGACAAAGATTAAACGTGCTTCCGTTACTACCCGATCAATACCGGGACTGATCCTTTTCCCGTATAAATATTGTACATAAAAGTCATGGCTTTTCGTCTTCTCTTATATAGTCAAGTCCTTTGGGCTTCTTCGAATACATATTTAAGTTTCCCCAACCATGTTCTACCCATCTTCTATTCTAACTCTTTCCTCCTTCCCCGTTAATATTTCTTTAAATATACGGTTCATTTCCTCAAACCTGAAGTAATTTCCGTTACTACTCGGTGACACAATGAAATTCGTCCTATCATTCGTCAATTAGGACTTTCGTTGTACTTCCTATTCGACGTCTTTCCTAGTGTTTATATTTTTGGTAACCACACCAGGAGTGTTCGGTGTTGTATTTCAATACTCAGGGTTTAATTCTGTTGTGTCTGTACTTTCTTTCCTGTTTCAGACCTTTTTATATCCCTGTCTTTATTCTCCTCTCATTTCTCCTTTGTACCCTCCGCTCGATATGATTACACACACACACGTGCGTGCGTGAGTCAGTACAGTCTGAGAAACGTTGGAGTACCTGATATATATCGGACGGACCAAGGAGGTAGGTACCTTTAACAGTCCGTTCCTCTGACCTCGCCCAACTGGAAAAGAAGAGGTCCACTAGAAGGGTTGGGTCCCTAGTTTGTGTGTAGAGAGTGTGGAGGACGTAACCGTCCGTCTAAGAAATGGTGACACGGTGGACCCTTTAGGTATAATTATTATCCTACTCAGTTTTTTCCCCCTTCTCATGTCCACTGATACTAAATTCTCGTAGTCTTACTTACACTCCAGTCAAAACTTGGACAATCCTCATACGAGTAAACACAAACTCTATACGACACCGTATGGATCTCTCCTTATCGTTCGTGTGTCATTTTATCTGCAAGACGCTAAGTCCTTATGCCAGACCTCTACCCCGAAAGTGTCTACTAGTCGTGTTCGTTTTAGGCCTACACCTTTCCACCCCCGGAAGTGGATCCTTATACCGCCGCGTTCCGTTACTCTTCTACTTGCCTTCCCTCGACTTTCTTGTAGTCATATCTTTTTGTTCGTCCCTTGTCCCAGGTCTCCTTTAGGTCTTCTCTCTTAGACTTCCTGTCTCACGAATCATCTACGTTATAATGTTTGTCAAATTTATTTAATCCTTGATTTCTCAGAGGTGACGCAAAAAGTCGATTCGAGGTAGAATCGATCTAGGTTTAGTTACTTAATGATCTCTGGCTTCAGTTTAAACCGGGTGGTTCCTCGTTCATTTCCACTCCTGCGTTTCTCTCACTCAAGGATTTTCGGTCGACTCGAGTCGTTTAGTGGATCCCTCGTAGTGAATTTTGTCTAAAACCTCCCCTCGTCAAGTCTACTAACTATCCTCAACCAGACGTGTGACCGTACACCCTTAGGTCACCCCGTCTCTTCTGAAAGTTCTTCGACTCGACACTACGAACCCTTCTTCCTCAACTTTCGTTCGGTTGTATCTCTTCTAAACAAAAATTCCACTCTCTAAACTCATACTAATATGGGGTTCTCTCTTTTTCTTTGTTCTTTCGATGTCTTCTTTACCTCGGAATTGGCTACCTCGTTGTTCCAAGGACTCCTCCTACCTCCTTTCTACCCTACCCTACCCTCCGTGTGCACCCTCTTAGGTAGTGCCGTTGTTCCTTTTCGCAAAGAATAAGGAGGACTCTACTCCACCCACATCTTCGTCGTTTCTTTTTCATTCCTTTGTCTTTTTATATCTCTGAAAGTCGGAGTACCAGAAATAGAGACTCTGCCACTCTTTACTCCAGTACACAACTTTTACTTTTTACTCCCATTCCCTCTTGGTACAACTATTAATCTCTACTCGGATCTGACGTTTCCTTTTGCGACACGGGACCCCTACTATTTTCTGGGTCTACTCTCCCTTCGGGTTGTTAAAGACACTCTTCTCCTCGGTTTACATAAAAAAGAGGTCGTTGGGTCAAGTACACTCGAAGTCAAATCAACGAGTCAGCACAGGCTAAGAAACGCTGGGGTACTTGACGTCGTGCGGTCCGGAGGGACAGGTAGTGGTCGAGGGCCTCAAGTGAGTCTGAGTGCAGGTATCTCAGGCACTACGGTAGGTCGGTAGAGTAGGAGACAGCAGGGGAAGAGGAGGACGGGGGTTAGGGAGGGTCGTAGTCCCAGAAAAGGTCACTCAGTTGAGAAGCGCACTCCACCGGTTTCATAACCTCAAAGTCGAAGTCGTAGTCAGGAAGGTTACTTGTACACTCGAATCGCTTTTACTTTATTCATTCGGTTAGGTTAAACACACATCTTATTTCAGGACAGACGGTAGGTGTGCTCTCCAACTATATCATTATCTCCATCCCTGAATGGTCTACCTGGTCCCCAATTCTTAGACGGAACGTTATGTCGGCTGTCTCCCAAGTTAGGGACTGACCTCTTGATTCTAGGATGGACGGAGCCTCGTTGATTCGTGTCCGTGGTGTCGATCTCAGACACGTGACGTTGCCTTCTAGGGTGCGCGGTGTTGGTTCTGGGCTGAGTCGGTTTATTTGTTTATCAAATTTTTATCATTCTCTCAGCTTACTCTGTCCCACGAACAAATGTCTATATCAGTTAATCCGGTCCCGTGGAATAAGGTACGAGTGAATCGTGATAGGTGCCATAAGTTATGTTTCCCCAAACGTACATAACATAGGAAATTAGGGCGGTCAGGGTAATAATATAATAATATGGGTAAATTGTCTATCACCGAAAGGGCTACCGAGTCTCCCATTTCTTAGACGGACGTTACGTCCTCTGTGTCCTCTGCACTCACCCTACGGACCCAGTCCTTCTAGGGGACCTCCTCTTTTACCGTGGGGTGAGGTCATAAGAACGGACCTTTTAGGGTACCTGTCTCCTCGGACGACCCGATGTCAGGTACCCAGCTGAGTCAGGTCTGTGCTGACTCACTGATTGTGTGTCTGTGTGAAATAATGTCTATTCCTCTCACTTCGTATTTATTTGTTTACCGAATGTGAAACAGGATATGGACGTAAAGTCTCTATAGTAATTGTAGGGTTGTAGTACACAATTAATTGTCCCAGTTAATTACCCTGGGCTGACGTAAAGCTGTCAGTCTCCGAATCACGGGTGCGACCCAGTACGTGTTTCTCTACGTATTACATCCTCGGTATAAAGACCCTTTTGGAACTTTCAACCCAAAACAAGGAACTTTCAAAAGTCTTTACCTTTGAAAAGGGTTAAAAATTTTCGTCATAACCTTATGAATGGAACTACAACTCAAAATTGGGATTTTAACAAGATTTCAGTAATCGGGAATGATGACAAACAAAGGATCTTTATTCGTTGTCCACACTTGGGAATTTTTGTACATACACTTACGAGGCGACGTGGATTATACGTCTGGAACAAAAGATGCGATTATCCTTTACTTCATCCACACTTCATCGAGGATGGAGTGAAAATCGTAATTTTGATTGATTAATGCAGAAAGTCACAGATATTTTTTATGGTACTGGAGATTCCGAGGTGTATTGAAGTAGTCGAAATACTGAAATATCAAATGACCTTTCTCGTTTCTTTCCAAAGTAAACGGTGA
This sequence comes from Capra ibex, assembly GCA_006410555.1. Classification (NCBI taxonomy): domain Eukaryota; kingdom Metazoa; phylum Chordata; class Mammalia; order Artiodactyla; family Bovidae; genus Capra; species Capra ibex. Next base: position 62,097,582 of record SJYO01048061.1, on the reverse strand, counting down.
GTCTAAAGATCGACCAAAGAACGGGAGAGACTGCAGGACTACGAGATTCTTCAACCCTCTTAACTTACTTTTATAAGCATTTGATATGTCGTGATAGATAATAAAGTTTGTACACAACTAGTTTTCGTCTTATTCTATTTAGGTTCTCCATTTCTTTCAGAAACTGTACCTGAACCCCTAAAAATAAAAAATTCAAACACCCGTAATACTTTCAGACTTTTTTTTAGTTTAGTAATGAATTAAGTAGTTACACTAATACTCCCCTTTCACACCACCTCCAAATAAAAGTACCGTGACGTAAACTCACTTTCCGAACGATACTGCTAAGGACTTCTGAACAGATGGTACGACTCTAGTCACTGTTTCGTTCATGAACGTACACCATACGGCAACAAAACAAAAAAAAGTTCCTGAATTAAAATGACTACGTGATTATAAAATCTCTATAAAAGAGAAGGTATATCTAAAGGTTCTTCTCTTTAATTATGTGATATATTGGTGTACCTCATATAATCGAAAGACAACCACGATATGGTTGATATTTGAATCACCGAATTTTGTTATATTCAAACAATTATTAGAATGTCAAGACCTCTAGGTTTTGCCCAGAGTACCCCGAGTTTATTATATGACTCCAACTCCCTTTAATCGTCTAAGGTCATGGTCGACAGTACAGGTGTTCCGAAAGTCCATCGATCGTTATACTCACGGGAGGTTTCTGATGTCGACTCAAAAACTCGGACCACCCGACGACAGGTGCCCCGACGTGTCTCAGCCTGTGCTGACTTCGCTGACTCGTCGTCGTCGTCGTTGGGGATGTTATACACCGAGTTTAGTACTCGAGGAATAACGGTTTAAGTCTGAATTTAACTTCTTTCATCCCTGTTGGTGGTGTGGTAAGTCCATACTGGATTTAGTTTAGGGAATACTAATATGTCACCTTCACTCTTTGTCTAAATTCCCTGATCTAGACTGTCTCTCGGACTACTTGATATCTGACTCCAAGCACTGTAACATGTCCTCTGTCCCTAGTTCTGGTAGGGGTACCTTTTCTTTACGTTTTTTTCGTTTTACCGACAGACCCCTCCGGAATGTTTATCGACACTTTTCTTCTCTTCGTTTTTCGTTTCCTCTTTTCCTTTCTATATTCGTAGACTTACGTCTCTAGGTTTCTTCTCGTTCTTCTCTATTCTTTCGGAAGGAATCGCTAGTTACGTTCTTTATCTCCTTTTGTTGTTTTACCCTTTCTGATCTCTAGAGAAGTTCTTTTAATCTCTATGGTTCCCTTGTAAAGTTCGTTTCTACCCGAGCTATTTCCTGTCTTTACCATACCTGGATTGTCTTCGTCTTCTATAATTCTTCTCCACCGTTCTTATGTGTCTTCTTGACATGTTTTTTCTAGAAGTGTTGGGTCTATTAGTGTTACCGTACTAGTGAGTGGATCTTGGTCTGTAGGACCTTATACTTCAGTTCACCCGGAGTCTTTCGTAGTGATGTTTGTTTCGATCACCTCCACTACCTTAAGGTCAACTCGATAAATTTAGGATTTTCTATTACGACACTCTCACGACGTGAGTTATACGGTCGTTTAAACCTTTTGAGTCGTCACCGGTGTCCTGACCTTTTCCAGTCAAAAGTAAGATTAGGGTTTCTTTCCGTTACGGTTTCTTACGAGTTTGATGGTGTGTTAACGTGAGTAGAGTGTGCGATCATTTCATTACGAGTTTTAAGAGGTTCGGTCCGAAGTTGTTATACACTTGGCACTTGAAGGACTACAAGTTCGACCAAAATCTTTTCCGTCTCCTTGGTCTCTAGTTTAACTGTTGTAGGTGACCTAGTAACTTTTTGGTTCTCTCGAGGTCTTTTTGTAGATAAAGACGAAAGAACTGACGGTTTCGGAAACTGACACACCTAGTGTTCTTTGACACCTTTTAAGACTTTCTCTACCCTTATGGTCTGGTGGACTGGACAGAGAACTCTTGAACTGGACGGAGAACTCTTTGGATATACGTCCAGTCCTTCGTTGTCAATCTTTACTTGTACCTTTTTGTCTGACCAAGGATACCTTTTCCTCATGCAGTTCCGACATATAACAGTGGGACGAATAAATTGAATATACGTCTCATGTAGTACTCTTTACGACCCGACCTCCTTCGTGTTCGACCTTAGTTCTAACGACCCTCTTTATATTTATTGGAGTCTATACGTCTACCGTGGTGAGAATGACGTCTTTCACTTCCCCTTGATTTTTCGGAGAACTACTTTCACTTTCTCCTCTCACTTTTTTCAACCGAATTTGGAGTTGTAAGTCTTTAGATTCTAGTACCGTAGGCCAGGGTAGTGAACTACCCTGTATGTACCCCTTTGTCACCTTTGTCACAGTCTGAAATAAAACCCCCCGAGGTTTTGGTGACGTCTACCACTGACGTCGGTACTTTAATTTTCTGCGAATGAGGAACCTTCTTTTCAATACTGGTTGGATCTATCGTATAACTTTTCGTCTCTGTAATGAAACGGTTGTTTCCAGTAGATCAGTTCCGATACCAAAAAGGACACCAGTACATACCTACACTCTCAACCTGACACTTCTTTCGACTCGCGGTTTCTTAACTACGAAAACTTGACACCACAACCTCTTCTGAGAACTCTCAGGGAACCTGACGTTCCTCTAGGTTGGGTAAGTAAGATTTCCTCTAGTCAGGACCCACAAGAAACCTCCCTTACTACGATTTCGACTTTGAGGTCATGAAACCGGTGGACTACGCTTCTCAACTGAGTAACCTTTTCTGGGACTACGACCCTCCCTAACCCCCGTCCTCCTCTTCCCCTGCTGTCTCCTACTCTACCGACCTACCGTAGTGGCTGAGCTACCTGTACTCAAACTCATATGAACCATTACCTGTCCCTCCGGACCGCACGACGTTAAGTACCCCAGTGTTTCTCAACCTGTACCGACTCACTGACTTGACTTGGGGATGTTATTCTTGAGACAAAGGTCTTTAGTGTAGATAAAAATACAGGACGACAGGCTTCACGGTCAGTAGATAAACCAGTAACATCTCGATCCCCATGGTACAGTGCCAAAACATCGAGGATGGATATCCAAATCAGAGAATAGGTCACCGGAAGAAGATAGAAGTTCGGTTGTTACCGTCCGATTTAGAAAGAGGACGAGGTATAGAAAGTCTCTTCCGTTACCGTGGGGTGAGGTCATGAGAACGGACCTTTTAGGGTACCTGCCTCCTCGGACCACCCGATATCAGGTACCCCAGCGATTTTCAGTCTGTGCTGACTCGCTGAAGTGAAAGTGAAAGTACGTAACCTCTTCCTTTACCGTTGGGTGAGGTCACAAGAACGGACGTCTTAGGGTCCCTGACCCCTCGGACCACCCGACGACAGACAACCCAGCGTGTCTCAGCCTGTGCTGACTGCACTGAATCGTCGTCGTCGTCGTCGTCGTCGTCGAGGTATGGAAATACGAGAGTTAAAAGACGCAGGGAGAAGTGTTAAATTCCTTGGAGTACTAATGTGACCAGGGTGCACTTATTACGTCCGATAAGTAGGATAAACTTACATTCAACTAATCATTGATTAAAGTGGACGTTTGACTTAAGGAGAAACGGTGCATTGTAGGGTAGAAAGATTCAAGATCCCTCATCTTACACCTTCTCGTCCCCTCCCCCGCAATAAGACGGACCTTAGGTGAAAATTTAGTCTATGAATTGTACGGTCTATTAAGTGTCTTAGAAACGGGGGGTGGTCGGGAGACTCCGAATCAAAATCTTACCCTCTGTCCCTCCCTCCAGAATAAAGGAAATCCCACTTCGTCACCACACGACTATTTAAATTGTGGATCGAGATCGTTCCTCCCCTCCCCACCAACTAAACATCGTAAATGACTAAGGTCACCACTTTTATGGGGGAGTACCAGTCAAAGTTAGGTGGTTGTACTTCAGTTGATTTTTACATTGTCAGGTGACAGTACTCGGTCATGTCCCTCCAGGGTCGTGTGGTGACCTTCTCGTGCGTAGTAGTTGTAGGAGATCATATCCCTTATGTTCGAATGGACTTCGTGGGGCTACGGGAACGGATTCACGGGGACTCGGGTGTCCTAATTGAGGAGGGCCTGCGGTTGCTGCACTGGTCTACGATTTCCTGACCGACGGAACGTGTGGAGACACACATAATTCCTATGTCCCTTACGTCAAATGAGAGGGGAGTGAGTGTGTGTCCATCATTGGTTAGCCTTTCTCTGGGCCACAAGGACCCACTGGGAGGACGCACGAAGACACGATTCAGCGAAGTCAGTACAGACTGAGAAACGTTGGGGCACCTGACATCGGAGGACGGTCCGAGGAGACAGGTACCCTAAAAGGTCCGTTCTTATGACCTCACCCAACGGTACGGGAGGAGGGTCCCTAGAAGGGTTGGGTCCCTAGCTTGGACTCAGAGAGTGTAGAGGACGCAACCGTCCGTCCAAGAAATGGTGATCACGGTGGACCCTTCAGGTCCCTGGGAGGACCCAATCCTGTTTTATTTCCAGTTCCCCCACAATTCTGGTTACCCGGTTCGACCTTCAGGAGCCCTCCGTTGTCCGACGAACCTAAGAGGAACCGAACAGCAAGGACCTGTCGTCGGTATACGGACCCCTCCTCCCACCACAAAACATCCGGCCACAGGTACACACACAGACGACACGTAAAGTTTCTTATTTACGAGGTATTCGTGTCGGTAATAGCGAAGGGAACCGGTAAAAGTGTGACCGTTACACTTCGTACGGTAAAGCTCTACCGATTACAGGTAAAAAGAAAATAGACTGTGTTCGATGATTTATCCGAGTGTAAATCATACTTTCGGTGTCTAAATATATGTCATCCTTTTTGATCCAGTCCCACCGTCAGGCTCGGTTAATCGGTCTCTTTAGTTCGGACACGTTCCCAACCTCACCCGCCGGGACAGAGAGTTCCGTCAAATCTACTTCCGAGGAGGTTGGTCCTACACGTGTTCTTCGTGGACCCCTCGAATAATTTTACGGTCGAGACAAAGTCTTCCAGACCCGACCCCAAACTCTAAGACGTAAAGAAGAAAACTTTATAAATAAAGAAACCGACGTAGTCCAGAATCAACGTCGTAGTCCTAGAAGTAACGTCACTTGTGGGAGAGATCAATACCGTGGGCCCGAGTCGACGAGACACCGTGTACCCCAGAATCAATAGGACACACGTACGAGTCAGTGAAGTAGACCCAGACTGAGAAACGTTGGAGTACCTGACATCGGGTGGTTCCGAGGAGACAGGTACCATAAGAGGTCCGTTGTTATGACCTCACCCAAGGGTACGGGAGGAGGTGTCCTAGAAGAGTTGGGTCCAGGACTTGGGCTCAGAGGACGTAACGTCCGTCTAAGAAATGACGATTCGGTGCTCCTTTCGGGGAATTAATAAGATGGTCCCTAGTTTAGAAACAGGAGAGGTAACGTTCCGTCTAACAATTGGTGACCTGGTGGCCCCTTCAAGGACGTAAAGATCACTATACGGTTCCGACGACCAAGTTTTTGACGACGCAAAACTTACCGTTCCTAGATTTGTAGTTGAGAGAGAGGGGTAGGGAATGAGAATCTGTCTAAATATGGTTATTAGTAACATCGACAGTAAAATCTTTTCTGTTAAGTCAAACCTAAAAACATCAATTACCGACGACATATAGGTCACCACATCGTCTTGGATTCTTCCTCCCTTACGACGAAAGTGAGCCCCAGTTTCTTTGACAAAGCCGGTGATTGTAAAGATTTGTCATATGTCAAGTAATACACTTGGTACTTCTTTGCTCGATATTTACTGGACGTTCGGTCTGTTAATACCCATAATTTACTGTTGATCCTTTACCGAAAATCCTATTCTCAAGTGTTGTGTTAAGAAGTCCTAGACGTTCGGAGAATTAAACAAGGACCACTAATAAACTACTAAAAAACTCAAACTGGACTTTACGTCTTTCTGATACGATATATTTCCCTTATGGAGGAAATGTTAGAACTCTGACTTCACATTTGGAAGGAGACTTCCTCCTTTACCCACTGTCCCACTCCTTTACCCACCACCCCACCCCACCCCCCCTCCGCAACTTGCGTTTTCTCACTTCTTATCTCTCCTTCACTCTCTCTCTCTATCCAAAGTTTTTCATAATAATACTCTTAGAAAAGTTACTTCCACATTATCGATTACTGAACCTTCACTTAACGACTTAGTTTAAATCATTTGTTTCACGGATATGAGAAAAAAATTATGGTGGTCGCAGAGTAAAGTTAAGGAGCACATATACAGGTTAGAATAGAGATGGGGTCTTGGATGTAGAGATGTTTACATCGTAAAGATATAGATGTGTATAAGGACCGGAACCCTTGCTCGTCCACGTCGAATGTCTGAGTAAAATGTCCTTATCAAGTCTCTCCCCATCCCCGGACAGGTTCCAGTGTACTGTGTTCTCCTGTGGAAGGTTCTTTATATGAGAGGTCGGTCCATTTCTCGAGGAACCACTTTCTTCTGAGTGTAAGAACACGTAAGATATTCGGTAGTCGAAACCCGAAACAATTGAGATTGATCATTTCTATAGATAACGAACCATTGGTCCAACTTCAAACTGGTTGTGGGTTAGAAATGTTCCTTCTTTTATTCTGTCTTTCTATTTCTCTTTATCTCTGTCGTCCTTTTTCTTAACACAAAAGTACTGAATATGTATGTTGTCTATAGTATGAACCAGTGATCATAGTAGTCGGTTGGAGAACGGGGGGTTTGGAGGTTGTGAATTTTGGACACTGTCGAATCCTGAAGTGGCCCGTACCCTCTTCCTCCTCCGTCTGTCTTCTTGGCATGTAAGAAGAAGAGACCGCTTACTCATAGAAGTTCTGTGAAAGGGGGGTTCGGGGTCTTTCTTCTAGTTTTGATTTGTGTAGTGAAACTCTAAATTTTATCAAGTATAGTGATTACGACTTTACGTTGCGTACGAAAAAGAAAACGGTCACTCTTTCTGTACAAGTAGATAAATTGTAAATCGGACCTTCCAAGGTATAAACACGTATTTGTACTACCACATGGTGACCGCCGGTAGCAATGATCAACGACACGGAAAACCGATGTCGATGAGAAAACTAGTGGGAGGACTCCTCCACTCTCACACTTCTATTACTTGAGGTCTAGACCCAGAAGGGACAACCAGGGCACCAATTTTGAGGTACGAAGATTGCCTCCCTCGTACTCAAACTAAGGACAAACCCGTTGATTCTAGGGCATACGGTACGCCATACCGGTTATTTTTTTTATTTTAATGAATTTTTTTTTTTTTTGTGATCAAGACTCTGGTCAATCAGACCTAAACTTAGGATGAAGAAGAGAAACCCCTGAAGGGACCACCGAGTCTCCAATTTCGTAGACGGACGTTACGCCCTCTGGACCCAAACTAGGGACCCAGCCCTTCTAGGGGACCTCTTCCTTTACCGTTGGGTGAGGTCATAAGAACGGACCTCTTAGGGTACCTGTCTCCTCGGTCCACCCGATGCCAGGTACCCCAACGTTTCTCAGCCTGTGCTGACTCGCTGAAGTGAAAGTCAAAAGGAGAGAAATGACCGACACTCAGGAACCCGTTCAATAGACTAGGAGACAGGCACCCCAGTGTTTCTCAGCCTATACTGACTCGCTGGCTTGACAGTCAAAGTAAACGTTTGAACCTGTTGTTCTTATAATATGTGAAGTGTCCGAGAACACTCCTAATTTGTGAAACATATACTTGTCACACCCTTGGACCGTATAGTCTTCGGGATCCATTTACAATCGAATGGTAGAAGAGGTCAAGGATGGAAGAGAGAGACTCGACGGGAGTAAAAAGCCTGAAGTCGAAGAAGTCGAAGGAAGAACTAAGAATGTGTAAGAAGAGAAAAATCGATTTAACATAACTCTAATGTCTCCTGTTTTTCGTCAATGATAAAAAGACGGGCTTGGGGACCTTGTGTTTTAATACTACTTTCCGTTTAATGTCATAACAAACACGATGTCGTGTGGTACTAATATCCAACCAAGACGTCCGATGAATCTAGTGTTTTTTACCAGTTCGATATAGACGACGGGCACTTTAAAGAGACACAAAGATGGAACTACAGACAAAGACAGAAGGGACCGGGGTTTGGTGGGAGTGACGGTCGGGTCCAATCCCTCTTCTTTCCCGTCTATTAAAAAGGAATCATAAATTGAGTCTGAAGTCCCTGAAGGAACCGTCAGGCCACCAATTCTCAGACGGAACGTCACGTTCCCTGCACCCAAGTTAGGGACCAACCTTGATGTACGACTTACCATGTTGGTTTTTGTTTGTTTTTTTGGGTTTTTTTGTTTTTTTGGACTCAAGGAACAATTTTTTTTTTTCTAGTAACCAAAAAAAAACACGATGAAAGTACGAAAGTACTGCCCTTACATCATTTGTTTAGACACGAGGACCTTAGTTTATAAGTTTGGTATCATCTCTGAATTTGACCCCATCCCCACCCTTTTTAAGGGAATGGTTCCAGGGTGACTGACTATGTGTCGAACCCACTCTTAAGTGTCATAAATAGGGAAGTGAAGAGTGTAGAGCTAAAGAAACTAAAAACTCTAAAAGAAAACGTTAAACAAAGTTCCAAAATACGAAAAACCATTTCAATGACACAATAAAGTACCAATAAAACTTTCACGACCATGAGATTAAAGAACGGTTTAAATTCGATTTTCTCTACCTAAGACTGGAAGAAGACCATAAATCTAACATAGTCAACTTCAACAACAGAGGCGGACTGAAGTCGGAGACTAACCGAAGGGGGATTCCTTTTTTCAGTGTTTCCACTTTGTACTTACAATTTGACTTTACAGTCGGTAGTTTCTGATTAATTTATGTACTATTCAGATATGGTGCACAAAGAAATTGTAAAAGTATGGTGACCTTTATTCCCGGATTGACTTTAACTCAGGGAGATTTTGGATCAAGGAGACGACTCAAATACTAATTGGAGAGGTAGGTTTTGTAATAAGGGAAGAAACAGGTTGTGGACAAGAGGAGTTCGAATTCCTTAGAGTTTTTTTTCCCCCTTTAACATTGACCCGTTCTGGGGAGTCCTTCTGGGGTCCTATCTTGGAAGAGAGTATAGGAGTATAGGAGATGAAATCGAAGAGAGGCTTCATGGATCTATTATATATCATAGACTACATGTAAAAGGACTCAACAAAATATCTACGATTTTTACCTTCTTCCATTGAGACACTAATTTCGGACATCGGGGGTTCGGGTGACCTCGCATTCCTAACTATTACAATTAGGGACACCATGTCAGGATCCTAGAGTGGTAGTTGGTTAGTCTTAACACGTGTTAGGTTGGCTGACATAAGAGACACTGAGGGGAGGGAGTGGACCGGAAATCTTTACGAAAGAACTTTGGGTAGTCCCCCAAGTTCAAAAGATTCGTGATAAACAGAGGTTGAGGAACCGACTACGGAATATTATTTGTGACGTGAACTGAAGTTTTTCGTCATAGTCATCTGATCGAAATGACGTGTCCCCGTTCGTCTGGGTTTAAACTGAGCCATTGAATTGGTCAAAAAAATTCACTCTGTAATTTGGTGTCATTAACGTATTTTCTTTCTATTCCGGTGTAAGGGAGTCATTCTCCTGTTACGATACTCCCAAAAAGTTAGTACATCCATAAGTTCAAAAATGTATCTGACTTTAGTGTACACTTTCAGGTACGATTTATTCTTTATCACGAAGCCTTTAAGATCTTGTAAGAAGGACGATCTCATACTGGTAAAGAATTGGATTATTTCTACTATTAGTTACTACAAAGATTACAAAAAGAAGAAAACTAAGATGACGGGACATAAGTTCATCGTTTCGAGGTCCTTAGGACTCTCCAGAACGGTACTCTGTTCATATGTCAGAAATATTCGGTCAAAAATTCGTGTTACCCTTATAAGATCCATTTTAATTACCAGTTAGGTATGATAAATAACAAGAAAGAAATCCATAAGTTCTCTTTTTTATACCTACAATCTAATAAGTAGATGAGAGAGAATTTGGATATTGTTGGTCCCCGGTCTTTAGGAACGTCGAACTGTTAGTAGATTCTTAATGACAAATCCCTCAAAAGTCACAAATACGTTCGAACCGCACGTATAAAATTTCTAAGGAAACTTTATTAAGAGACCACGAAACCAGTGATTTTCACAGTCAAGATACTTTCTAAGTGACTGTGTCTTCTACGTAATTTTGTTAAACGTAAGTAGTATCAAAAATATTAACTTGTCAATTTCTATGGTATCTCTGAAGACTCAGGGTTTTCTAGACATTATGGACAAACCAGGACCGGGATTCCTTTCTTTGTCACTCCGGATAACTTCGAAAATAGATTACAATGTCGATTAAAATCATAGAGGATCTTGGTAAGGTTGTAAAATTCCCCATCTCCTTATCTCCTTCTCAACTCTTAAAATTTTTACCTCTTTTAGTCTACAGATTCGTAAATGTCCAAAAGGAAATTTTGAGTAGAGTTTCAAATTATGTAGGGTCTTGAGAAAAGATCAGACACGGGAGAAAGAGAACTGGTAAGGTTCTATGTGGTTTATGGTCTTGAGGACTAGTAAAAACCAATTTTGGGGTTCTGTTATTTGTGGTTGTTGAGGTTTATGAGTTCCGTTCACGAACCGAGGGATTCGTCCTAGACGTTCCACCATTGAATTTTGGTCAAACCCCTTGTAATTAACCGTTGATGAAAGTCGGATATTTTCTCCAATCGATCCAGTTTCCCTCCATCTTTAGTCTCTTTTCTACAGAAACACTTAAAGTAGAAGAGACTCATACACAAACCCCTTCCTTCTTAGAAGTGTAGAAGTTACACTCATTCTCTCTAAATTACTTTTAGTAAACTTCTCGAGTTCGACACAGGGGTTTTCTGACTCCCTGGGGACGAATCCTTTCTGTCACGGTCTTCCGTGTACCGACAGGAGCCGATGAGTCTGACCAGTAGTTCTTCTTTACCGGTGTCCCGTTTACCGGACATAAGGGTCTCAGACACCCTTCTCACGTGTTCACAAAGGGTGTGAGGGCCAGACCAATAGTACTTTCTCTTACGGTTAGATTTCGGTGAAATTTTCCCTGAACGGGTACACCTGTTGAGGTATCCGTGTTACCTCGAGATGTTTCTATCAGATCGATGGTCCTCGGTTTCACTTCGGTTCATGACGGTCGTCCTTTCATAGCAGATGTAGTCCCTTTCGGTCCCCTCTCTACCTACCGCTCGTTGTGCCCCCGAGACTTCTTGAAGTTCCTGGGGTCCCGACTCTACGTGTCGTTTGTGTGGGGTTTTGAACTCCTTTGACCATAGCCACGTTCTCTCTGGTATTAGAGAAGAAGAAGGAAACTGGGTGTTCCTAGTTGTCTCTTTGTCTCCTCAGTTATCTCTTTTGAAGTCGGTGTGAGTAAAGGAAACGGTTGAAAGATAGGTTTTTATTCGGGTCCGACCCTTAAGGGACCACCAGATCACCAATCCTGAGATGCAAAGGTGACGTCTCCCGTCCCCAAGCTAGGGGCCACCCCTTGATCTGGGGTGTACGGTACGCCGCACCGTTTTTTTCCTTTCGTCCGGGCCCGACCTTGTCCCTTCTTCGAAATTAGAGATAATCGTTATCTCAGTATTGGTCATAAATCCCGATTTGAATGACTTTTCTGTGACAAAATACGGATCTTAATCGACCTGTTGAACTAATAAACTCTTTCTGGTTTTTCTAGATTAAAGTAGGTTTCTTGTATCCCTTTTTTTTTTTTGTCTGGGTCTATCGATCACACTCCCCCGGTCAATCCTTTCTGTCTCGACAGGAGGTCCAACATGGGGAGTTTACGTCGAATAAGTCGTATTTCCACTGTACTCTACTTGGGACAAGTACTTTATGTCACCCTACTATTACTATTACGATAACGAACATGTGTTAGTGGTTTACTCGAAAAAAAATGGCTGTAGAACCTTTTCCATGAAGAACGTTTGATGACGCTCTCAGTCACGGGGGACTAAGATGGTGTAAACACGCTTGATTTGGACACCCTTGACGCACAGGTCGGGAACTTCGAGGGTCGACGACGACCGTCTCTCTTCTACACTTACGAAGCGTACTCTCCTGAAGGGACCACTCACTCAGTTTGCGGCCCGTCTCCGTCGGGGCCGTTAAATAGTGTGACGGGACACGAGGTCTCCGGGGTTTCAGAGATAAACGTTTACTTTTGTGTCTACTATAATAAACACATGGATGGGACACAGGGGTCGGGTGACTGTAGAATGACAGCCTTAACTGGGAGGTTAAAAGGGAGGGTATTGGTCAATTGACGGTACTAATTATACGAACACTATCGTGATTAGTCCTACTCTCATTGTCGATACTGCCCCGTATACCTTACGGGATCCATTCCAAAGAAGTCTCGACTAGTTGATTCTCCGACATTTAATAAACCGTTAATTCGGTAGCAGAATAAGGGGGTATTGACACCGTAGTAGACAAACGATGAACGTCTCAGTCTTTGTTGTCAGATGGACGTACGAAAACTGAAATTTATATACAAAACTGAAATTTACGAAAGGTAAGGTTCGTCGTGTTACTGGGTTACTGGATATTGCCTGTAGCTTTCTGTCTACACCCGCTCCACGATTCGTTTAGCAACCCGCCGGGACAGGAGGACGTAAGTTCGTCGACCGGACGACCGAATGGCTCGCAGTACCCGCCATCCCATTACCTGAAGTGGGAAACAACAAGGAAGGTGGAAAGGTCGAGGAGGTCGAGAAAGCGTCGGTGATTCAGTCCACTCTTTATAATTTAGTAGTTAATAGTCTCACACTTTTCCTTTGACGAGGGAACTCTACCTGTAAATTGATGTACGCCCGTACTTACCCGCTCTATAGAGTCTTTCCTTCGGTGGTGGGTCAGGATTGGGGAACCCCAGTGGGATTCCGTGAAAGAGAGGTTCTCAACCGTGTCTTCATGTTTACACTTTTGTTACACTTGAGGACGATGTATTTCTTCAAATCAAGAAGGAGGGTAGGACCGTAAAAAGTTTGGGATGTAGTAAATTAGGACCTCTTCCTTTACCGTTGGGTGAGGTCATAAGGACGGGTCTCTTAAGGCACCTGTCTCCTCGGACCGTCCGGTACCAGGTATCCCGACGGCGCTCAACCTGCACTGACTTCGCTGACTCGTGTGTAGTAAATTACAAACTTCAAAGGATATCCCACATATGTTTTGTAAGTACACCGTTATTCTCGAAACGTGCGTGTCATTTGTATTTGGGGGTATCTTAAGACTACGGACATAGACGACGTAAAATTTATAAGGGGTTCTAATGACATTGGCACTCCTTACTCTCGAGAGGTTAAGGATGATGGACCCGGGTGACTCGACTCGAATGAGGGTCACCTCGTCCCGGGTTAAGGGGTTCATATGTGACTGACCGTCGTCCCCCGCGGTCTCTATGATCAAGACAAAAAAGGTTCCATAGAGTACTCTGCACTAACAAAGTTTGTAGGTAAATATAAAAAATTAATAATCTCCCCCTTTTTTTTTTTTGAAGACTTTGTAGAGTTTTTAGGTCTGGTGTGACTTCGAATTTAAGGACAATTGGTAAATTTATTTTTTGCACATTCTACGGTCTTAGAAACCCTAAGGTAACCGGTTGACGTCCGTCATGGGTGACAGCGGTACAGACACGTTGACACTGACAGTATAAGACGTGTCTGAGGCTAGACGGTGGGTCCTCCGATAAACAGGTCACCTCTGGCAATCTCTCGACGGAAGGACACCACAGGAAGACAAGTAGTTAGTAATGTTTTAGTTTAAAGGATCATTCTAGTCCTTACCTCTCGTGTTCTAGAGTCACGATCGGGGTGTCGACTGAACTTGTTCGGAGTCTTTGAAGAAACACTTACTTTACTCGAAGTCAAGAGGAGGATTGAGCTTTTATGATTACGACAGAGAAATTTGTCGTCGCGAATAAAATGGCGTTGTAATTGTGCTGTAATTAGTACAACATACAGGCGATCCATGTTCCTCGTGTTTTTGTTCGTTCTACATCGGGACGGGAGTTTCTCGAATATTAGGTCTCTTCCTTTCACTTCAGTGGTTATTTTTGTCGGCTCCAATCTGAGACAACCAATGTTTTAATGTCCTCGTGTCTTTGATTTCTTTTTAAGGTAATTCTTCCTTACCCTCTCAAGGTTCTTTTTCTTTCTAATAGAATATTAGATAAAGTACATAGTGAACAGGGAAAGTTTTCACAGGGATCAGGACATTTCTATAGACTTCACTCAGGTCAAAACGTCCGTGAACTATCCAGACAACCGTTATCCACACTTTAACAAATTGACGTTGTCTTTGGAGTCTAAATACTAACACGGTACTCAAGACGATAATCGTATCTCTTTCTTTGAATCTTCGTATTTGTTATTTTATCAAAATTTTCCATATTAAATTTGACGGTTTTGAATTTTTCCTTTTTTTACTCGAGGTCACTCAGATATGTCTAGTCTTTGATTTTTAAGAAGTCTGGTTACGTTCGGTTAAGATGAGACATTCTTTTACTCGTCATAAAACTCACAATTTATTATATGTATGAGACAACATAGAGTAAAGAAGCAAAAAGTAAACCACGATAGTTCCATATACGTGGACACGATCTTTCTTCTCTTTTTTAGTTAATAGTCCTCTTTAATAAAAAATTTTATAAATAAACCGACGTAGTCTTGAATCAACGTCGTACACCCTAGATCAAGGGACTAGTCCCTAGTTTGGGTCCGAGGGACGTAACCCTCGTGTCTCAGAATCGGTGACCTGGTGGTCCCTTCAGGGGTACTCTTTAATAATTACGTATATTTGGTGGTCTATAAGAAAGGCTATTACATGACATAAATACTAGTAGTGGTAGTTTGTCCATGATACTTTCTATTAGAAGGAGATTTCTGGGCTCACACAAGAGGTCCTCGAATGTTAGATCAACAGGTTCATTTTGTTCTTGTGTACCGGGTTATACCTTTATGTCTCGTCAACCACTTCGGACTGTTCACTGATGAAGGGGTAATCGAGAGCCATTTGGCATCCCAGGTGACAAGGCGGGCCACCGGGAGTGCCCGTGTAGGTGAACTCTACTGACCGCAAGGGGGTGCAGTGGGTGTGACCCTTATGTCTTGTGTGAGGAAAGAGCAACGTCGTTTGACCCACCTCCCCGGCAAACGTTACGTCTGTGGAGAAGAATTACTGGGTAAACTCACCGGTCTACCGGTGTCAGAACCCAAAACCCCGAAACTGAAGGTCCGTCCCCAGGTGACCCGGGGAGTAAGAGGACCCCTGTGTCCAACTCGTATTAGTCCTCGAGTCTCTTCGTTTCTCAGTGAAGTCAAGTGCCCCGTGTCCTACTCGTCCACCCCTCCCTCACCCTTAATCCCCTTTGAAGTAAATCCGTTTTTATAAGTTGTGACTCTATGTTCTTCAACAAGTTTATAACACTCGAAAACGTCCGTCTTTGAGGTGAACTAACTAGACATATACGGGTCGGGGACCGTGTTTCATCGACGAACTACTTACACCTGACGTAACTTTACTATGGTGTGTGGGGTCAGACACTCAGACAGGACATCATCGAGAAGAAACAGTACTACGCACATTAGGGTGTTTTCATACTGATGAAGTATGTCGTTTTTATATTGTACCGTTGACTGACGTCGTATGTATACCCATGGCACACTCCCCTTTACAATACCTATTCATGGTAGTCGAATATTTACAGCCGGAAATTTTTTTTTTTAGGGTCTATGAGAATCTTCAGAGACAGGTTGTGTCTGTCTGACATGGCAAAGTTTCCTGTTTAATCGTTTCTAACTTGTCGTCTCCGGTTTTCACGACTAATTGGCTTCGGTAAAGAAGGAATAGAGTAATAAAAGGATCGTCACTCGGAAGTCGGTCGAAGTTTGACTCGAAATTAAAATCTGAACATGTACCCTCCACACATTGGGGGAGACGTACGTTTACACCGACGACCTACGGGTTGATGGATTGCCTATAGTTGTCTGCAACGGACACATCGGAGTGTATGCATGTACTACTTATGTTTTAATCCTCCGGCGGCGACCTTTAATTAGGGAACAGGTAACGTATAAAAAACAAGTGGGAGTCTTTCTAAAAAGTGAAGAGTTCACGGGTGTGAACTGTCTTCGAACCCTCGACGTCAAGACACCCAGTATGGACGTCTGAACTTATACTACGTTGTCACTCGGTAAGACGTCCCGGAATTTCTACTTTGTACTCCACGACCTAAATTTACGGTTCCTTCTTTACTGACGTCTTCGGAGTTCCAGGGGAGTATAACACCAAACCTCGAAGAGTTGTATGGTTCCCAAACTGATGTGACGTTTAGTTATCCAGAATTTGAAATCGTACATAACCTTAGTGGACCTCCCAAATATTTTACAACTCAAAGACTAAGTTGGCCATACACCCCCTCCCTCTTCGGATATTGAACGGAAAAATTGTTAAGGGTCTACTACTACTACAAGACCTAGACCCCTGGTGTGAAACTCTTCGCCCCTACATTAGTTGGTTCGACAGAAGTTTATGAACCTGATTTTCCCTTAACACGTCCGTACGAGTCAGTGAGTCAACACAGACTGAGACGCTGGGATACCTGACACCGGGTGGTCCGAGGAGAGAGAGGCACTTTAAAGGATCCGTTCTTATGACCTCACCCAACGGTAAAGAAGGAGGTCCCCTAGAAGGACTGGGTCCCCAACTTTAGTGCAGAGGACTTCGAGAACGTAACCGACCGTCTAAGAAATGGTTTGATTCGGTGGACCCTTCGGGGTTTTCCCTTAACTTCCTAAGTGTTTATAACTATTTCTACATTTCCAATTTAGTATACGGTTTTCAGTATTCCAAAAAATTCGTTAACACAACTCTGAGTTTGGATCGTGAAAACTGATTTTGGTCCCACCCACAGACCTCGATTTATAAGTAGAGTTTCATCTTTTATATTTTATACTGATAGGAATTGAAGTCGGAGAACTATCTGAAGGTTCGTTTCCTTTATTTACATTGACTCGTGGGTGATACCAGAACACACAATCCCCGAATACTCCTCTCTTCTCTCTATCGTTTTTTTTGTCTATGTTGGGGAAATTGTCTCGAATGTGGACGGTGACGTCCTCTGAATCTGAGACCAAACTAGGGACCTAGTCCTTCTAGGGGACCTCTTCCTTTACCGTCGAGTGAGGTCATAAGAACGGACCTCTTAGGGTTCCTGTCTCCTCGGACCTCCCGATGTCAGGTACCCCAGTATTTCTCAACCTGTGTTAACTCACTAACTCGTACGTGTGAATCCTTGTTAAGTACTTTGGTAGCCTCGTCTGGTGTTCCTGCAAACGATTCTCTTCGAAGTATCTCTTAAAAGGTTTAAGGTACTTAGAGAGAATACTTTAAAAGTCCTTTCCAAACTTTTGTTTTTTTTTGTCAAACATTTTCTAAAATAAGATGTTATAGATTAGATTAATTCATACTGTTGTAGTGTGATCTTAGAAATCAAAATCCTAATTTATCCTGATACCAGTTAGATACCGGTTGTATCCATCGACAGTTCATGGGTCTGAGTCTTGTCCCGGTACTCTTTTCTTAAGAGATCGGAACTTTAGTCTCCGAAAATTGACTTTTGTAAATTTGTATTGGGACCCGAGTTCCTGTCACCAGGGTCATTATTTACAAAATACAATTTCTTAAGGAATCGTTGGAAGAATCGTCATAAAATAACGGACTTTTACAGTTTCGACTTTGTATTATAAGTCTTCTTTCGTGACCGGTTCATTACTTCGGAGATAGGAAGAAGGAAGGACATCCTTCTCCACGAATTCAAATTCCTAACCGGAAGATAAGAAATGATAGGGCACCGTGTCGGATTACGGACCCATCTGTGTTTATAAGTAGGGACGAGAGAACCGAAAAGGAACTGTACTTATTGTTCATATTGAATAAGTACAAAAGTCGGTTAATCAAAGGTGGGTGTCGTTCCCGGAGACGACCCAATTGGAGGTACAGTAGGGAAAGTTGTCGGACTGAGAGTTTCGACGACTACCTCTGTTCGGGTTGGATTGATATAAATCATAAGGTCAGTAAAGGACTAATTCGGTGTAAGTTTCCGGTGACTTTATTTACATATAGAAACTTTTACTCAAAGGAATTAATGGAGTAACTTTAAATTACTTTGTAGCGGTAAACATTCTAATAAGAGTGAAAGGTTATCGGGTGTAGGTACTCTATATGATTCCCTCTTGCATATTTCTAATCGTACACTGTTCCCTTTTTACAAAAAGACATCGTAATATATTTATATATATAAATTCTTAAGAAACGGAACACTCGAGAGAGGATTCGATATGGTGACAGAGAGAACATGTGTCAGAACGTACGAAAATTATTCCAGAGTAGTTATTCGTGAGATACTTTTTTACAAAACAACTTCAATACTTCTTATAGAACCGACCTATTTTCATAATGTATTTATATAGGGGACCACACATATTTGGTGTCGTCTACATTAAACTTAAAGATTAATCCTTGTTGTGGCTAAACTGACTTTTTCCTTACATCAGTGTTCGTTTTTAAGTCTTTCTCTAATGTAATGTTTGTCTATTTCGTCTTATCATCTGTGTTTCAAATGACAGGATATTTTTCAACCGAACTCCAAAAGTATCAAGTTCTTTTAGAATGGAAACCCCCTTTGACTTTGTTGTTTTTTTGGAAAACCAATTAGTTTGTATCACCTATCCCAAAGGGACCACCGAGTCACTATTCATTAGGTGGACGATTACGACTTCTGTGTCCAAACTAGGGACCAAGTCCTTCTAGGGTGCACGGAACCTCGTTGATTCAGGTACTCGACGTTGATACCTTCGGACACCTAGGTCTCGGGTCACTCTCTTCGGGACTGTTGTTCTTCGGGTACGTGGCGTTGATCTCTTTTCCGGGCGTACTGTTGTTTCTGGGTCGTGCCGGTTTTTCTTTATTTATTTTGAAATGTTTCCGTGACTTATAAATTAAAGATCTATACCAAAAGGTATAACCAAAAATTTTGTACCAAAAGCCGTGTCCTGAGTTCGTATACAAAAATTGGTTACACTCAGTTGAATATCCCGTGAACCCAAAAGTTCTCAAGAAAACATTTCTCTGGTATAGGGATTCAATTTTTTTTTTTACTGTTCTAGTCCGACGCATTTAATAGGAACTGGGGATCGGACAGTGTGGTCGGGACTGGGTATAAGGTGTAGGTACCACACCTTCCTGCTCACTCAAGAGAAATCAGAGTCTCAGACTTCTCGGGTCCTGAAACAGACGTGTGGGTTCTCCGACTGCACTCCGACCAATCAAGAGAGTATCGAAGACTACCGAGGTCATGAGAACGGACCTTTTAGGGTACCTGCCTCCTCGGACCATCCGACGTCAGGTACTCCAGCGATTCTTAGCCCGTGCTGACTCACTGAAGTGAAAGTGAAAATTGGAAGTACGTAACCTCTTCCTTTACCGTTGGGTGAGGTCACAAGAACGGACCTCTGAGGGTCCTTGTCTCCTCGGACCATCCTCCGGCAGATACCCCAGCGTGTCTCAGCCTGTACTGACTTCGCTGAATCGTCGTCGTCGTCGTCGTCGTCGTCGTCGTCGTCGAAGACTACCTCCCGACTTGTCTACAGGTCTTCCGACCGACGTATCTGTGGGTCTCTCTTTTCTATTCTCTGGTAGTCCTGTGGTCCCGGAAACAAGCATTATGTGGAAATACCTTTTGTCTTTCTCCCTGTGTGTGTGTGTATAGAGGTAGGTCCTAGGAGTACATCTGGGTGCCGAATCACTCTCCACCATTTGACTTCGTTTAGTCTTTTTTCACGGGGAAGACAGTCCGTCTCCATTAGGGTGGACTAATCCCGTGTACTAAACCATACATGAGGTCGAAGTTTAATGATAGAATAGGTCTATTAGTATATCGTCTTTCGACTTTATATACTACGAAGAAGTGAATTTTGTGTGTATTATAATATCTCTGAGTGACAGAAATTCTCTGGTTTTTGGTCACTACCTTCATCTCTACTCCTGGTTGACCATTCTTATGAACGTTTACAAAATTCAACGAAGGAGTCCTTTTTGATATTCTTTGAGTGTAAAAGTCTTATGTCTCTACAGTCTAGACCCTACACTGACCTCGGATGTACATTCGTTTAGAAACGGATTGTCCGAGAATGATACAGTACCTACGACCGTCTTCTGTTCTGAGGACTCAGTCTCGGTTTCCTGAGAAAATGAGTGCCGTGTAGTGGTCGTAGTCGTATAAATACAGACCAGAGAGAGAAAAGTCCAATTGTACTACCTACAACGTGTGTGTTTCACAAACGTAACGTCGGCTCCTTGTGACTTAACACCTTAGGTGGTAGAAATTTCGTCCATCATTCGTTCGGACCAGAAAAGAGACCCCTCTTACATGGAGTAGAGAGTTCCAAGGGTCCATGTATTGTTGGGACTCTCTATCAGGTCGAATTTCTCATCAGACCATACGTTAGAACCGTGGATCGTTCTGTAGATCATACGTTCTTTAGGTTCCTCCTGATAAAAAAGGTTGTTTTCTTATAAATTCTTACTGAATCACTATTTTTTACCGTAGACGTATTTTTTGGGAATAGTCTAACAATATATGAAAGATACTAATAATAATAGTAGTGGCAGTAGTAATAGTAATCTGATTCTAGACTAATACAGAGGGATTAGTCCAGCCTTCGTAACGAGTAGGTCCAGTAGATAATGGGCCAGTAGATATTGAGGATATTTCCTCTTTTGCTCTCTACGTTCTATATTCCATAAATATTAGATTTATAGACGTGTCTTATAAATTTTTACTTTAAGTAGGACTAAAACTTTATTTAATATGAGTATATTCTTTTTCCTCTTTTAATAGAACTTCTGTAAATTTTCAGTGAGTATTGGGATGAGAAGTCTCTAGAGTTACTGTCAAAGTAAACCCACTTAAAGTCAAATTAGATATAAGATATGTATAATGTGTCTACATCAGTATAGAATTCAGGTTAAAATATACGACGAAAGTGAACATTCACAAAAAAGGTTAATACGTGTATTCTTCGAATTATAATTTACCAATGTATTATAAAGTGTCGTAGCTACGTAGTAACTATATTGGTGAGTGAATTGGTAAAGTCCGTAAAGTTGACAAGTGATAATATTAGGACGTCCTACATGGTTCGTATTTTGTTTCTAACGTGTCTTGTAGTAGGTCTTCTTTTGGGAATTATCAAGAGATTTTAGTTATGAGACTTGTCCTTACACCTGATGTAAATTTAAAAAGAAGGAATCTATGGGGTAAACGTAAAAGGTTTCAAGGACGTTATCAAACTAGTGTACTAACTAAAGACGAGTATACGAACTGAGAGGAGTTACGGATTTGGTCTGTTATACGACCGGATGGATGGGTAAGTAAGAGTGGTGGAGGAATGACTTTCGTGAGGACATAATAAGTCCAATTGTTACACGGGTCATTTTTGATATCAGAGGTTGGAAGAAATATCAGTTTGTGCTACACACTAACAAATCTCTATTTGTTTGACTCTATATTCCCCTTCGGTGACTCTTCCTAGCCTCTTCCGTTACCGTGGGGTGAGGTCATGAGAACGGACCTTTGGGGGTACCTGCCTCCTCGGACCACCCGATGTCAGGTACCCCAGCGATTCTCAGCCAGTGCTGACTCGCTGAAGTGAAAGTGAAAAGTGAAAGTACGTAACCTCTTCCTTTACCGTTGGGTGAGGTCACAAGAACGGACCTCTTAGGGTCCCTGCCCCCTCGGACCATCCGACGGCAGATTCCCCAGTGTGTCTCAACCTGTGCTGACTCTGCTGAATCGTCGTCGTCGTCGTAACTCTTCCTAAAGATCCTTTCGAGGTAATTTACTTCTGTCCGTCTACCTGTCCTTTCCATAAAACAACAAGTTGGTAGGGGGAAGGACCTACCAACTTCACCATCGACCATGAGTTCGTTGGTAGAACCAATCACTCCGTTGAACCTATATCTACTGTACGGAGTCTTTATCGTCTCGTCTTTCTTCATTAGACCACGGGACATTGACATTTTGGTGGTGTGATCACCATTAGATAATGGTTTAACGGACCGAAACTTGGGATTAAGACAATGAAGGATCGATATTGAAACTCGTTTAACGGATCAAAAAGATAATAAAGTGGACATTGTACCCCTATTATTTATAGGTAGAGTCTCATATTTCATAAATCTTATTTCGATCCTTTATTGTTTTCAAGGTAATTCCAACGGACAATAAACAGGATAATAGTCTGGATCTGATGAGTGGAAGTCTTAATAAGATGTCCTCTCTTTGTTTCGGTAGTTACGAATTCTGTGGATAAATCTCTATAGATAAAATACAGTAATGTTATTAATATATATTCTGTAATAAAAAGAGTGGAAGTCAACCGTCATCTTTAACTTTCCGTATTACCGAGATTCTGAAAGATGAACCGTATTTTTCACTTTTTCGTGTTGGATGTGAAATTTCTCAAGGAATGTAGTTGTCGAACAAATAAAGACTCCAAGACTTAACGTTCCCTAAAAAGGAAAGATATAATCAAATCATTACAAATCAAAAAACAAGACCCCAGCTCCACCCCCGCAACCAGAAAAAAAAGACCGACATGGTGTATCGAACACCCTAGACTCAAGGTCCTAGTCCTTGACTTGGACCCTGTGTCGTCACTTTCACGAGTCAGGATTGGTGACCTGACAGACCCTTAAGGACTACATCAAATCTAAAAATATTGTTCATCTATATTGAAGTGAAAAGGTCGGTACTTTTTTTATAAGGTTCCTAAAATTTACTCTTTTATAAATTTCTAAAGAATTTCGTCCGCAAGTTTAAAAGAATGTTCGGATCCATCGGGTCCTAAAAACGAAAGTGACCAAGGGGTCATTTTGTTTGTGACCCGTTATGATCGGGCACTCAAAATTTCTACCGTTTACAGAAGTCGAAAACAGTCAAGTCAAGTCAACGAGTCAGCACAGGTCGAGAAACGTTGGCGTACCTGACGTCGTGTGGTCCGGAGGGGCAGGTAGTTGTTGAGGACCTCAAATAAGTCTGAGTACAGGTAACTCAACCACTACGGTAAGTTGGTAGAGTAGGAGACAGTAGGAGAGAGGAGGACGGAAGTTAGAACGAGTCGTAGTCCCAGAAAAGTTTACTCAGTGCAGCAGTGTAGTCCACCGGTTTCATAATTCTCAAAGTCCAAGTCGTAGTCAGGAACGTTACTTATAAGTCCTGACTAAAGGAAATCCTACCTGACCAACCGAGAGGAACGTCAGGTTCCCTGAGAGTTCTCAGAAAAGGTTGTGGTGTAAAGTTTTCTAGTAAAGAAACCTAGAGTCGAAAGAAATATCAGGTTGAGAGTGTAGGTATGGACTGGTGACCTTTTTGGTATCGGAACTAATCTACCTGGAAACAACCGTTTGATTACAGAGACGAAATATTATACGACAGATCCAGCCAGTATTGAACAGAAGGTTCCTCGTTCGCATAAAATTAAAGTACCGACGTCAGTGGTAGACGTCACTAAAACCTCGGGGGGTTTTATTCAGACAGTGACAAAGGTGACAAGGGGTAGATAAACGGTACTTCACTGTCCTGGTCTACGGTACTAGAATCAAAAGACTTATAACTCGAAATTCGGTTGAAAAGGTGAGAGGAGAAAGTGAAAGTAGTTCTCCAAGAACTACAAGAAGAAGTGAAAGACGGTATTCCCACTACAGTAGACGTATAGACTCCAATAACTATAAAGAGGGTCGTTAGAACTAAGGTCGAACACGAAGGAGGTCGGGTCGCAAAGAGTACTACATGAGACGTATATTCAATTTATTCGTCCCACTGTTATATGTCGGAACTGTATGAGGAAAGGACTAAACTTTGGTCAGACAACAAGGTAAAGGTCAAGATTGACAACTAAGAACTGGACGTATGTCTAAAGAGTTCTCCATCCAGTCCACCAGACCATAAGGGTAGAGAAAGTCTTAAAAGGTATCAAACAACACCAGGTGTGTCAGTTTCCGAAACCGCATCAGCTCTTTCGTCTTCAGCTACAAAAAGACCTTGAGAGAACGAAAAATCTACTAGGTCGCCTACAACCGTTAAACTAGAGACCAAGGAGACGGAAAAGATTTAGGTCGAACTTGTAGACCTTTAAGTACCAAGTACATGACAACTTCGGACCGAAACTCTTAAAACTCGAAATGATCGCACACTTTACTCACGTTAACACGCCATCAAACTCGTAAGAAACCGTAACGGGAAGAAACCCTAACCTTACTTTTGACTGGAAAGGGTCAGGACACCGGTGACGACTCAAAAGGTTTAAACGACCGTATAACTCACGTCGTGAAAGTATCGTAGTAGAAGGTCCTAAACTTTATCAAGTTGACCTTAAGGTAGTGGAGGTGATCGAAACAAGTATCACTACGAAAGATTCCGGGTGAACTGAAGCGTAAAGTCCTACAAACCAAGATCCACTCACTAGTGTAGTAACGCTAATAGACCCAGTACTTCTACTAAAAAAACATATCAAGACACATAAGAACGGTGAAGAAGTATTATATAAGACGCAGACAATCCAAGTATGGTAAAGACAGGAAATAATACAGGTAGAAACGTACTTTACAAGGGAACCGTAGAGACTAAAAGAACTTCTCTAGAGATCAGAAAGGGTAAGACAACAAAAGGAGATAAAGAAACGTAACTAACGACTCTTTCCGAAAGAATAGAGAGGAACGATCAGAAACCTTGAGACGTAAGTTTACCCATATAGAAAGGAAAAGAACAAATGGAAAGTGAAGAGAAGAAAAGTGTCGATAAACATTCCTCAGGAGTCTGTCGGTAAAACGAAAAAACGTAAAGAAAAGGAACCCTTATCAGAACTCGGGACGGAGAACATGTTACAGTGCTTGGAGGTAGGTATCAAGAGGTCCGTGAGACAGATACTCTAGATTAGGGAACTTAGATAAACAGTGAAAGTGACATATTAGTATTCCCTAAACTAAATCCAGTATGGACTTACCAGTCAAAAACAAGGCCTGAAATTATTTAACGGAAAATTCACAAATACCCCCCCGTCCCTACCAATGGTTGTAATGTCTTGTTTCCTTGGTAGTAACCGACTAAGAGACTATATCTTGTCTGGGAAGTTTATGTCAGAAGAGGGAAACTAAAAAACAAGGACAATTCGAAAACAAAGTCTAAGTTTACGTAAGACTTATCTACGTTAATTGGAATTGTTATACATATTGGAATGTTGTGAGACGACTGAAACTTCATTCATTGGAATGACACATTAACTTGATTCAAAGAAAAAAAGAGAGGAGTAAAGACGATACGAAGATGACTAATAATGTCCATAATACACACACGTCCGAAAGTAGTATGACGACTAAATAACAAAGTGACAAAGTCGACAGTTTTCTGAAACTCTGTAAGGGTGAGTAAAAACTATAATATAAACTTGTTTTTACTAACGAGGGGTTCTGGACCGTCTTACGTTTATGTATAGTATGACTCTTCACCTCAGATCACGTCTTTTCAACCTTTAAGTAGGATTTAGTCTGGTATTAAGGAGGGGAGGACATATTTGTCCTTCCATTTAAACTGGATTAGTTTGGTTTCACAGAAAAGAAAGGTAGGTGAGTTTATTAGAGTAGACGGTACGTGTCTTGTTTCGAAACGAAAAGTGAGACACCTACTATTGGGTGATCACCTGGTACTTTAGTTAAATTACCCAAATAAAAAATTACTTAATCTTATCTTTTACAGTTTCATGTAGTGTACATCATTCCCATTCTTAATAAAAGACTTTAAAAAAAGTTAATAGATGTTTGAGTGTATAGGGTATGTACATGATCCAGTACTTACAGTTTACGTAACGATTGGAATCCGATACCAGTCTTCAGACTTTCGAACGACCTTCCCTCGTACATCAAATCCAACGAGTCTTTGACACTGGCACTCTTTTGACAAGATTACGTTCGGTTGGTTCGACGGCCCTCCTTACGTCTTCTCTCGTCTCGTAGGGGTGTCGTTCAAAGGAGATGGAGAGATACGTGCAGTACACTTTCGACTTTTATTTACAGTTGACGACTAAGATACATCATGGTGACAGAAATCGGATATCTTTAAGATAAAAGAATACACTTATCTCCTGGTAACTATCCTTTAAGTACTCAACGTACCAGTAAGGGAGGAAGTCGAGGTAGTGCAAGTCATAGGTCTGAGACCATCTGTCTAAGTCCAAACTGACGACCAAGACACTGAATTTTTCGGTACTCTGGAATCCTTTAGTATATGAGAGAGTTCTAAGTCAAAGAAGTTGATTTTACCCCGTCTCACAAGTAACACTTCTCTTTTTACTTAATATACTACACCCATCGTGTCGTAATGTTCAAACTCTGTAGTCTCAAGCTCGATAGCTAACAATAAAACCAAAAGTCAGGGAGTCTCATGGGTTAGATTGATAAGATCTAGTGTTAATTAAAGGAAAGGTGATGGTGTCCCAACGCTACGAAAGAGTGTAAAGAGGACAGATTTTAGTCAGTTTATCGTCTCGAGTTGACTAATCAAAGCATCATCTTAGGCCAGTAGTAACTCTGTGGATGGGTCGAGTAACTCAACATATTAATAGTAACTCAATTTATGATAGACAACAAAGTGTCTGAAAGACTTACGAATACTCGGGACGGACCTCTGACTCAATTTATCATGGGATTACTTATCGATGGGAATGACTCGGTAGTTCTTCTAATGAGTAATCTTAGTTAGTATCTAAAAGAGAAGGATACATGGTAATAGAGTCTCGTGATTTTCCTTGAGACCGTAATAAGCCAAGAGGTAGAGGTCCCTCTTCATGGTCGGACTACGAAGGTACGGTAAATTGTAGATATCCGATTGTCGGACTACGAGAGTACGGTAAATTGTAGATGTCCGTTTTCGCATAAAAGAGTGTGAGTATTGTCCTCCGTCTTCTCTTTAGACCCGGTAAGTGTCACTCCTTTATCATTTTCGTCAAGAATATCCACAGTATTCAAACATTTTTGAACGTAAAGTAAATTCTGATAAAATACACTGATCAAGCCTAAGTTTACTCGACTTAATTCTTACTGAATTCAAAAAAAGTACCAGACAAAATCCGTATTTAATATATAGTCCTAATCCTCATATGAGTTGTTACTAATTTATCACTACAAATATTTTTACCCTGGTTACGATATTGAATTACTGATACGATAGTAGATCGGGTAGAATATAAAGTGGAATGTAAATGTTTTACAAATTATAATTATATTGTGGCACAAGAAATTCTCTCTTTTTAGTCCTTAATCAGTAATTAGTCACCCGAATGGTTCGGTAAGAAATAAGAGGGAAGTGAGAGGGAACTCTAAAACACCTACTTCTTCTTTTCTTCATAATTAATGACCCCAATGAAAGTAGGGACCTCGTGTTCTTCGACCTCTTTCGTAACTCCAACCTCATTCTTTGATCTCTTACAGGGGACTCGGAGTTTCTTCCTTTATGTCCTTTCCTCTCCAAAGGGTGTCTTGGGTCCCGTGGGGGTGTCGGTGTCACAGAGTCGACGATACCAACCCTCGTCCTACCTAGAATTTCCGACTCAGAATTTCCAAACCCAGGAGGTTCCTCGTCTGTAGTGCTGCTCCAATCTGTTTGTTCTCTAGACGACTCTCCTTCTGAACACTTCCTATTTCCCTCGTTCGTCCTCATCCGTCCCTTTCGGAAATCTTGCACTCGTCCAGACTCAGACACTTTCCTCTCTCCCTTCCTCCTATCATCCTTCTCGGAACCTGACCATATGTCAAGACTCTTTTGGACCCATCCAGGTACCCCTCAGAAGACCGTTTTCGACGGGTATCTCTTCAGGGTGTGACCCTACGAGTCGGGCGACCACCGTTCTCCCGTCTTATTTACACGAGAGTCTCGTTTCCCATGTCACCTCAGTTTCTTACCGGCGATCTCGACAGTCAACCGATACGAGGGGCGAAATTCAACAGGACTTCTAGACTTATCGTCCGAAGGGACCGACGGTGTCTCCGATAAATTTGTTACGACCATATTACTCCAAATTCATAAGCTAGTGACAGGGACCAAGGACCGAGTCTCGAGGAATTTTAGGAACCTTAAGATTCAATCTTCCCATAGTTAGTATACAATTTCATTACTAAGGACCACCCCCGGGTCCTAACCTCTACAAAAGGTAATTTTGTTGGTGGTGGTGTTGTTGTGGGACACTAATCTCCCAATCTTGAAACTCCAGATGAGGAAGGGGTCGAGACTCCTCCCCTCTCCCCGACCTCTAACTCAAGTCAGTGGTTACCGGTTGTCAAGTTAGACAATACGAATATACTAATTTCGGAATTATTTGTAGGAGTTTGTCACTCAAATCCCGTGAAGGTTCAATCACTTGTGTAGATCCACGATCCTCCCACTGGGGGGGCTCTTTCCCACACGTTGCGGGTAGGGGTACAGAAGGTAAACCCTCAAGGTCACGACATAGGGAATATTATTTCGACATTAACATTCGTGTCTTCAAGGGTACTCACGACCCTCAGTAAGATCACTTGACAATTTGGACCCGTATCCCCTCCAGTATCCTTTGTCGGTTTAAACATCAGTCTTTACACCCGTCGGACGTCAGGGGGAATAGCCGAATGAGGATTTCACCCCCGTGTAAACACCCTGACTCGGGAATTGAACACCTTACTTACTTACTTACTTCAGCGAGTCAACACAGGTTGAGAAACGCTGGGGTACCTGACATCGGATAGTCCGAGGAGTCAGGTACCCTAAAAGGTCCGTTCTCACGACCTCACCGAACGGTAAGCCCCAGATATAGTTGAGACTCATGACAGTCTTGACTTAATCTTTATTAGTCACAATCTTGTGTAAGCAGTCTTTGTTTTGTTTTTTGTGTTGAGGATTAAATAGACCGTCTAATATCGAGTTTGTAAGAGAGAAAAGGACCTTCATTAAGAGGAGGAGGGTCCCGATCGAGTCCGTGACCGAGACGAAGTGTCTCGTATATTTCTCAATGAGTACATCAAGAGACTATTGACAGACGGGGCAATTAATCTGGTATTCGAAGTATTCCCGAAGAGAAAGACAACTCATCCACGAACAAGGATATAAAGATTAATTTGTAGGTCTCGATCTCTGGGAGAGAGTGACGTTCCAACAACACTTCTTAGTTTCTCAATTATAAACATTACGTGAAATTGTATGTATGCAATTTATGTGTTCATAAACGGTAATAAAAACGATTAGAAACAAGGATGTCAAGAGTGATATTTTAACCGGTGTTTATTCCATTTGACTCAAACATATGTTTAATCCAAGTTCAATTGACATATCATTTTAAGGTGCACTACCCGAGTAAAAGTCTTATAGAAAAATCGTAGTTCGGATTCCTGGTGAAGATATCTACCAAAATCTGGTCATACACTTGGAACGGACATAATAACAGTATCCGTTTCTCGGGACACCCATTTTACGGGAAGGTCTTTTTGGGTACAGAAGCAGAATATAAATAGATCTCAAACCCCCTTCCCATTTCCTAGTGAAACTAATCTTCAAACACGATAAATGAACCGAAGTGGTGTGTGTGTGTTGACCGACACCTAGAATCGAGAGGTTGGTCCCTAGTCTGGGTACGGGGACTGTCACCTTCGTGTCTCAGTATTGGTGTCCTGGCGATCCCTTCAGGGGTCAAAAAGGAGAAATTTAGACATACTTATCGACTGTTGTAAATTCCGGTTCTATTTTAGTGGTTGACTTTTATTAATCCTTTCGATTATAAATAATCATTTGTGAACATTAATGAATTTAGGTTTATCTCAGCTCCCGAGTCGAAACGGAATCTCAGATAATCTGCTGGAGTCCTTAGATTGTTACACGGAATTTCAGAGAAGTATACATTCAGTCACAAAATTTGGTCATACGAAAATGTTCCGTATTTGTGAGACCCCACTGTCGTCTCATGGACCAGTTATTCTGTAAAGACTTTACTTAAGTTCCTATAGTCGTGGGTTGTCCATGACCTATAAACGGAAGATTGTCCGTACTTTAACAAAATACGTATGTACATAAGTGTGTATGTCTGTGTGTGTCTGGGACTCTCCGACCATAATAGGGTGAAGTGCATTTCTTCTGTGATTCTCCATTTTATCGATTTTGGAACAACTTCACGTCTCTCATTCCTTACCGTCCTAGTCTTGAACTTGGGTTCAAGAAATTAACCGTAGTTTCGAGGACGAGGAGACGGGTCTAACCCCGAAGGAATCACTTATTCACCTTCCTACGTATATTTTGTTCCAGTTTCAAGTTGCGAAATAGTACATTTATTCAAGTGGAACTTTCTCTTGTTCACTCCAAAGTGATAATTTGTGAGTTGAGATAGGAAGGAAAATGAAGTAAAGGGTAGTCTTTTCCGAAGATTAAAGAGGGGTTCTTTTATTTAGAATTACCGAAAAACAGTCAAAATAACTCGACAATAATCGTAGACGGCAAGTTGGTCCAAGGGATCAAAGGATGAAGGTAATTTCCTCTGTTCGTTCATTTTTGTCGTCTATGTTCACTGATTACCTCTATATTCTTCTCAAGTCTCACCAGTTTCGTCCTAGAATGTACAATCTATGAATTCTCCTTTACATAGAATATTACAGGACGAACAACATCGACCAAGTGTACCTTTACTACTCGAGACGCTTCATGTTGACTTGGGTGGCCACATGAGAGATTACAGATGACCGTTTAATCTTTGATGTTTTATCAGACGTCACTCCAGAAGTTTATGACTCCAGACCTTTTAATTAATCTTTTGATGGAGAAAGACTTATTAAGTCAGGTCGTTCTAGGACTCCCATTAAATGACCATGTTAATTAAATGTTTATTCTTTTGTCTATCTACGGTGACGGCTACAAATACACTACAATACTCGAACGTTAATTTATTAATACAGATTCATCTACGACATATTATCTTTTTTCCGTATCTCCCATAAATAATAGTTGTATGTAGGTACTGGAGACAAAATAGTTTACGATGTCGAATATCTCGACCTTCAATGGGTTTTAATTACCTGAAGGTAATACTGCTCTATTGGGAGGAAAAAAAGAAACGGTGATACGAGTCGAATACCTTGGAATAAATGGGTCGTCCCTACTTGAGGTCCGGGTCCCTCACTGTCGCGGCTCAGGATTGGTGACCTGTTTCCACACCCCACCCTGTCACGTCCCCCTGCTCACGCCCTCCCTAGACACTCCTTAAGGGGGTGGGGGTCGATGAGACTCAACCTCTGTTTACGTCGTTAACGATTAACTTTAGTGGGTCTAGTAGGTGGGGTAGATTCCCGTTGAGTTTCAAGTCAAGTCAAGTCAACGAGTCAGCACAGGTTGAGAAACGCTGAGGTACTTAACGTCGTGCGGTCCGGAGGGACAGGTAGTGGTTGAGGGCCTCAAGTGAGTCTGAGTGCAGGTAGCTCAGGCACTACGGTAGGTCGGTAGAGTAGGAGAGAGCAGGGGAAGAGGAGGACGGGGGTTAGGGAGGGTCGTAGTCTCAGAAAAGGTTACTCAGTTGAGAAGCGTACTCCACCTGTTTCAGGACCTCAAAGTCGAAATCGTAGTAAGGAAGGTTTCTTTAGGGTCCCGACTAGAGGAAGTCTTACCTGACCAACCTAGAGGAACGTCAGGTTCCCTGAGAGTTCTCAGAAGAGGTTGTGGTGTCAAGTTTTCGTAGTTAAGAAGCCACGAGTCGAAAGAAATATCAGGTTGAGATTGTGGGTATGTACTGATGACCCTTTTGGTATTATCGGAACTGATCTACCTGGATACAACCGTTTCATTACAGAGACAAAAAATTATACGATAGATCCAACCAGTATTGAAATGAAGGATCCTCGTTCGTATAAAATTAGAGTACCGACGTCAGTTGGTAGACGCCACTAAGACCTCGGGTTTTTTTATTTCAGACAGTGACAAAGGGGTAGATAAACGGTACTTCACTACCCTGGCCTACGGTACTAGAATCAAAAGACTTACAACTCGAAATTCGGTTGTAAAAGTGAGAGCAGAAAGTGAAAGTAGTTCTCCGAGAAATCAAGGAGAAGTGAAAGACGGTATTCCCACCACAGTGGACGTATAGACTCCAATAACTGTAAAGAAGGCCGTTAGAACAAAGGTCGAACACGAAGGAGGTCGGGTCGCAAAGAGTACTACATGAGACGTATATTCAATTTATTCGTCCCACTGTTATATGTCGGAACTACATGAGGAAAAGGATAAACCTTGGTCAGACAACAAGGTACAGGTCAAGATTGACAACGAAGGACTGGATGTATGTCTAAAGAGTTCTCCGTCCAATCCACCAGACCATAAGGGTAGAGAAAGTCTTAAAAGGTGTCAAAGAACACTAGGTGTGTCAGTTTCCGAAACCGTATCAATTATTTCGTCTTTATCTACAAAAAGACCTTGTGAGAACGAAAAAGTCACTAGGTCACCTACAACGGTTAAACTAGAGACTAAGGAGACGGAAAAGATTTTCCTCAAACTTGTAGACCTTCAAGTACCAAGTACATGAGAACTTCGGACCGAACCTCTTAAGACTCATAATGAAATGATCGTACACTCTACTCACGTTGACACGTCATCAAACTCGTAAGAAACCGTAACGAAAAGAAACTCTAACGTCACTTTTGACTGGAAAAGGTCAGGACACCGTTGACGACTCAAAAGGTTTGAACGACCGTATAACTCACATCGTGAAAGTGTTGTAGTACAAAATCCTAACCTTTATCGAGTCGACCTTAAGGTAGTGGAGGAGATCGAAATAAGCATCACTACGAAGGATTCCGGGTGAACTGAAGTGTAAGGTTAGATTCAACTTATTATAATTTTCGGTCCATGAATACTTAAGAAAGTTTTCAATTCCCTACTTTATTTTAGACAAATAACCAGTATTCAAATATATAAAAAGGACTCGTTGGTTTTAAACGGAAAGTACATTGATCTTCAACTACTTTTCCCTCTTCACTTTTACTTTGATGGATAGTTATCTTTCAAGGTCAAGTGTCTCCGTCGTGAAGTTTTCGTCATTACAGAAATGTTTGGGACGACGACGACGACGACGACGACGACGACGATTCAACGAAGTCAGTACAGGCTGAGACGCTGGAGTATCTGCCGGAGGATGGTCCGAGAGGGCAGGGACCCTAAGAGGTCTGTTCTTGTGACCTCATCCAACGGTAAAGGAAGAGGTTACGTAGTTTCACTTCTCACTTTCACTTCAACGAGTCAGCACAGGCTGAGAATCGCTGGAGTACCTGACGTCGGATGTCCGAGGAGGCAGGTACCCTAAAAGGTCCGTTCTCATGACCTCACCCCACGGTAACATGACAGCCGAATTATTGCATCGAATAGGTAACCACCCTTTCTTTCACAGTGACTGTGAAATGTATTATTTACAAAGGTCCTATCATTGACATCAGGGATTTGGTTTCTGGTCCTTATTCACGATGGATGGACAACTATTTACATCTCGTGAAGAGTTGTGCCCTCTGTTCTTTGTGACGTCCCGAAGGGACCACCAGGTCACCAATGATTAGACGGAACGTTACGTTCCCTGTGCTCAAGTTAGGGACCAGGTCCTACTAGGGTGTACGGTGTCTCCTTGCTTCGAGCGTGAGGTGTTGATGACTCGGGTGTGAGATCTCGGGTATTCGACGTTGCTGACTTTAGGGGTGTGGATCTTGGACACGACGTGTCGTTCTCTTCGGGTACATACCGTTGCTCTCTGGTACACGTCGTTGTTTCTGGGTGGTGTCAGGTTTTTTAATTATTATTATTTTTGAGAATTTGTGACGTCGGTGAGTATAGGAGAGACTGAGTCAGGAGACTACAATTCTACGGTGTTAAAACAACAACCCGACGTTTGAGGATCTCCGTTATAAACGTAGAAGATGGGGAATTGTGTAAGGGAGAAGTGGGAATGGGACCGTCGACTACACTTCTATGATAAATGCCGTAGCTAAAAAAAAATTTCTTTCCTTTAAAAATTTATAAAAGTATAATAAATTCCCGAAGGGACTACCGAGTCAACCATTTGTTAGAACAGACGTTACGTCCTCTGGACCCAAGCTAAGGACTCAACCCTTCTATGGGACCGTTTCTCTTACTGTTGGGTGAGGCCATAAGACCAGATCTCTTAGGGGTACGTGTCTCCTTAGACCGTCCGATATCAGGTGGGCCAGCGTTTCTTAGCCTGTGCTGACCCGCTGATTGTGCGTTCTCGTACTCAAGACCTCTATGGACCTTTTAAGCGTTCTTCGGATTCGTCAGTGATGTGTGCGTACAGAAAGTCAGGACCTCGGCCAGTGTTCTTAGTCCTTTCCTTGTCCCCGAAGCTACAAGTCATTTCCCGGGGCCTGACCGTGAGAGTTAAATATGACATTAAGTGGCCAACAATTGGGACTAACCCGGGCGCACAGAGTCTGAGGTATCTAGTCCCTTCTTGGACGCCCAGACGAGCGCCTTCTGGACGACCCGGCGGCGGCGTGGCCTGTCCACCAATTTATGAATGTTGGAGCCCGGGCGCACGAGGCACGAGAGGGCGCTTCCGGAGAGCCCTCGGCGGAGGTTTGGGACGGACCCGCGGACGCCACTCGGGTCGAGGGGCGCGGTCCGTCCTCCCAGGGCCCAGCCCGCCCTCCGCCGCCCCCGAGGCTGAGGCCTCGGGACGTGGGACCCCGGCCATATGTACCAAGTCTCGGGCGCCTCGGGGACTGCCGCGGCGAGTTCTGCCTACGTCCGCCGCGACCCTACGCACCGCCCAGAGCTCTGACGCTGAGGCTTCTCGGCGCAGTCGCCAAAATTGTCGACTCAAAGCCAAAGAGCGAGGGTCGTCGGCTGTCGTGGCGGGGGGTCCTGAAGGGGATGGAGCGAGGAGACACCGCGGGAGACTGGACTAGCGTCCTCAGGTGGCGGGGCGGGTTGGTTCCTATACCTCGCTTGGACCGGCCGAGGTCCACTCAGTCAAACTTCTACAGTGTTGGTGGAATTTATCACTAACTTTCGACAGATACTAGTCGCTGCCTGTGGAGCACATTCGTCCTCATCGGTGATCCATTGACTTTAAGGACTTTCTGCGGAATCCCGGACATATTGAGAAGTGGGATTATACTCCAAGGACGTCTCATAAACTCTGACACTTGTCACATAATTCGAAGTCTACGGTCTCTAATCCAGTTTTAGTAGATCTGTGTTAGACCGGAAAGCGGTCATTTCCGACGACAAACCGAAAATGGCTCATGCGAGTTCTATGTCCTTTACCTTTCACTTTAGTTTTTTTTTTTCGTCATCACCCCTCTTCGTTCGGTTCCTCTTTCGTCTCTACTGAGGTGCCGATTCACTGACTCGGCTGTCAGTTCAAAACTACTTTATGGACGAGACACGTTCTGTAACCCGTTATTAAGTTGGTACCACACCCTTATCAAATTTTATGTCTAAACGTTCTAAGACACCCAGACCCCTGATCACGGGGGTAGGTATACCAAGACTTCACACGACCCAACTAGTGGTAACAGGATTTCAACCGACATGTTGGTACTTTCTTCAGAGAAGGAAGTGGATTGGACATGGGATTCTGTCGCCAGCGGTCGTCAAAACCGTGGTCCCTGACTAAAGGACCTTCTTACTAACAACCTCTCCCTACCAAAATCCTATTGAGTTCGTGTAGGTAATGTAAATAGTACGGGAAGTAAAGACAATAATGATGTAGTCGAGGTGGAGTCTAGGGTCTCCAACCCCTGAGTTGGAGACACCTACAAGTCCTTTTGATCCCGAATTGGGGAGACTTATTAAGTTTCCCTGTAAACCCTTGCACGGTGTTTTCAGTTCTTCAAGTGGTCCTTCTTCCTCCGAACACCGAATTTGACTGTGACACACATGGATTGAGGTCCGCCCCGTCCTACCACCTCGTGGGGTCGGACATCAGTCCCTCTGTGGTTCCTCGAGTCAACAAAACAAACAGAATGACCATGGACCGAGTCAGACATTACTTACACGGACGTCTCCGTCCTCTGACGGACGTTATGTCCTCTGATCCCAACCTAGGGACCAAGCCCTTCTAGGGGACCTCTTCCTTTACCGTTGGGGGAGGTCATAAGAACGGACGTCTTAGGGTACCTGTCTCCTCGGACCGCCCGATGCCAACGTTTTCTCCCGACGTTTTCCCAACGTTTTCTCAACTTATGTTGAATCGTTGATTTGGTGTGTGATCATGAATCTTTTCTTTCTACTTATGTACAAACTATCGATCACTTTCTTAACTTACTTCCCGTCCGTCACCCACCTCACCCTGTCCTCTCTTCCATCACCGTTCCACGAACAGTCCTTTCCTTCGGTTCCGAAGACCCGGTGCGACGTCGCAATCTCCAGACAGTTCATCTGGACCCGAGAACTTGAAGTCTCTCGTAGTCTTGGTGGACCTCCCACACAACTTTGTCTAAGGACCGGGGATTAGGAACACAGACTCTAAGTCATCCAGACCCCACCCTGCGACACGCCATAAAACTCCTAAACATTTATTAGGTGTACTCACCAAGAGTTTACCTCAACTAAAACGGAGGACGTCTGTAAACCGTTACTCTTCTCCATTAATAACACCTCGGACCTTCAACGACCTCCACCCTGAGGACCGTAGATCACCTCCGGTTCCTTCGACGATTTGTGGGATGTCACGTGTCCTGTCCGAAAGGGTGTGTCTTTTAGTAGGACGGGGTTTGTAGTGATCTAGTTCAATTTTCGAAAACTTGTCGTTTCCTTTGGTATTTGTTCTACTTTTCTGTTGGAAGTCTTACCCTCTTTTATTAACGTTTACTTCGTTGGCCGTTACCTAATTAGAGGTTTTATACGTTCGTCGAGTCCGTCGAGTTATAGTCTTTTTGTTGGGTTAGTTATTTACCTGACTTCTGGATTTGTCCGTAAAGAGGTTTCTTCTGTGTGTCGGTCGGTTGTTTGTGTACTTTTCTACGAGTTGTAGTAAGTAATAATCTCTTTACGTTCCGTTTTGATGTTATACCATAGTAGAGTGTCACTAGTCTTATCGGGAGTAGTTTTTTAGATCTCTGTTTATGACCTCTCCTACACCTCTTTTCTGTTGGGAGAACGTGATAATCACCCTTATATTTGACTAGGTCGGTGAAACCTCTTGTTCATACCTCTAAAGAAATTTTTGATCCTGATATTGATGGTATACTGGATCTTTAGGGTGATGACCCGTATATTGGACTCTTTTGGTGTTAAGAATTTCTGTGTATATGGGGTCACACGCAACGTCGTGCTAAATGTTATCGGTCCTGTACCTTCGGTGGAGTTACAGATAGCTTCCTACTTACCTATTTCTTCACCACCATGTATATATGTTTCTATATAATGAGTCGATACTTTTACTTGTTTAAACTCAGTCAAGATCACGCAACCTAATTGGATCTCGGACAATATGTCTTACTTCAGTCTTTCTCTTTTTATATATAATTACGTATGTGTACCTTAAATCTCTTTGCCACGACTACTTAGATAAACATCCCGTCGTTATCTCTACGTCCATATTTCTTGTCTAAACACCTGTATTGCTCCCTTCCTCTCCCACCCTACTTAACTCTCTCATCGTAACTTTATATATGTAATGATATACACTTTACTATCGGTTACCCTTGAGCGACATATTGTGTCCCTCGAGTTGGGTCGCGAGACACTGTTGGATTTCCCCATCCTACCCTACCTCCACCCTTCCTCTAAGTCCTCCCTCTCCTACATACCTATGGATACCGACTAAGTACAACTGAATACCGTCTTTGGTCGTGTAGTAACATTTCGTTGATAGGAGGTTAATTTTTAACTATTTAATCCTTTTCCTTTCTTGTTGGGTGTGGACATAAGAACAGACCCTTTAGGGTACTCGTCTCCTCGGACTACCCGATGTCAAGTACCCCAGGGTTCTCAATCTCTGCTAAATGACTGATTCGTTGTTGTTTCTCGGTCTCAGATTACCAACGACAAAATACCACTGAAATTCCAAAATCGAAACATTCACCCATTCACCATGTTGATAAGTAATAATTAGTCCGCCTTCCACTCTCTGAAACTAAACTTTACCCCACCCGACCTCCACGGGCGGTCTACTCTGTACGAATGGCACCTAGACCCACCAGATAGACCTCCACTACTCGAAGTCTTAGAGGAGGGGACCCTTTTGTGGTGTCCTCGAAAACAAAGTCTTCTCTTTCGTCAACAAACACCACCAATCTAATGTAAGTTTAAAACTCATTCCCTTTCGGGTAATCCCCTTTTGGTTAAGACAATTTCCATTATCATTTTGACTGAAATCCTTACGTGAATCAACTGGTACAAATAAAATGTAGTGTTGGCACGTTGTGTGGGAACAAAGTTTGTATTCTATCTTTATCTTCTATTACCAGTTTTAGATTTAACGAATAAGATAATTATAAGCGATGAGAACCGATGTAAGAGTTTCATAAAAATTTTTATACTTATACTAAACACTAATGTTATCTGTAGATGTCCGAAGAAGTCCCACGAATCTCCCTCAGTAGATGACGGAATAGCGGGTGACAGAGTGGTATCACACAATCAGTGAGTCAGCACAGCCTGAGAAACGCTGGGTGCCTAACAATGGTCAGGTCCGAGTGAGACGAGTGGTGTGTTCTCCGGTTACTTTCTCTGGTCCACAACTCCGTTCCTTTTGATGAAATGAGACATTTGGTCGACTGACTCTTCTACCGTCCGATCACGGAGTTTTATTGGTAGAATAATCCCCAGACCTACGGGTCGAGAAAATATCTAGTCTCCACCGCCCTCTCCACTCCTTCGTTTCATTTTTCCGGCAATTAGAACGTTTGTAGAGGGTCTTGTCCGTTCGCAGTCCGTCCCCTACATATCCACCTGTCTCAGGACTTGTTTCCGTGAATCAAATTGTCAGTCGGTCTCCCCGTCCTAAGAGACTCCGTCCGGTAAGACGTACTAATATTATTGTTATCGTTGTTTTTCGTTCAGTTTCTTTGTCAAGGTTGTACCGAAGTCTTAACCGAAGAAGAGACGTTGTCCTGACGTCGGGAGGTCCGAGGAGACAGGTTCCTGAAGTCCGTTCTTATGACCTCACCCAACGGTGAAGGAGGAGGTCCCCTAGAAGGGCTGGGTCCCTAGTAGGGTCCAGAGGACGTAACGTCCGTGTAAGGGATGGCAGACTCGGTGGTCCCTTCGGGTCGAATACACACACGTAAACATACTCTTCTACCCGACCGGAAAACGTACCCAGCAGGACTCCGTACACGGAGACACCGTAGTGACCACCTCTCTTCGTCCCGTTCCCCCGTTCTAAGACCTAGAGGTAGGGACGAGGGTGACCTCAGAAGGTCGGGAGTAGAGAAGACATGTCACCTGACGACGGACTAAAGACAAACTTCGTTCTCAAGATACCGAAATTTTCAAACATCTTGGTGATATGTATCTGTCAACAAATACAAAATTCTGTCGTTACGGGTTGGCAAAACTGTAGACCCTGGACAAAGTATCTTCTGTTAAAAAGGTGTCTGGACCTCCACCCCCTCACCAAAACTCTAATGTCACTTCACTTTCAGCGAGTCAGTACAGGTCGAGAAACTCTGGGGTACCCGATATGTCAGGTACCTTAAGAGGTCCGACCTTAGGACCTCACCCATCGGAAAGGGAAGAGGTCCCCTAGAAGGGTTGGGTCCCTGACTTGGCCCCAGAGGACGTAGTGTCCGTCTAAGAAATGGTCGACTCGGTGTCCCCTTCGGACTGAACCTACCGTAGTGGCTGAACTACCTGTACTCAAACTCATTCGAGGCCCTCAACCACTGCCTGTCCCTTCGGACCGCACGACGTCAGGCACCCCACCGTTTCTCGTCCTGTGCTGACTCGTTGACTTGACTTCGTGTAATGTAAATGACACGTAAAATAATAATAATGTAGTTGAGATGGAGTCTAGTAGTCCGTAATCTAGGACCTCCTACCCCTCGGGACAAAATCCCCTGGACCCCTTATCGACTTCGGATCACTCTATCTATTTAACGGACTTTACACCGGTTAATCTCTAAACAAATCCTTTACCAAAAGAAAATTTTATCTTGACGGAGGTCCTTTATTAGTAATAAGTAAGGAAATCCATTTCCTCAAATTAGACTCGTTTTCTATAAAACTACCCCTTCTCCCTTCGACTCCCTTTTCTCCTCCTAAGGTTTTTCGACACGTTTCCTTTTACGACAAATTTACTCTGTAACAACTCTTTACCGTTAAGTCCCGAGTTACTCGTCCAAATCGGTCGTGGTACTCGTTTCTGACGTCGTTTTTCTTGTAAGTGGTTAAACCAGATTACAATTTTATAGGTCCACACAGAAATAAAAGACTCCTTTATTTACCTTTATATATTTTTACATAGACTAAAAATTTAGTCAACGGAATCTATAAGGAAGTAATCACACTTATTTATTTATATTTATCTATATGTAACAACGACAAATCAGCGATTTCACTTTCACAATCAGTGAACCAGTGTAGACTGAGACTGGAGTACCAGACAGGTCCTTAAGAAGTCCGTTCTCAGGACCTCACCCACCCAAAGGCAAAGGAAGGAGTCCTCTAGAAGGGTTGAGTCCCTACCTTGGACCCAGAGGATGTAACGTCCGTCTAAGAAATGACTACTTGGTGGTCTCTTCGGGTTCATCTTTATGTATCTCGACCGAAAAGAGTAATTCGCAGGGTACTTCCCGAAGGGAACCCCGAGTCGACCATTTCTTAGACGGACGTTACACCCTCTGGACCCAAACTAGGGACCCAACCCTTCTAGGGGACCTCTTCCCTTTCCGATGGGTGAGGTCATAAGACCGGACCTCTTAAGGTACCCGACATAACAGGTGCCCCAGTGTTTCTCAGTCTGTGTTGACTCTTGAAAGTGAAAGTTCACAGGGTACTTTTGTCAGACTTTTAAGATTTTTCAGGGCGAAGGAATTTAAACTAAGATATCACTTTTCAATCTAATTGGGTTATCTATATCCTGGCGTCAATGAAATTTCCAAAAAAAAGAGAACATTGTTTCCTTGATGTACTTTGTGGATTTTGAACCGTATTGGAGTAAAATGTACACACACACACACTCTTTCTTACTCGTATAAATATAGTACTGTTAAAGTATAAGTAATCTTTAAGAAGTCTAAATATCGTATTGTAGTACCTTACGACGTCATTATTCAGTGGAATTCAAGAACCTTCTTTAGAAATAAATTACAATTCGTATATGGTAGATGAGACAGTTGGGGTCTACGATACCACCCCTTGTCTGTCTTGGAACAATAAGGTCGAGGTTCAAACTCTAATAGATTGATGGTGGAATAAAATCCTTTGTCTTTCAATCTCTCCACTTCACTTACAGTCGTAATACATTGTTTAGGTACCGTCTTGGTCTTGAACTAAATCCAGAAGACTCAGGTTCAGATCGAAAAATGTAAAACTTTCTACTGACACTGTTTTATATAAAAACTGTTTCAAGCTTTAAACCTTGTAAAGAGTTAATAATATTAAAAGGGTCTCTCGTCGATATATAATAAAAAGGTTTTATCAACACAGTTTCTAAGATTTGGATAGTCTTATTTGTAATTATCTTCGGAATTGTGAAGTTATACGGAGGGATATTAATGTACTCGTTTACTAGATATAGTACTGTCATGAAATACGTTGTACTGTTTAAACGTCGTTTTGTACGAGTAAAATCGAGTTTAAGGAAAAGAAATTGTGACAATTTTATGAATTGAAATATCACATCGTGTTTCTGAAGATGAATTCTTACCTTTCTACATGTAAAAGAGGATAAAAAGACAACTGTTACACAGGACAGTGAACCCTTTTATTTCACTCACTCACTTCAGCGAGTCAGCACAGGCTGAGAAACGCTGGGGTACCTGACATCGGATGGTCCGAAGAGGCAGGTACCCTAAAAGGTCCGTTCTTATGACCTCACCCAATGGTAAAGGAAGAGGTCCCGTAGAAGGGCTGGGTCCCTAGCTTGGGACCAGAGGGCGTAACCTCCGTCCGTGAAATTGGAGACTCGGTGGTCCCTTCGGGTGAACCCTTTTATCCTTTACATCTTACACGAAAGCTACGATAAAGGACAGAAGACCTTCCACCGACTTACACAAACATGTAAACTTAGATTCCTTATGTATTAACGAGGGTAGAGACCCAAGATTGTGACACACCATCGACAATGTCCTGAAGATGACCTCGAAGACACCACCAGACCACCAACCCTTAGACGGACGGTAACGTTCCCTACATCCAAGTTGGGGACCAGGCCCTTCTGGGGTGTACGGGGCCCCTTTGATTCGGACACGTGGTAATTGATAACTCGGGTCCACTGGATCTCGGGTACGAGACGTTGTTCTCTTCGGTGACGTTACTCCTCGCGAGCGTGGTGTCGATCTCTCATCGGCGTCGAGTGACGTTGATCTCCTTCTGACTCTCGCCGTTGTTTCCGAGTCGTGTCGGGTTTTATTTTAATTTAGAATTTTTTTTTTTTTTTTTTCTGGAGATGACCGACGTCCCTCTTTCCTTAGAGGGAATTGAAACCCTTTTGAAGACTTCTGAGCCAGTCACCGAACCCTCTAAGGAGACTTGGCCAAGAAATCGAAACTATCTACTTAGTTTGTCTTTGAGATGTCTCGTGCCAGTCAAAAAGTGGGTCGCTGCCACGAAAAAGGTGTTCACGGGGGAGAAACCCTTGAGGATTAACGACGTTACACAATTGGGAGTCGGTTGAGAAAACACTCGTAAGTGTCAGGAAACACTTAGACCGGTTCAGTTATTCTCTTACACACAACGATGTCTGCACCCCCGTTCCCCTCCAATCCGTTTTCTAAACTGGAACTCTGGACCGTCACGGTAAATTCTCAAAAACCGGAGTCCGTTGGTGATTTTGAGAGACTTGAAACCAACGAAGTAAACATTCTACCTTTGTACTTAGTATTATTATGGCGGACAGACTAGATGGAAATCCCCAAACGCTCCTGGTTTACTCTATTGTACACTTTCACTAAGTATTTAACGGGGAACTGCGGTATATTTACCTTCAATGAAAAAACTCGACAGTTACGTTCTCGAAATATATACAAAAGATTATTATGAATTTAAACAGGAGTATCTCAAGAATTGAAGTCAAGGGTGTCAAGAACCGAAAGTTAACGAATTTGTAATGTCTCGATATAGGAATCACACAAAATAGAACTTTAGGGAAAGTCTTATCTTTATTTTGTCATATATGAAAATGAATGGTTGTATATTTACGGACCGTGTCTGCACCTCAGGGGTCACCTCGACTTTGAGACAACCGTATTGACCTTCTATGACCCATGAAGTATCTGTAAAACACTGTGACAAGATAGGGATTATGGAGACCTTCGACTGTTCTCAAAGTAAAGATACCTATTTTGGATCCCAAGAGAACAAACTGAACTGAACTTCTTCCTCAGTATAATCTTTAAGGGTACCGGAAAGTCATTAAGGTCCGCACACTGAACGCCAACCCAAGGGGTATCAGTATGGTGTGTCCAACTTCAGTTTCTGAGAAGACTTGCCTGGAGTCGTCGGGTTGATCCACCGAGGAAAGGACCTCCATGGTCATCCTGTTAAGGACTTTTACCGATTCTATTATTTCAATGTACATCGGGGTCCTTTCCCTCACGAAGGATATAACGGATCGTTCCAAACGACAAGTTTGAAATCTGACACCTAGACACAAATCTAGAACCGAGGTGGTAAATGTCGACTCTCCAAACCCACTTAATGACTTATAGGTCTCCGAAGTAAAGAAGTTGCCAATTTACCCTTATTCTCAGTACGACGACGACGATTCAGCGAAGTCAGCACAGGCTGAGACACACTGTGGTGTCCGCCGTCGGGTGGTCCGAGGAGACAGGGACCCTAAGAGGTCCGTTCCTGTGACCTCATAGGTCATAGGTTGACGTCATAGGTCATAGGTCACCTCAACGGTAAAGGAAGAGGTCACGTACGTACGTACAATTCAGGGAACTCAGCACTGACTGAGAACACTGGGGTGCCTGTCGTCGGGTAGTCCCAGGAGACGTGTGCCCTAAGAGATCCGTTCTTATGACCTCACCCGACGGTAAAGGAAGAGGTCTTATTCTCAGTAGACGACGACGACGACGACGATTCAGCGAAGTCAGC
The DNA here is from genome assembly GCA_006410555.1 of Capra ibex. Classification (NCBI taxonomy): domain Eukaryota; kingdom Metazoa; phylum Chordata; class Mammalia; order Artiodactyla; family Bovidae; genus Capra; species Capra ibex. Next base: position 62,053,131 of record SJYO01048061.1, on the reverse strand, counting down.
ACAGGCTGAGAATCGCTGGGGTACCTGACGTCGGGTGGTCCGAGGAGGTAGGTACCCTAAAAGGTCCGTTCTATGACCTCACCCCACGGTAACGAAAGAGGTTTATTCTCAGTATTCTGGTTGATTTATCACAACATAGGTAATCCACCGAAGGGACCACCGAGTCACAAGAACGGACCTCTTAGGGTCCCTGCCCCCTCGGACCACCCGACGGCAGATACCTCAGTGTGTCTCAGTCTGTGCTGACTTCGCTGAATCGTCGTCGTCGTCGTCGACCACCGAGTCACCATTTCTTAGACGGACGGTTATGTCCTCTGTGTCCAAGTCAGGGACCCAACCCTATTAGGGGACCTCTTCCTGTACCTTTGGGTGAAGTCAAAAGAACGGTCCCTTTGAGGTACCTGTCTCCTCGGACCGCGTGATGTCAGGTACCCCAGTGTTTTCTCAGTCTGTACTGAATCACTGATTTGTTGTTGTCACGAATGATGGTGGTACATAGGTTGGAGTATATGAGTTATTTACGTCACTAGTAAAAAAAATTTGGGGTTTTGATTTTGTTTGACCCGTTATATGAACTTATTTGTGAAATATGTTTTCTTCTATAGGTTTATTGATTGTTTATTTACTTTTCCTCGAGATGAAGTAAACAGAACCCCTTTTACGTTTAACTTTAATGTTACTATGTGGAGGTACGTGTGTTATCTTCCCGATTTTAATTTCTCTTTTTGATAACACTCGTTCCTACACTTTGTTGATCTTCAGAGTACGAGTCGATTACCCGAACATTTAATCATAATGTTGGACAAACCTTTTGACAAACCGTCTTAGAAGATTCCGACTTATGAAAGTATAGGTCGGTAGGATGACATGTACACAAGAGAATTCAGTACACGTTCTTACAAATATACTCCGAGAAAGTCCCCTCATCTTTTGATCTTTGACGAGTGTTCAGATAGTTGTTATCTAATTATTTAACATCATTTAAAGAGGTCCCATGACGGTATATTATCCCCCAGATATAAATAGTTTTATACTCGATCAACCGAAGGGACCACCGAGTCGCCATCTCTTAGGCGGACGTTACGTCCTCTACACCCAAGCTAGGGATCCAGCCCTTCTAGGAGACCTCTTCCTTCACTGTTGGGAGAGGTCATAAGCGGACCTTTTACGATTACCTGTCTCCTCCGATCGTCCAACGTTAAATACCCCAACGTTTCTCAGAATGTGCTGAATCACTAATTTGTCGTTTTCTGATCAATCGGTAACATAATGAGGGAGTCCGGTAAACGTTAGTAGTGACAAAGATAGTTCGGGGAGGGGGAGGGGGGTACATTGAATCTGACTTATTTGAAATCCAGGTCGACGTTATCATCACTGGGTTTAATTGACACCAAATTTGTCGAATCTCTAAACGACAATCCATGGTCAAAACCGTATGTGTCCGACGTCGGTCATATGGATACTACGGTTTCCGGAGGATAACATAACATATGTTATCCGAGGATAACACAACGACACGGAAGAGATCCCGCAAAGGGAATACACGTAGATTACGTATTTATTAGGTCGGTCACTCCTCCCCCTTTGCCTTTAGTCTCCTTTAGTCTCCTGTTCAGGTCAGGAAAGTTCACATGTTGGGTCTCTGACGTGAGTAGTGAAAACGAGTGTGTAGTAAGTCCAGTTTAAATCACTTATCAGTTCGAGTGAACATTCTCACCGGTTCTTTAAATCAGAATTAAGTCAGTAAGTTTTGAATAAAGAACTCATAGATCACATATGGACCATAACCCCAATCTCGTCACTTAGTTAGGTAACTTTTCGGGACGGTAAGATCTTTTCGGAAAGTAAGATCTACGCACACCAGTACGCACGAGTCGACGAAGTCAGCACAGACTGAGAAAGTCTGTGATACCTGATATCGGGTGGTCCGAGGAGACAGGTACCCTAAGAAGTCCGTTCTTATGACCTCACCCAACAGTCCGGGAGGAGGTCCCCTAGAAGGACTGGGTCCCTGACTTTGGTTCAGAGGTCACAGAGGACGTGACGTCCGTCTAAGAAATGGTGACTCGGTGTCCCCTTCGGAGTAAGATCTACCTGTTGACTGTTTTTATTCTATACATGACACAATCTATAACAATTCTTGATACCATCAGTCTAAATTTCTACCGGACGTCATTAAGAACGAAGGATGGGGTTTAAACCCTATTTTATATTACATCGTCATCCGTTAATTATATCTAAAATTATGAACCTTCATACCACGTCAAATTGTTTTTGACTCTTATACCCGAACCGAAACCTTGTCTGTCGTCATCGACTTTTCTGAAAATCCTTTTTCTATCACTTCAAATCCTGGTAATTTTTCTGACAATAACCTTCGGATAATGGGACATTCCTGTAACGGTTACTTTCTGCTCCCTTTTACAATAGTCCTTGACTTCTTATTCCCTACAAACCACACGTCACCATCTATCAAATCGTTGTAACAATCGATACCATTACACCCGTCGTCCTTTATATGAGTTATTTAACTCAATAGATCGATTCCTTTAAAGGGCCGTCTTGCAACTTCTAGAACGGATTAAATAAGAACGACGAATCTTATTTTATACTCTTTCACTTTCACAATCAGAGAGTTAGTACAGACTGGGAAACATTGGGGTACCTGATATCGGGTGGTCCGAGGAGACAGGTACCCTAAGAGACCCGTTGTCATGACCTCACCCAACGGTAATGGAAGAGGTCCCCTAGAAGGGTTGAGTCCCTATCTTGGACCCAGAGGACGTAACGTCCGTCTAAGAAATGGTAGACTCTGTTTTTGTACTCTCCTCTCTCTCTCTTGGAGTTACTTCCTAATAATTTGTTTTTCCTCGGACCAAAACCTTCGTGGGAGAGTTTATCGTTTGATCCGATTTAAATTCTTTACTCAACAACTTCCCTAGTCTCGTCTCGTGGTAGGACTTTTGGACTACCTTTCTCCTTCGACTCTCTCGTCGACAATTAAGAAAACAATTCTGAAGTCTCACTGGATTCCAATGTTTATGGAGTCCTTTAGTAAGTCAGGTTCTTATTTTTGAAAGTCTTTGAGTTCTCACAACTGGAAGTTTCAAACAGGAAGTTCTGTTTTTCGGTTCCACCACAAAAAAACAGGTTACCTTATTTAGGTTTATTCCAAGTAATTTTTTTTTTTTAGAAGTCTGTAAAATTCTCTTAACATAAACATCTTTGTGGTGGTCAAACCTGACTTTCTCTACATGTAATTTTTTTACTTTTTTTCAGAATGTGACTGTCATTAACCTGACTCTTTTGAAGTGTCGACATGTGGACCCGATGGAAAGGGCCCCCTTTCCATTGAATTTCCTGGCTTGAATTTCACGATGTACATTAGTTTACTGTATTTCTCAATCAGGACCTGAAGGGACCACCGGGGTACCGATTCTTAGAAGGACAAGTACGTCCCCCGTACCCAAACTAGGGTCTAGGTCCTTCTGAGGTGGACGGTGTCTCGGTACTTCGGGCATGTGGTGGTCGATGACTCGGATGTACGGGAGCTCGGGTACAAGGTGTCGTCTTTTTCGGTGACGTTACTCTTCGGGTATGTGAAGTTCCTTCTCATCGGGCACAAGCGGGGTTGATCTCCTTCGGGTACACGTCGTTCTTTCTGGGTCGTGTCGGTTTTTATTTTTATTTACTTATTCTTCCGAACTCAGGAATAGTTCCCTCATAGTCAGACACGGAGTGACCTCAAGTCTCAACGATATCGGGTCCCCATGGTCTCATAGTATGACCTATATGACCCCTTTCTATGAACAGGTAAATGAAGTATGTATACATTCCTTGGGGTCGACATAGTCTGGACTAAATCTACTGTTTAAGATCTAAACTCGATCCCGAGATTACCCTACTCTGAATGTCCCCCCATCTTTTTCCACCCACATAACACGTACAACCTCTCTATACTCAGAAACCCCTGGGGACTCGTATGACACCGTCGATTGGAGGTTCTCCCGTAGGTTACTAATAAATCCTATCTGACTTCCTTTATTTCCTACCTTCGTTCTTCCGCTCAACTCTTCGATAACGTTATTAGGTCTACTCTTTACTACCACCGAACCCGGTCGTGTTATCGGTATTATTTCAGTACTCTTTACCGTTCTAAGACCCTATACAGAATTTTCATATTACTTGTACTAAAACTTTCATCCTAATTATTCTTTTCTGACCTACGCTCAATACGTCTTTCCTGAGTTCTACTATATTTCAAAAAACCGTAATAACCTACCTTCCTACCTCAACGGTAGTTGATTAAACCCCTTCCGACACTCTCTCTGTACTCGAGTGAAAGTCCGAACAATTCAAAATTTTCGGATGAACTATAGGTTCATCTCTTTTAATAACTTTAGGTTCACACTCAAGTTCTCGAACGAACACTTTCAGCGAGTCAGCACAGACTGAGAAACGCTGGGGTACCCGATATGTCAGGTACCTTAAGAGGTCCGGTCTTATGACCTCACCCATCGGAAAGGGAAGAGGTCTCCTAGAAAGGTTGGGTCCCTAACTTGGGTCCGGAGGGTGTAACGGCCACCTAAGAAATGGTCGACTCTCAAGTTCTCTCTATAAGGGTTTGGTTTCTATATTTAAACCTTGAGTAGTCGTCTTTCTAGGGGACTCCTTCCGTACCTTTAGGTGAGGTCATAAGAACGGATCTCTTAGGGTACCTGTTTCCTCGGACCGTCCGATGTCAGGTAGCCCAGCGTTTCTCAGCCTGTGCTGAGTTCACTAAATCGTACATGTGTCGTCGTTTAACTCTAATAAATTTCAGTTCACTAACCTACTCTAATGGGTCACTCAAATCTATCTTTTCCCTGAAACCCTCAGGGGAGTGGAACAAAATTTTATATTTTCGTTGAAATATTTCAAAATTTTAAAATACTTTGAAAATTTATATTTTTTTCTCCTCTTTTCTATAGATTTCCTCTTGATCTTAAGAGACGGATGAGTGAGGTCCGTGTCTGACCAGCCAGTCATGTTTACGTGACCCTTAGGTCCTCACTTGTAAGTACTTGATCTGATTACAAGGTCTCCACACCCCAGTTGTGACTTTACATTCTTGTTTGTCTGTGTAGACTTGGAGGTTTAGAGTTCAGGTTGGTCCTTTATACCATTATCTGTTTGATCTTTTCGATAACTGATCGTCAACCATTTGGTCAAGAAATCGAAGATCGAGTCACCAAGAGTCACAACCGATACGAAACCTTAGGGACTCCAAACCCCAGGTAGGGTCTTCATGAGGCGACTCAATTGACCAGTCCCCGTGTCGGACCTGTGACCCTCAAGTTACATATCGGTTCCAACCCTTAGTCGTACATCTACTTCTTGGGAGGTCGATTATACTAGTAAGAGTCGTGGAAATCCTCGTCGAAAGTTAAACGAAAAATGGGTTTTTCCAATCTCTCTTCAACGATATGACATTATCTTACTACCGAACTTTCCGACTTTTTATCTGTTGTATACCCCTCTTCAGGACTTGTAAACAAAATTTAACGAAGATCCTTTAGTAAAGAGTCTTGTAATCCGATTCTGGTGTCCCGACACACGTTCGTCTTACTGTTAAACCCGAAAAAACATCGAACACTATCTCATCCGCAACATCACATATCGTCTTCTTAGTAGTCGACCAGACACTCCCTTCCTACTACTTTATACATGTGTCTTACGGGATTTTGTCTCCGAGGCCCCTACTTAAATTATGGACCGTGAAAAGTCCCCTTACACCCTTCTCATTTCTATAATTTTTTTGTATAACGATATTCTTTGTAGAGTGACAACTCTGTCACGAAAACCTTGAGGAAGGTTTGTGCATGGACAACGCAGACAGACAGTCCCATAGTAAAGAAACCTAGGACACATTCACTGGGGTTTTCAAGTGTAACAAGAAAGTCCACCTCATATCCCTGTAGTGTAGTTACCCTACCCAAAACACCGTGACACAACATTTTTTATTTTTATAAAACTTCTGGTTTGGGTGTAATGGGATTCAGGGAAAACGAAAGTTACTAAATAGGACCCCTGAAGGGACCACCAGGTTACCAATTCTTAGTCGGAAGGTTACGTTCCTTACGTTCAAGCTAGGAACCAGCTCCTTAATTCTAAGGTGAACCGAGACCCGTTGACCTCTTTGTGGACGGAGTGTTGATCTCTTCGGCGGGGGAGGGGGTAGTGGAGTCGATCTCTTTCTGGCTCGTGACGTTGTTTCCGGGTCATGTCGGTTTTATTTATTAATTTTTATTATTATTTATTTAATGTACCGATATTAGATCCCTCCTGTACATTTTGCGTTCTTTTCATCATGTCAAACATGTTACAGTCATAAGTTATATCCAAACCCCCGAGTTAAATCCAATTTTGTTACGTTGTTTGAAGAGTTTTGGAATGTATGAATACGTCTTAAACCGGTGTTCTTGCTTCAGTTCTGGGTTCGTTTTGTACCATGCATAAAAAGATAAAGGTACGACACAAACAGGTGTTACCAAAAAGATTCCGTTTTCTCGAGTCCGATAGTGCGACAATAAGGGAAAGTCAAGTCAAGTCAAGTCAAGTAAGCGAGTCAGTACAGGCTGAGAAACACTGGGGTACTTAACGTCGTGCGGTCCGGAGGGACAGGTAGTGGTAGAGGGTCTCAAGTGAGTCTGAGTGCAGATAGTTCAGGTACTACGGTAGGTCGGTAGAGTAGGAGCCAGCAGGGGAAGAGGAGGACGGGGGTTAGGGAGGGTCGTAGTCTCAGAAAAGGTTACTCAGTTGAGAAGCGTACTCCACCGGTTTCGTGACCTCGAAGTCGAAATCGTAGTAAGGAAGGTTTCTTTAGGGTCCCAACTAGAGGAAGTCTTACCTGACTGACCTAGAGGAACGTCAGGTTCCCTGAGAGTTCTCAGAAGAGGTTGTAGTGTCAAGTGTTCGTAGTCAAGAAGCCACGAGTCGGAAGAAGTGTCAGGTTGAGAGTGTAGGTATGTACTGGTGTCCCTTTTGGTCTCGGAACTGATCTGCCTGGAATCAGCCGTTTCATTACAGAGACTAAAACTTATATGATAGATCCGACCAGTATTGAAAAGAAGGTTCCTCATTCTCAGAAAATTAAAGTACCGACGTCAGTGGTAGACGTCACTAAAACCTCGGGGGGGTTTTATAAGGGAAAGTCCCACATAAATTAGGTTCTTTATACACAAAGACCGAATACTTTGAGATGTCAACTCAAAATTTAGGGACTCTTTTATTTACTTCGTTAGTTACATAGAACAATATTTATCATTATCCGTCTAATCAAGAGTCAATGGTAGGTGTCAGACACGAAGTCTGGTCTACAAATTAAGACCGGTCTTACGATTCGACACAAGATTCCTCTACTGACTATGACCAATAAACCCCTCAAAATTTGTTCTTTCAATGGCATAACAGAGAAGAAGAATTTCCCTTGTACTGGAACTATACTTAATACTCTCAGGACACTTGGACAAAGTAAAGGACATTTTGGAGAGGATGGGTAAATGAAGAGCTAAAGTCTCGGTCTACAGAAATAAGGTGTATCCTTTAGTATTCCACAAAAAACAAAATTTATTAACAATACATTGATCACTTGTTACTGTATGACCTATTAAACCTAGATGTTTATCATAACATTGTCACTCTACCATCGTAAAAATATCTATTATATTTACACGAGATATCCTCCTAACTCTTAGATTTTTCTTTAAAAGGTAAATAATAGAGTAATAAATAGGGCTGATGAAGATGATACACTTATTACAATCAAAGAATCAAAATTTCTACTTCATTCGTTGAGTCTTACTTGTGTGTGTGTGTGTGTGTGTGTGTGTGTGTGTGTGTGTGTTTGTGTGACTCCGAAGGGACCACCGAGTCTACCATTTCTTAGACGGACGTCATACCCTCTGGGTCCAAGTCGGAACCCCTTCTAGGAGACCTCTTCCCTTACCGTCGGGTGACGACATAGAGTTTGTGACAAGCCGTGATACAAACAAGGACATGATGCAGTCAAGGTTTTAGTCCGAAGTTTAGATTAAGGAGATTGAGAGAAGACGAGAGATGTGAGAGATCTATTGTAACCTATAAAATTTCCTTTTATGATAGATCGTTCCTTTATTCCTAATTTCTATAACAGAATTAGGTAAGTTCGACGTTATTGTTTTATGGTGTCTGACCCACCGAATCTTTAAGTAACGAGTGTCAAAGCCTTCAGTCTTTCGGGTTCTAACCCTGTGTTCGACTCGACCCACTCCTGGGAGAAGACCCAGTATCTGAAGAACAACATCGGAGTGTACCGTCTGATCCGACTCCACAAGACTCCTTAGACAAAATATTTCCGTGATTGGGGTAAGTATTTCGTCTTTATCTTTATCTAAAGATAAAGATAAAGACGAAATAACTGATACGGTTTCGGAAACTGACACACCTAGTGTTCTTTGACACCTTTTAAGACTTTCTCTACCCTTGTGGTCTGGTGGATTGGACGGAGAACTCTTTGGACATACGTCCAGTCCTTCGTTGTCAATCTTGACCCGTACCTTGTTGTCTGACCAAGGTCTATCCTTTTCCTCATGCAGTTTCGACGTATAACAGTGGGACGAATAAATTGAATATACGTCTCATGTAGTACTCTTTGCGACCTGACCTTCTTTGTGTTCGACCTTAGCTAACGGTCCTCTTTATAGTTATTGGAGTCTATACGTCTACTGTGGTGGGAATACCGTCTTTCACTTCTCCTCGATTTTTCGGAGAACTACTTTCATTTTCTCCTCTTACTTTTTCAACCGAATTTCGAGTTGTAAGTCTTTTACTTCTAGTACCGTAGACCAGAATAGTGAAGTACCCTTTATCTACCCCTTTGTCATCTTTGTCACAGTCTGAAATAAAAACCCCCCGAGGTTTTAGTGACGTCTACCACTGACGTCGGTACTTTAATTTTCTACGAATGAGGAACCTTCTTTTCAATATTGGTTGGATCTGTCATATAAGTTTCCGTCTCTGTAATGAAACGGCTGATTCAAGGCAGATCAGTTCCGATACTAAAAAGGACACCAGTACATACCTACACTCTGAACCTGACACTTCTTCCGACTCGCGGTTTCTTAACTACGAAAACTTGACACCACAACCTCTTCTGAGAACTCTCAGGGAACCTGACGTTCTTCTAGGTCGGTCAGGTAAGACTTCCTCTAGTTGGGACCCTAAAGAAACCTTCCTTACTACGATTTCGACTTCGAGGTCATGAAACCGGTGGAGTACGTTTCTCAACTGAGTAACCTTTTCTGAGACTACGACCCTCCCTAACCCCCGTCCTCCTCTTCCCCTGCTGTCTCCCACTCTACCGACCTACCGTGGTGACGGAACTGCCTGCACTTAGACTCACTTGAGGCCCTCAATCACTATCTTTCCCTCCGGACCGCACGACGCTAAGTACCCCAGCGTTTCTCAACCTGTGCTGACTCACTGACTTGACTTGACTTGACTTGGGGTAGTATTCCCGACGTGGGAGTACTGGATTAGTGGAGGTTTTCTGGGGTGGATGACTATGGTGTTGGAAACCGTAAATGGTTCCAACGTTAGTTTCACAGTCGGTCCTGTCGTTAGATTAGACTCCAAGTCCCAAGAGAAAATTTGGGTGACCAACAATCGTCTTAAGTCAAGAAACACTATTTTCCCTTCTCCGGAAGTAGAGAATCTCCGATGAATGATAAAGGACGGTACACTCCTTCTACCATCAAACGATGATGTTCCAGTTTTTCTCTCGAAGGTTAGAGAGGATAAAGTTTCAAAGGAGTTAAACTTAAAAGTTCCCGAGTGACTTAAATTAGTCCGGACTGGTTCGATTGTAGGTAAAACTAATTGGTTCAGTTGAATAACTTTCACTTTCACTTCAGCGAGTCAGCACACGCTGAGAAATGTTGGGGTACCTGTGGTCCGAGGAGACAGGTACCCTAGAAGGCCCGTTCTCATGACCTCACCCAACGGTAAAGGAAGAGGTCCCTTAGAAGGTGTGGGTCCCTAGTTTGGGTCCAGAGGGCGTAACATCTGTCTTCGAAATGGCAGACTCGGTGGTCCCTTTTAAGAAAGAGAAGGTAGTACAAGTGTTCAGGGTGGATGTGATTCCCCACTCCTTATATATTGTTCCACATATGGGGTCTCCACCGTTATTTTTTTTTTTTAAATTTGTTTAAACCCCTCCCAGTGTATAAGTCTTCTACTTCTCCAACCACCCACCCCGATTTTTAAAGTTTAAAGATTAGCGAAACTGATAGGAGTAGGATTCCAATGGGTCCCACATACCCCACACACATGAGTCAGCACAGGTTGAGAAACGTTGGGGTACCTGACATTAGGTGGTCCAAGGAGACAGGTACCCTAAGAGGTCCATTCTTATGATCTTGTCCAACGGTAAAGGAAGAGGTCCCCTAGAAGGACTGGGTCCCTAGCTTGGGAGAAAAGAAGGCATAGGACGTAAACGTCCGCCCAAGAGATGGCGATCCCAATGGACCCTTCCGATGACCCCCGGGGTGGGATTTAGTGGAATAATCGAATTTGAGTCTCCCCGAGTCTTCGTTGAGGGATCCTTATTGTTTTCCACGAAGAGTGACCTTTAGGGTACAAAATCCTCGTAACACGGTCTCTGGTGCCTGTTTCTGGTTTGTGTAAAGAATAGTATGGTGTTAATCCTTGGATAGAAGGCGTGTGAAGAGGAAGAAACCCCTGTTTCTCTCTGTTCCCTTCCCGACCTAAACCTTTTTACCTCTTGTGTTATTTAAAAGTAATATTATCACTCCATTATTGTGTTTTGAACAAAACGACAGAACATCTTTTTCCGGCGGAGAGAGTTGATATTTAAACCGACTCTCTGTTCCTTTTTTTATTAATATATAAGTGGAGTCAAAAGTTGTTTCCGTCTTCCTCGAAAGGTAAAGTTTAAACAAAACAAAACATGGTGTACACCCAATTAATCTATTTTGGTACAGTACACGGTCTAAGTTAGTCGGACTTTTATTAGTCTTTTGACCCAAACCGTAACAAATACGACAAAACCGAGTCGATTTGTTTTCGTGTTTTACATTTGACCTAGGTCTTTTATTGTATACCCACGACCACGGTCCAAAAGAAAGTACCCTAATAGAGATCGACCGTGGACTCGACGTCTACGACGAGCCCCTGGCAATCTGTTTTGGTGTGCTACGACTATGGGTAAAAGGTACTAATCTGTCACTTGTGGGGGTGCTTCCCGTGAATCAAATAACGGAAACTGTATCCGGTTGGGGTCGAAAGGTCGACAACCGTCAGTTGAACTTTTATGTACAACCTCAATTTTTTACTTTCGTACGAAAACAAACTGAATAGAGATCACTAAAGGAAATCTAAGTAAAAACAACAACAACAAAAGATTTTAGACTTTCCAATCTTTATGTCAGGACTTTAGTGAGAAGTCGACACAATGTCTATCAAGTCACTTATAGTAATTCCTCTTACGTCTAGTAAAGTAACAGTAGGATGACTTCAAGATTTCTTACTTGTAAAATCGTTTATACGTTCACTAGTGTTCTCATTGTTTATCGGTAAAATTTTTGGATTAGTAGACAAACTATTATTTTAGGTTTAGTCGATCAAAAGGGAAGAGAAGGACGATGTATTTGACAGACAATAGTTATGGCTCCCTGTGTCCTAATGTGTGACGAGAGGAATATGGAAAACATTTTTCCTACAAGATACAGGATTTTACACCACCCACCACTGCTTATAGAGAAAGTCAAGGCAAGTCAAGTCAAGTCAACGAGTCAGCACAGGTTGAGAGACACTGGGGTACTTAGCGTCGTGCGGTCCGGAGGGACAGGTAGTGGTCGAGGGCCTCAAGTGAGTCTGAGCGCAGGTAGGTTAGTCACTACGGTAGGTCGGTAGAGTAGGAGACAGCAGGGGAAAAGGAGGACGGGGGTTGGGGAGGGTCGTAGTCTCAGAAAAGGTTACTCAGTTGAGAAGCGTAGTCCACCGGTTTCATGACCTCAAAGTGAAAATCGTAGTAAGGAAGGTTTCTTTAGGGTCCCGACTAGAGGAAGTCTTACCTGACCAACCTAGAGGAACGTCAGGTTCCCTGAGAGTCCTCAGAAGAGGTTGTGGTGTCAAGTTTTCGTAGTTAAGAAACCACGAGTCGGAAGGAGTGTCAGGTTGAGAGTGTAGGTATGTACTGGTGACCTTTTTGGTATCGGAACTGATCTGCCTGGAATCAACCGTTTCATTACAGAGACGAAAACTTGTACGATAGATCCAACCAGTATTGAAATGAAGGTTCCTCATTCGCAGAAAATTAAAGTACCGACGTCAGTGGTAGACGTCACTAAAACCTCGTGGGTTTTTATTTCAGACTGTGACAAAGGTGATAAAAGGGTAGATAAAGGGTGGTTCACTACCCTGGTCTATGGTACTAGAAACAAAAGACTTACAACTCGGAATTCGGTTGAAAAAGTGAGAGGAGAAAGTGAAAGTAGTTCTCCGAAAAATCGAGGAGAAGTGAAAGACGTTATTCCCAATACAATAGACGCATAGACTCCAATAACTATAAAGAGGGTCGTTAGAACTAAGGTCGAACACAAAGAAGGTCAGGTCGCAAAGAATACTACATGAGACGTATCTTCAATTTATTCGTCCCACTGTCATATGTCGGAACTACAGGAGGAAAAGGATAAACCTTGGTCAGACAACAAGGTACATGTCAAGATTGACAACGAAGGACTGGACGTATGTCCAAAGAGTTCTCCGTACAGTCCGCCAGACCATAAGGGTAGAGAAAGTCTTAAAAGGTGTCAAATAACACTAGGTGTGTCAGTTTCCGAAACCGTATCAGTTATTTCGTCTTTATCTATAAAAAGACCTTGAGAGAACGAAAAAGATACTAGGTCGCCTACAACCGTTAAACTAGAGACCAAGGAGACGGAAAAGATTTTGGTCGAACTTGTAGTCCTTCAAGTGCCAAGTGTATAACGACTTCGGACCGAACCTCTTAAAACTCGTAATGAAATGATCGTACACTCTACTCACGATAACACGCCAACATACCCACTTTAAGATGGTCGTTGGTGTAAGGTGAACGGTGTAAGTTACCCATGCAAAAAAGACAATAGACCCCCATGCACCGTAAAGAGTAATAAAGTCGGGAAAACTTTAACAGAACCGAAAGTATTGGGGTGAGAGGGACTGAAGGTCGAGAAGAGGGTGACCCCTCAAGTGCAAAAAACTCGTAATTGACGGACACGAGGAACAGACTACAGAATGTTATTTGTGGTCGTGAAAGGGAGTGGTGTTGGGTCACAGTCTTCTAACCACTCCCCTAGGTTCAAACCAAACCATTGTTTCCTTGTGTCTTTGTTTACCCGAAGGGAACACCAAGATCACCATCTCTTAGACGAACCGTTACGTCCTCTACGTTCTCTGTGTCTAAGCTAGGAACCCAGTCCTTCTAGGGGAACTCATCCTTTACCTTTGGGTGAGGTGATAAGAACGGACCTTTTAGGGTACCTGCCTCCTCCGACCGCCCGATGTCAGGTACCCCAGTGTTTCTCAGTCTGTGATAACTCGCTGACTCGTGTTTGTGTCTTTGTGCCCTTTTCATCTTCTCGTTGTCTCGTCACTATTCGGTCTTAGGATCAAGAAGGAGTTCCCTATGTATATTGTCATAGAAACTCAAGAAGATGTCTTTGATTCCGGGGATGGGTTGCTAAGGATCTTGTGGTGGGACAATGTAGTGGTGTTTGGTTAGTCTTCTTTCAGAGTGTGACGTCGGTTGGGGGGTAAAACGGATAGTTTGGAGAAGGGGGTTCTGATAGTCCTTCAAGTCTAAAAAGCTCATGTCGGTAGACATCAGGAAAGGACCGGGAACAGTATTTGGAGAGAGACGAGGTTTGAGACTGTCAAAGCAAACAAACCGAAGTAACGTGATCCGTGTGTTTCAACTATGAACTGTCTTTCACCATACTTTTTTACACCCCTTTCCCTACAAACACTAAGTCAAGTCAAGTCAAGTCAGCGAGTCAGCACAGACTGAGGCACACTGGGGCACTTAACGTCGTGCGGTCCGGAGTGACAGGTAGTGGTTGAGGGTCTCAGGTGGGTTTGGGTACAGGTAGTTCAACCACTACGGTAGGTTGGTAGAGTAGGAGACAACAGGGGAGGACGAGGACGGGAGTTAGAAAGGGTCGTAGTCCCAGAAAAGTTACTCAGTCGAGAAACGTAGCCCACCGGTTTTATGACCTCAAAGTCGAAGTTGTAGTCAGGGAGGTTACTTGTGGGTCCTGACTAGAGGAAATCTTACTTACCCAACCTAGAGGAACGTCAGGTTCCCTGAGAGTTCTCAGAAGAGGTTGTGGTGTCAAGTTCTCGTAGTTAAGAAGCCGTGAGTCGAAAGAAATATCAGATTGAGAGTGTAGGTATGTACTGATGACTTTTTTGGTATCGGAACTGATCTACCCGGAAACAACCGTTTCATTACAGAGACGAAAAATTATACGACAGATCCAACCAGTATTGAAAGGAAGATTCCTCATTCGCAGAAAATTAAAGTACCGACGTCAGTGGTAGACGTCGCTAAAACCTAGGGTCTTTTTATTTCAGTCGGAGACAAAGGTGACAAAGGGGTAGATAAAGGGTACTTCACTACCCTGGTCTACAGTACAAGAATCAAAAGACTTACAACTCGAAATTCGGTTGAAAAAGTGAGAGGAGAAAGTGAAAGTAGTTCTCCGAGAAATCAAAGAGAAGTGAAAGACGGTATTCCCACCACAGTGGACGTATAGACTCCAATAACTATAAAGAGGGCTGTAAGAACTAAGGTCGAACACGAAGTAAGTCAGGTCGCAAAGAGTACTACATGAGACGTATATTCAATTTATTCGTCCCACTGTTGTATGTCGGAACTGTATGAGGAAAAGGATAAACCTTGGTCAGACAACAAGGTACAGGTCAAGATTGACAACAAAGGACTGGACGTATGTCTAAAGAGTTCTCCGTCCAGTCCACCAGACCATAAGGGTAGAGAAAGTCTTAAAAGGTGTCAAATAACACTAGGTGTGTCAGACACTTCGATTGTACTGTGTTTTTAGTCGACGACTCAAACCCGAAACAAACCTAGGTCTGTAGTTGTTTAGTCGATAAATTTGTAAAAAAACATTGGGACACTCTTTAAACCTATACTTGATCTACTGTTTTTTACAATAATTAAAAATAACCTACAGTGTTACCACACTACAATCTTTTACAGATATAAATCGTCTTTGTATATGATTTTATAAGTCTCACTTTACTTTACCATACAATTAAACGAAATTTTACGAGGTAAGTCTTTTCCTTTTATTTCTTCTCATAACACCGTCTTAGAACTATTAACACATTAGACCTGAATTCCCTACACACCAGAGTAATATGACAAGAAAGAGGAGGAATTTACGAAGGTAAAATTTCATGTTTTAATTTCTCTTTCATTTCATTTCTATTAAAAATGAAGTTTTGATATTTAAAGTCTCTACCTTGTTTGAAGTTCACTTCAAACTAATTCCTGAACCAAAGAAGAATTGGAGGAACATCGAAAGTTACCACAGACCGCGTAGGAATCCGATCGGAAGATTACTAGTCCCGTGGTATACAGGGCCATCCGGGCCTGTGAGGGTGAATGTAGATAACAGGATTGTGTTGATAAATATCGTACCAGAAAGTAAGTCTACACTGGATCAAACCCTACTATTTAATGTACCAGTGGGGTCGAGTACCAACAGTCGGGTGACAGTTGGTGTTAATCCCGAAGTACGATGATACAGATACAAGTGGACTTATCCTTCTTTGACGAAAGGGACTTCGTTGGTCATTTGGAGTGGTTATTAGGGATACAAGGTCTTCCTGACACATGGGTGGGTACTTGTTCGTAGTACCGGTCTCACCACCCAGGTGAGAACTCTCGTCTCTCGTCTCAGTCAGGAGCCCAGGAACAAACCACGCCGACTCTACCTAACTTGCACCCTCCTTTCGTGACTTCCAGTGGTGTGTAGAACGGTACACAGACGGTCGTGGGATCAAATCCAGCGTCGTAGAGAATGAGAATGAGTCCGGTGACTTTATTGAGAGAACAACTAGAGGAAAATCAAAATCAGGTAACTAGGGTGTAGTAATGGTCTTAGACTAGTATAGTGACGGTGTAAACTGTAAAAAACTACAGAACGGAAGTGGACATTTTATTTTAGATTTACGGAAACGAATTATTTGTTTCGACGAGGTATAGACCAGAAACAGACCAATAGACAGATGGGAATAGGTTGAAACAGAAAAAGTGTGAAAAGTCAAGTCAAGTCCAGTCAGCGAGTCAACACAGGTTAAGAAACGCTGGGGTACTTAGCGTCGTGCGGTCCGGAGGGACAGGTAGTGGTTGAGGACCTCGAGTGGGTCTGAGTACACGTAGCTCCTCAGCCACTATGGTAGGTCGGTAGAGTAGGAGACAGCAGGGGAAGAGGAGGACGGGGGTTAGGGAGGGTCGTAGTCTCCGAAAAGGTTACTCAGTTGAGAAGCGTGCTCCACCGGTTTCATGAAATTCAAATCGGTTTGACTTACTGAAAGTCCTGACAAGTATATGTTCCGAAAGGAACAGAGTAGGGGGGTTCGGACGGAGGAAGAATAGATAGGTCGTTTGAACATCAGTGGGAAGGTACCAGTTGAACTCGTGATTGAAGAGGTTGAGGACGGACCCAGAAAGATCTTGAATGATCTATATACCGTAACAAGATTCTCAAAATGTTTTCAGTCAAATAAATTAGGAGTGTGTCCTCCCCGATAATACAATGACGATGGTGTCTGTATGTGATCTAGGTGATACAGATACAGACAAGTACATGAGATACAAATAGGCGTCCCAGTTTCAGAAAAAAAGAAAAAGAAGAAAAAAAAAATCTCGGTTTCAGAAAATAAACTTACTCTCAGGAGACTAAAGACGGAAATTAAAGAAGATGTAACCATTAGATGGACATTGTTTCTTCTCAGTTAAAACTAAGAAGGTACGATGCAGACAATGAAACTGAAATTGAGAAAAAAAAAAAAACGGACAAAACAATAATATTAGTATGTATTACAGAACTGAGTCCCTTAGGACGAGGGGACGGACACGATACGACACGAGTCAAAATAAACTGACACTGGGGTACCTGAGATCGGGAGGTCCCAGGAGACAGATACCCTAAGAGGTCCGTTCTTGTTACCTCACCCAACGGTAAGGGAAGAAGTCGGGGAGACAGACTGACCATCCGAGTTCACGGAAACAAGTCTTGGGAACTCCGCGTTCCAGATCACCTTCAGTCGATCAAACGATAGGACCTGGATAAACCAATATTAGTCAAATACAGGATAAGAATCCGACATAGTAAGAAAATTTGTAACACGAAACGGGGGAAGGGAAGGGTATTGTCAACCCCGACCCTTCGTTCTTCCTTTATATGTTCCTTCGTTTGTCTACTTTCTCCATTATATTCCTTTTATCATCAATTATGAATATCTTAAATTGAGCCATAGGTCGTGTCAAGATTTTCGAAATGTTTTCAGTTAAGTAAATTAGGAGTATGTCCTCCACGATAATAATAGGGAGTGAAATCAACAAGTCGGCCATTTCTTAGGTAGACGTTACGCCCTCTGGGACCAAGTTAAGGACTCAGTCCTTCTAGACGACCTCTTCCTTATCCGATGGGTGAGGTCATAAGACCTGACCTCTTAAGTCCTGATATGTCAGGTACCCCAGTGTTCCTCAGACTGTGATGACTCACTGAAAGTGAATGACTACTCTTTGACTCCGTGTGTCTCCAGTAAAAAAAAAAAAACGGTTTTAGAAAAATTTGTTTTTTACAACTTTTGGAAAAAAAATGACTCTCTATAGATTCTATTTAACGGATATAGACGAAAAGAAATTCTTTCACAGTTAATGTATAAGTGAGAACGGTTCTGTAAGTCGTAGACGGAAGATTACTTGGGAGACTCTAACTTGGGACACGACGTCGACAACTGGCAGTTGTACGGGGTTTCCGTCAATTCCCACCTCTTTCTCCGTGAAACACGAGGTCCTCTTAACCACCCTGTCCAGAAATCTATCTACAAAGGTCCTTGATTTAAAGTACTAGAGTTAGGAACGTAGAGAAGTATAGATCTTTTCGTGATGTAGGAAAGTACCACTGTAGTTAAGGAGGATTGATCGTCTTTTGGAAACTTTCAATCCACGAAACTAACGTGACTCGAGGGGGAAGTGGTTTTAGTATATATGACTGGAAGGGGGTGATGGAGAAGTCTCGTCAGAGAGTCTCGATAGACTCCATTACAGAGGGTCCGACGTCAACAGTAAAACGGGGTCCGCTTTGAATTGACCGTTGAAAGTGTGACACATAGAAAAAATCATCTGTTTTCAGATGACTTACATCGACACATTGTCCTCCCTTTCCCCGTCCCGTGTTGAAAAGTTTCTTACTATATCGGGTTCCTACGTTGTATTTGTCTAATCTTAGTTTATTCTGGTTCTACCGTCTGTTCTGATCTGGAACTAGGAATTAGTCGTTCACTTTGTCAAGGTTCCGTGACAATGTTCTGGTTCCTCACCCACCACTGGGTTTAGGACCTTTAGAGGTGGGGAAGGGTTTTTATCAACCTTATTAGGAGGGTGAGTAGTTGTATACTTTAATTGGTCCGACATTTTTGATTGGTGTATAAAGTGTCAGAGTGAGTGGGTGACGATACCGGGTGTGAGAGTCAAGTCAAGTCAATGAGTCAGCACAGGTTGAGAAACGCTGGGGTACCTGACGTCGTGTGATCCGGAGGGACAGGTAGTGGTTGAGGACCTCAAATGGGTTTGAGTACAGGTAACTCAGTCACTACGGTAGGTTGGTAGAGTAGGAGACAGGAGGGGAAGAGTACGGAAGTTAGAAAGGCCCATAGTCCCAGAAAAGTTTACTCAGTCGAGAAGTGTAGTCCACCGGGTTCATAACCTCAAAGTCGAAGTCGTAGTCAGGAAGGTTACTTGTGAGTCCTGACTAAAGGAAATCCTACCTGTTATTCTTTCACCCAGAGAGATATAAGTTCAGTCGCGTTTTGGTAAACACCCCACCTTCTATTTTGTTCAAAGAAACATTAAAGTGGAATTTATATCGGTCAGGATGGCCCCCTTCCCCACCTTATTCGTCTACCAGTGAAGCTAACGAGAGCACCTACCCTCTTCATACTAGTCATCAACCCCACACACACATCCCCCTGCTCATACCACACCCAGAATCCCTGAAAGCCCCTTGAAGTCAGTGACGTGACTCTAGAGGCCTACAGAGGAGCACACCGAGTTGTGGTCTATATTGTAGTCTAACATTCCTACGCCCCTCCTTCGAGGAGCCCGAAACGGGGGCCTCAGAGCTACGCCCGAAATCCAGACGTTTACCCTTTGCTTGCTGAACTACCGTGTTCGACCCACACTTGCTCTACGGACCCCGGCGCCGGAGGTAGCCGCTCCGCCCGCACCGCATCCACTTTGGGCGCTCGCGCAGGGCCGGAGTGATCAAACAGGGACGCCGGCGGGGCATCCGTGGCGCCACGAGGCTCCTAGGGCTTGGCGCGGCGGTACCGACGGGCCCAGCCGCAGCGCGGGCGGCCGCTACCGGACGCGATGCGGCCCAGGAGCGTCGGGGGGCGGGTCGGCAGCCTGCGGCTGGAGCTGGCGCCCGACCACTCAGAATCGGCCGCGACGGCGGCAGGACGGCGAGGCTCGACGGGCCCGAGCGGGTCACCGCGGGGGGACTCGGGGCGTCCGGGACGGGCGCGGGGAGACGCGGGGAAATGGACGCTTGGCCCCAGCCGGCCCACAAGTAAGTGAGACTGGATGGGGAGCAAGTAAGTCGCAAGGACGACGAGACACGGGGCGCAGCTGCTCATCCGCACAACCCTCTGAGAGACCAGGGAGTTCCTCGAAGGGCAGAACAGCCCCTCTGCCTGGTCGTGGTCCGTTCGTCAACGACACACTATTGCTCGACACCCTACCTACGAGGGTAGTGGATCCTCCTCTGGGGTCCGGTCAGACAGCCCCGAGCTCCCACTGTTCCCCTCTTCGGTCCCCTCCGAAGATACTCTCTCGCCACATTGGCAGCCACACCTCGATTCTAGACTTCTAACTCATCGTCGTTTGAGTCACTCCTCCTTTTTCAAAGTCTACGGTCGTCATCATGGATGTCTCAGAATCGAGTCCCCGGTGTCCTGAGTATCGTTCCCCAGAGAAGTCCGACTTAACATCTCGACCCTTTTCTTTGACAGGCCATAGTTGTATGACGTTCGGTGTACACAAAGACAAGGAAAAACAAAACCAACCAGGCCCAGAATCAACACCGTGCAACTCCGCGCGGCCCAAAATCAACGTCGCACACTTGAGCTCCAGATCAGGGGGCTGGTCCCTAACCTTGGACACAGGGGACGTAACCCTCGAGTCTAAGAGTCGGTGACCTGGTGGACCCTTCAGGCGGCGTATACAAGAATCTAAAAGGCATCATCAATTCAGAGAATTCAGAACAGGCTGAGAACGCTGGGGTACCTGATATTGGACGGTCCGAGGAGACAAGTACCCTAAGAGGTCCATTCTTATGACCTCACCCAACGGTAAAGGAAGAGGTCCCCTAGAAGGGCTGGATCCTTAGCTTGGGTCCAGAGGACGTAACGCCCGCCTAAGAAATGACTGACTCGAAGTTCCCTTCGGGTAATATATGCCTAAAAAGTATCGGTATAATTTTTCACTTTTTAATCATCCACCTAAATTAAAATTGTTACACAAAAATAAATTAGGACATACAGGTGTCACTACAGAACTGCACTTTAGTTTATTTGTAATAATTACTCTACAAAGTGAAAAAAAAAAAAAACCATGGTTCAGAAACTTTGGGTCACTTTAAATGTGATTGTCCTAGAAAGTCAAATCTGTCTAAAGTACATGAGTCAACGGTGTACATCAATCACCGATGGAATAACTAGACACGAGAGGAGGATACCACCCCTGGTCCTGTACCTTTGAAGACCATTCGTTGTGTATTTGTCCGTCCGCTTACGACTCCTGTAACCATGGTAAAACTACTCGAAATCCCCTCTCTGTCCAAATCCGACGACATTTCAAGAGAGTCCGACACAAACTCTTCTTACCTAATTAACCTCTTTTTAGACCTTTGAACCGAGAATATAGAGAATAAGTGTAGTGTAAGGTAGGACTAAGGTGGGTGTCATTACACAGAACGGGAATCTATGTGACGTGAATTACAGGACTGACAACTAATCAGTATGTGTCAGAACACTGTAGAAAATACAACGGGACAGTAAAAGGTCTCAAAAAAAACAAAGAATTCTCGTCTCTGACCCATAAAGGAAGACACCACCACCAAATCAGTTATTCAGCACAGACTGAGAACGTTAGGGTACCCGACATCGGACGGTCCGAGGAGACAGGTACCCTAAGAGATCCGCTCTTATCACCTCACCCAACGGTAAAGGAAGAGGTCTCCTAGAAGGGCTGGGTCCTTAACTTGGGCCCGGAGGACGTAACGTCCGTCTAAGAAATGATTGGCTCCCTAAGAAATGGTTAACTCCCTTCGGGAAAAGAAGATCATTTGTGAGTTAAACACGCCGAAGGGTCCACCGCGATCACCATTTCTTGGGTAGACGGTTACGTCTCCTGCGATCTCTGGTCAATCTAGGAATCCAGCCCTTCGAGGGGACGTCCTCGCGTACCGTCGGGGGAGGTCCTAAGAACGGACCTCTTAGGGTACCCGTCTCCTCGGACCGCCCGGTGTCGGGTACCCCAGCGTTTCTCACTTCGTCGAATCGTACGTGCTTCCTTGTGAGTTGAATGAGAATAGACTAATTGACTATCTAAAGACCTTGTCTCAGTCTACCCGACCTTTCCAAAGTCTTTCGTTATACGAAAGTAAGTTGTCTGTAAAGAACTGGTGACGACCTATGGATGGTCCATAGTTGGAACCTTACTCATTTACTTGTTTTGTCTATTTCCAAACTTCATCGTTTGAGAAACTCAAGAACGACACAGACTAAGTAAGGTGTGGCGTTGGGACACTCGTTCCAGGAAAAGTCCACAGTGAATTTACTCCTCTGTCTCTGAGTCTTTCACCATTGAGTAGGTCCTATGAAGTGGATTATTCACCGTCTGGATCCCAAGATTTAGGATTACGAGAGATAATAAATAAATAAACCGACACGACCCAAAATCAACGTTTCTTGTCTGAGAATCAACACCGTACTCCCTAGATCAAGGGACTGGTCCGTAACTTGGTCCCAGGGGATGTAACCCTCGTACTTGAGAATCGGTGACCTGGCAGTCCCTTCAGGGGATTGTGAGAGATGACACTGAACGACTTAGGAATCTTTATTCCGAAAGAAAGAAAGAGAAGAAAAGTAATAAGTTGAAATTTTTCTTTTAACATCAACTAAATGTCACAACACGACCAAAGTCCATATATCGTTTCACTAAGTCTATTTATTTATATATATATACATATATATGAGTATGTCTATATATATATAAATCTAAGAAAGGGGAATATCCAATAATGTTTTATAACTAATGTCAAGGGTCTTTATTCGGAAAGTCTTACCTCACAAGACAGACGCTATATTTCGTCTATTCTATAATCCGACCCATCTCGAGTAGAGAAATACCTCTTAACATTTTTAGAGTCAGGACCTGACTAAACGTTCCGTTAACCTTGGGACACCATAAAACTTCTATCTTTATTATAACCACTAAAAAAAAAAAATTGTAGACATCTATGAAACCTTTTCCGTCACATCTCTTAGATTCGACAGTCAGTCCTCTGGAGAAGTCATCAGGTCCGTGTACCTCCGATTACACATCCGGCCACTAAGATTTGGAAAGGTGGGGTCACAGGGGAAAAATATTGTTTATACTTTCAGAGGACATTATAGGATTTCTAAATATCAGTTATTTTTTATGGGTATTTCTATTAAAAAATTTTCGTCAGATGACGAGACCAACTTCGTATTTCCATGTTATTCATAAAATAATCTTTTACTGTACAGACGATAAATTTATACATTCACGAGTTCATACTAATGTAATCTTCTGTGTCACTTCATGACTAGTCAACGACCGTATAACGTGGTCCGGTGTCTTTAGTGACACTCACACTACCGTTTTCACGTCCGATTAAAGTCTACATGATGTAACCGTCAGTCTATGGTATTCACGGTAACAGTAACTGTTTGATTAAAGAGGGTTCAACACTTGTTAAAAACCAATGTTTCACCTTAGAAAGGAGTTAGATGTACTATCGACGTGAGGACCTTTTAAGTCAGAAGTGATTGTGTTTACAATATACATCATTTCAGGATCTGATTCTACCAGTATGCGTCCGAAAAGTGGATGAGTCACAGGTCCCCTCAGAAAACTTCGGAATTCCCTAGGTCTGTCAAACAACAGGTCACTACAGAGTATGTAAAATCCTGACGATCCTAGTTATCAGGGGTAGGTAGTTTATGGGAGGGAGGATAGGGTGAATGACACTGTTGGTTTTTACAGGAGTGTTTAAAAGTCTTCCGGGGATTTCCAGAAAAGACGAAAACATCCCTTAGTAACCACGTCCGTCACTGGTTACTACGCCATTTTCTATTCTTTCAACCATCATCATTGGAATCCCCTTGAGTCTCCAGGACTCTCACTACCCTTCAACTGTTTTCCACCACATTGTTTCTTGTCTATTGGATCCATACCCTACATAAGTGATTAGAGTAACTTTTATCATTTCACAAACAGTTCCTTAACTTCAACCTCTTCCTTTACCGTTGGGTGAGGTCACAAGAACGGACCTCTTAGGGTCCCTGCCCCCTCGGACCACCCGACGGCAGATACCCCAACGTGTCTCAGCCTGTGCTGACTTCGCTGAATCGTCGTCGTTCCTTAACTTCTGTAAAAAGTATAGTAAAAAATTTTCCTACGTTGAATAAAATTTCAAAAAAATTTTACACATAGACATCAGTATATATCATATATTAAGACAGAGTCTATTCGAACGGAAATCCCTAATTCTTAAGTACAAGTGATCGGACAAACTCCCCTCTTCCGTTACCGAGGGGTGAGGTCATGAGAACGGACCTTTTAGGGTACCTGTCTCCTCGGACCATCCGACGTCAGGTACCCCAGAGCTTCTCAGCCTGTGCTGACTCGTTGAAGTGAAAGTGAAAAATGAAAGTACGTAACCTCTTCCTTTACCGTTGGGTGAGGTCACAAGAACGGACCTCTTAGGGCCCCTGCCCCCTCGCACCACCCGACGGCAGATACCCCAGCGTCTCAGCCTGTGCTGACTTCGCTGAATCGTCGTCGTCGTCGGACAAACTCTCTAAATTTTCTAATTGTATATCCGTCTTTATGGACACATCATGAAACTTATTTTATAATAGAATGTTAATTTATAAAGTATTAGTCTCCAGTGTCAGTTGAAACAAAATCGTTTCGACGAAGAGTACCTGTTCATCTTTTCTTTGAAATCTCAAATCTCTTCTTATAATTGTTAAAAACTTCGTCAAACTTGGTACGAGTCAAACATACTGCACCATCGGAAGATTAAAAATCACGAAAGGGTTTCTCGTATGGAGGATCACAATAACCCAACTACATCGATCGAAGGGTCCACCAAGTTACCATTTCTTAGACGGACGATTACGTTCTCGGTGATCCTCTGTACCCTAGGTAGGGAACCACGGGACCCCTAGTCCTTCTAGGGGACCTCCTCCTTTACCGTTGGGTGAGGTCATAAGAATGGACCTCTTAAGGTACCTGTCTCCTCGGACCGTCCGATATCAGGTACCCCAGTGTTTCTCAGTCTATTCTGACTTGTGTGTGTGTGTGGGAAAATTCTTTTAATCGGTGCATACAAAGACACATTCGTTTTGACTATGTACTTTTAGTTTTGTATAGTTTGTACTTTTAACAGTCCACGAATAAGTAATGGTTTTTTTTCTGGTGAAAAGAAAAAGTTAACGTTAAACTTAAATTTTGTAAATGGAACTTCGAAGTGAAACTTCTTTAGTGTACCCAATAGATAATATACGGGTATAAAAGTCGGAACGGGATAAAAGGAGCGACAAGGAAAATGACATCTTATCACAAGGTAGTGACATAGTATTCTCCTCCGATTTCATTTTACATTCGAGGTACCTGTCCCTAAAACGACATAAAGGTCGTAAACATTACCATAGACTATGTACCATTCGTGAAGTTTTTATTTGACAACTCACTTATCAACAATAACACCTTATCCTTCCTCAAATGAAATAGGATGTCTATTTTTATGTTCTAAGTCGAATAGATTTCACATCAAGTAATATATGGGAGGGGTATGTACCGTTAAGAACAGACGGCGGACGGAACTTATTACGGTAGTAGTGAGAAAGAGGAAATGGAGGTAGTTCTGTGAATCTAGCAGTCAGGTAGTTCTACGAATAAGACACTAAGGAAAGAGGGAAGAGTGATAACCAAAAATAGTAGAGATGGGACCAGACAACATTATCGGAAATTTTTGTCCAGAAAAACGAGACCGGGAAATGTGAAAATTTCAGTGTGACGATAGTCAATAAAAAGATATGATGTCTGGATTAAAATCCTGATAGTTAAAATTTTTAATAAAATGGTTCCAGGAACAATAATTAAATGGTTCCAGGTTTGAATGGTACCCGAAGGTACCACCGAGTCACCGTTCTTCCTGGGCGGATGGTTACGTCCTCTGCACTCAAGAGAGGGACCTCCTCCTTTCCTGTCGGGTGAGGTCATAACGACGGACCTCTTAGGGTACCTGTCTCCTCGGACCACCCGACGTCAGGTACTCCAACGTTTCTTAGCCTGTGCTGAATCGCTGATTTGTCGTCGTTTGAAAGGCACCACTGACAACCCTAACATGTTTATACGGTAACACTGGATGTCCTCAGAAGTACTCGACTGGGGATTTATTTGACAATGGGTCGGGGTAGAAGGTAAGAGACAAGACATGGGACTCGACACTGAAATGGATGACATCAAAAGAGGAGTAGACTTTAAGAAACGGACCGTTTGAGGAAAATTAAAAAATTCTGAGTCCAATAACTACACTGTGGAACGGACTGAGCTTAGGGGACCATCTATTTCAACAGAATAGGAGTCATGAAGGAATCTTTCAGTATGTCAAAAAAATAATGTATTAAAGAATATGGTTTTAATAAACATATATATATATTCGTGGACGAAACACTTCAGAGTCCCCAGTCTTGAGTGTACGAAGACACTAACCGTAATGTCAACTGGTACCATCAGTGAATCAACAAATAAATTTCTTGTCGATAATTGAAAATAATGATGACTCATCGAAATATTTGTCCCTACAAATCAAGGTGTATGAAAATTTTTTAAAATCAAATAAAAAACAGACGGGATCTAGAACCAACGACGTACGTCCGAAAGAGATCAGTGTCGTTCGCCCGAAAAGATCAACGCCGCTCGTCCAAAGAGACCAACGTCGTTCGACCGAAGAGTAACGACACCGAAGACAACAGCGGCTCACACCCGAGACCGCGTCCCCGAGTCAACGGGGTACCGTGGACATTAGCATGGTCCGGGTCCCAGTACAGGGGACGTAACCGTAGACCCAAGGATTGGAGACCCGGTGGGTCCTTCAGGAACCCAAGTTGTATAACTACGCACACAAGAAAAAGACAACCTAAAGAGGAAATACAATCAAAGATTCCCTCTTGTTCTCAGACATATACAAAACGAGTAATGAGAAAAGGGATCTTAAATCGTGTCCCGGACCGTATCTACGATTTATTCACACATAAATATTTATTTACGATTCACTTGCAACTCTCTCACTGACCAGAGGGTAGAAATGAAAGAGGTAGTGTTGATGAAAAAACTCCGGCTTATATAAAAATGAAAATAAAGGGAGACCATGTTGATAATAGATAGAACTTGAATTTACAACGTCAGAATCCTATCTTCAAAATCGTAAAATATTGTGAAAGTCCGTCAAATGTAAATAGATCTTCCAATAAATGACGAATACGACAAAACCTTCTTATTTTACGGAATCCCTTAAACATTTGTCAAAAACACGAGGTGGTGGTGGGGGAGCGGGTGTTCGTCATCGTCGAAACGACCTCACGCGACAAAAGGTACAAGAGTCTTTAAGAAACTAAGTACTATCGTCTTGTAAATTTCATCAAAAAGAGTCACACACACACACAAAGCCACCTATAAACTTTGATCCACTATTATTGTCTATGGACTGAATAGGGTGGACAACTAAACGACCGCAATAAATTTATCACGAAGAAGAGAAACTTTACATAGAAAATTTGATTTTAATCTATAAGAAATGTCCGTTTCTGTCAACATTTCTAGAAATAAGAGAGTCAAGATTTGCACATTCAAAGATGGATTACTAATTGTCTCCTTACTTTGTTGATCTCCTTTCTTTTTACCTTCTGGTCTCCCGGATTAGAATCTCGTACTACTTGACTGTCGGAATCCCTCAATTTTTCCGATAGTATTTACTCTAAGACACTACTAATAAAAAAAATTACCATTTCTCCGGTACATAATTTCCAATTCATATCAGTCTCACGTGTATGTGAGACTGAAGACCACAACGAAAAGTCGAAATCCCTTGACATAGTATCGGACTACGAAGACTATTGTATCAGTCAGAGGTCGAGACAAAAATTGCAGACAGTTACGCGAAGTCAAATGAGCAAGAAAACTTGTGGGTCGCACACTTTCGACACGTGATCCACACCCTACGCACTCGGTCGTGACGACGGGAGTTCCTACCTCCCGTCGTTTGGCGAACATTTGCCGACTCATCATCAAACCCAAACTCTTGGAATACCGGAGACACTCTCTTAAAATTCATCTTCAAAATCATTCACGGTACAACAACAATTCCTGAAGGGACCACCGTGTTTGTCAGTTCTTAGACGGACGTTACGACCTCTGGGCCTAAGTCAGGGACCTAACCCTTCTAGGGGACCTCTTCCTTTACCGTTGGGTGAGGTCATAAGAACGGACCTCTTAGGGTACCTGTTTCCTCGAACCACCCGACATCAGGTACCTTAACGTTTCTCAGCCTGTGTTGACTCGTTGATTGTGATACAACAACAAGTCAACGATTCAACACAGACTGAGAAACGTTGGGGTACCTGACGCAGTGCGGTCCGGACGGACAGGAAGTGATAGAGGGTCTCAAATGAGTTTGAGTACAGGAAACTCAGCTACCACGGTAGGTCAGTAGAGTAGGAGACAATGGGGGAAGAGGAGGACGGGAGTTAAAAAGGGTCACAGTCCCAGAAAAGGCCACTCATCCGAGAAAAGTAGTCCACCGGTTCCATAACCTCAACTATGGTTTAAACAACTATGGATTAAAATATAAGGGTGAACCGTATTGAGAAAGTAAGTAAGGAAGGCAAAATCTTTTGAACACTATAAGACAAATCTTTGTCGAATCTCAACAACTGATGAAATGAGAGTAAAAATTCACAGTCACATAGATAAAGACCATGACACATAACAGATATAAGACAGTTATACTATTTCAAAAAAATTGACTCTAAAACACCTCCTAAACAGAGTCCATGAACATCATATTTTAGTGAAAACCGGTCTTTTTCACACTGGTACACCCTAGAAGATTTCAGAAAAGAAATAATTATTAGAAATAATTATAATGATTGTTTGGAAAAAGACTCAAACAAAGAGGAATTTGTCACGAACGGTTAGAAAAGTTGGAAATTTAAAAGTATGGACAGAGGACGGGGGTATACAATTATTATAAAAATAAAAACTAGTGACTTATATATGTTAACTCTATTTTTAATTACGACACTTACATAACTCAAGTACTATACGTTTGTCCTTCCTTTACTTGATTGAAAAATCACTTACGATAATTAGTTTGTGACAATATAAAAGGGTGAAGAGTAATATTGATCACTTCAACCTATGATGAAAAACAGTAAAATGAGTATTCTTTTGATTCCTAGTTTCACCAGTCAATTGAGAGAGTTCCAGTATCTCGATCGTTCACTGGTCTGATCCTGTACTTTGGTTGAAACTGAAATTCTCAGGAACTGAAAAATGTAATAGTATAAAAAATGACAAAAATGAAAAACAAAGTGCTTACAAAATGACAAGGTAGTAAACCTATAGGCTTTAACTACTTTAAGTCAAGGTTTTTTACTATATGTCAGAAACAAACCCCCATTAAAAATCTCGGAAGTCTTCGAAGTTCTACACAAATTTTTAAGAATATAAAGTTTTGTCTCAATTAAAATAAAGTGGAGTTGAGTTTTTCCTTCTTTTATTATGACATATTACTTTGAATTCGATTTTCGTAACGATGAAATTCTTTAATACCGAAATTTGATTTCTGTGATAAAATCCTTATTTTCATCGAAAGTCTTTTACAACTAAAGGGTTCTTTTTTCTTATTCGTTTAACGTTCCACAACGTCCATTTGGCTTTCTTTCTCAAATTCCTTATGACCGGTCCCTTAAGCTTCACCCACATTATTTTCTGATTCTCATATATTCCCTCCCCTGATCGTCCTCTGTGTCGGTAGTGAAAATGTTAGTCCCATCCCTATTTTAATTCCCTAATTAAAGAGTTCCTAATTTTTCCTCTATGGTTTCTAGTCCACATAAACAAAAATAACTTCTTAAATAAAAATTTCAAATAAAATTTCATCTGTCAGTCTCCCAAAAGACTGACCTCTTCAATCAATAATACTTATTGGGGGAACCGTTGGTGAGGTCATAAGAACGGATCTCTTAGGGTACCTACCTCCTCGGACCATTCGAGACCAGGTACCCCAGCGTTTCTCAACCTGTGCTGACTTCGTTGAATCGTGTGTGACTGACCACCCGAGTAGGGTTCTAAAAAGAAAAATTTATTTGAAATAAAAAAGGGCACTAAAATTTTCTTTGCTAACATATTATAGTACATCATTAACTTTATCGATGGTAAATAACTTACAAATGGCGTACATTTTTATACTCCACTACATATACATACAGGATTAAGTATTTTTGAGTCTCGTCGGGCTCTTCATCCAATAATAATTGGAGTAAAATGTCTACTTCTTTGTAACCATAGGGACCTCTTCCTTTGCCGTCGGGTGAGGTCATGAGAATGGTCCTATTAGGGTACCTGTCTCCTCGGACCACTCGATATCAGGTACCTCAACGTCTCTCAGACTGTACTGTCTCCTAACAGTCGTACTTTGTGATCATATCTCCAATTCATTGAACAAGTCCCAATGTAACGACTGTACATCTCTCGTTAAGTTTGGTGTAAAGAGACTTGACGTTTTAGACACTAGGTTTCAGAAACAAAGTCACTATTTTCCATCTATTATTCTTATATATTGACGACAATTTACAAAACCAAATATCCTAAGGTAAAAAAAAGGACCACATATACGACTGGGAGGACAGAACATCGAAAATAAGAGATGGTACCAGACATTTGTAAGGCGTTATATAATAAATTAACACCCGCGTCTAAAACCTATACGGAAACAAATAAATTGATAGGAAGATAACAACCCATAAGTCTAACAAAGGTCAAAATATATAATGTTTATTACGTCACTACGTATAAGAATGCATCTTCGAAAGTACGTGGGGAGACAAAAGAATCGGATTACTGTACTTATACAAATTCCGATGACTAAGGATCCTACTTTAATTGTCTGACAGGGTTGAACTTAAACGTCTTAGTCAAACTCTTACAAGTAACTTGGTGAGGGAACTGTTTGGCATTCCGAAACTCAATAATCGATTTACCTATGGAGAGAAATAATTACCGGAAATATGACCTCACACTGTCTAACGGTGTACCGGGACGGGTCTTCAACTTCCTCCATGACCATTAGGATGAAAGTATGAATTGTTTGACCAACCAAAATAAAATTTACATCCTGAAGACCTGTATGTTGAAGGACAACCTCCTACTCCCTTTCATTGTAAAACACCCCAACCCCCCTCCTTTAATATTCTTTACCCCTGTAGTTCTTGGTCACGATCCCAGATCAAACTGTAATCTATTAATTCACTGTGATAAAAGAAATCCATCAAATATTTTGATGGGTCATTCACCAACACGTTCTGAAAAATTCTGAAAACACTTACCCGTGATTTCAGTCTGTCCCTACAAAGTAACTCATACTTGAGTGTGACATTTGTATTAACTTACTAAAAATATTAGATAATTTTCTCACACCTTCCTCAAAATTTAGTAACAACTTCTGGATCCGAGACAGACCCTAATCTCATGGACACAAGTTCGGGGTCCCGTCTGTGACTACTAGTAACGATGTTGAGTCTGTACGGTACACTGATAAGTCCTGGAGTCACAGAAGGACGTATTTTCCTTCCTTCACCTCACCCAAAACTGATCTATAAAAGACAAAAAAGAAACTAGAGATCTTTGCGGTTGTTTTGTAACCTGTAGAATTCCTTTGATAATTGAAAAACAACATACTTTCATATTACAGAGACAAGGATCCTATGGTACACATGAAGACAAATATGGAAAGTTTTCTTCAGTCTATCTTTACCTCGTAAAGGTCTTTCTCTGTTATTTATCTACTTAACCGTCTTCACACACTAACACACTCTCCTTCTGTCTGTCCCTTCCGAGTAAACTTCCATCGGATTTTATCAAGTCTTGAAGCAAATCTTAAATCCTTATCACATCTTGAGTTAAGTCCTTCAATGACCTGTTTTCATTAGATCACTTTCATGGTATTATTTTACTATGTCCTATAGTTAACCGATTTTTTCAGGGGAAAGAGGTTTAAAATCTTTCATCTTAATCCCTTTGAGGAATTTGAAGTTTCTCAATTTAAATCCCGGTAACTTATTTTATCGTGACTACTTGTTCAATTTGATTAAGGACATATACACACACACATACACACACTTTTAGCGAGTCAGTACAGGTTGAGACACACTGGGGTACCTGACATATCAGGTCCCTTAAGAGGTCCGGTCTTATGACCTCATTCATCGGAAAGGGAAGAGGTCCCCTAGAAGGGTTGGGTCCCTAGCTTGAGTCCAGAGGACGTAACGTCCACCTAAGAAATGGACAACTGGGTGTTCCCTTCGGGTTCTTATGACCTCACCCATCGATTAGGGAAGAGGTCACCTAGAAGGGCTGGGTCCTTAGCTTGGCCCCAGAGGACGTAACGTCCGTCTAAGGAATGGTTGACTCGATAGTCCCTTCGGGATCTTGATTTACTTGGAACTCCACGGGTCTTCTGGTCTTCAAAGTGACTATCTGAACTGCGTAGACCACAGTCCTCGGTGCCTCGTACCTACGTTTCGGACGGACTCAAGAATGAAGGATTGCGTAGAAGGTTTGTGACGTCAGTAGACATAGTAAGAGAAAATTAAAAAGATTAATCTTAAACCAAAAACTTTTAGAACAGGGAAAAACCGGACAGACGAATCCCAATAATAGAACTCTACTAAGGACAACAATCTATCCACCTGTAACTGGAATATAAAATGTTCGACAGACGAGACTACAAACTTTATAAAGTGTCCAATGACCATATTAGACATAAATTGTATAAGACATCTACTAGGGATGGGAGGTTGTGTGTACATATAAGTCAAACGTTTCTGGATTCCAGTACAACCCCGAAGAGTACACCGAGTCACCATTCCTTAGGTGAACGGTTCGTTCTTTACACCTGAGCTAAGGACCCAGTTCTTCAAAGGGGACCTCTTCCTTTCCCGTTGGGTAGTTCATAAGAACGAACCCTTTGGGGCACCTGTCCCCTCGGACTATGTCAGGTACCCCAGCGTAATTCAACCTGTACTGAATTACTGATTTGTCACCGTCATCGTCGTCGTTCCAGTGTCGCTCAATCCCGTCTTAGACTTAGTTCCAAGTCCAAAGGGTCGAAGATTGGAAACAGGAGCGGACACAGGAAGGAAAGGGATAGGAGCGGACTTAGGACAGGGAGTCAAAATAGAACTGACAAGAGACTTCGGTAGATACTATGTGTTCATGTCAGGAATCGTTGACCGGTAGACACACCCCCGGTCGATGGGTGTGCAAGTAGGTAGGTTAGTCGACTACTATTAAAAATAAATTGGGTAACATATAAGATCCTTATGTTTTTACTTATTGCGAACGAAGGACGAGAGACCTCCGAGTGTCAAGTCATTTCCTCTGTTCAATACTTCAACATCAGACCTTAGTGTCATCTGTTTGACCCTACATCTCTGCACCCTCAAACTTATCTCCTCCCCTAAGTTGTCGGTAACTAAAGAAAGTAAAAACCTTCAAATGAACTACGACGACGGATAGACCTCATCAAGGTGAACAAAAACGATAAATCATTGACTATATATTTTTATCTAAATTCCCTGAGCTAGACTCTCTCACGGACTACTTGATACTTGCCTCCAAGCACTGTAACATGTTCTCCGTCCCGAGTTCTGATAAGGGTTCCTTTTCTTTACGTTTTTTCGTTTTACCGACAGACTCCTCCCGAGTGTTTATCGACACTTTTCTTCACTTCGCTTTTCGTTTCCTCTTTTCCTTTCTATATGGGTAAACTTACGTCTCAAGGTTTCTTATCGTTCTTCTCTATTCTTTCGGAAGGAGTCGCTAGTTACGTTTCTTTATCTCCTTTTGTTGTCTTACCCTTTCTGATCTCTAGAGAAGTTCTGTTAATCTCTATCGTTCCCTCGTAAAGTACGTTTCTACCCGAGCTATTTCCTGTCTTTACCATACCTGCATTGTTTTCGTCTTCTATAATTCTTCTTCACCATTCTTATGTGTCTTGACATGTTTTTTCTAGCAGTGTTGGGTCTAGTAGTGCTACCACACTAGTGAGTGGATCTCGGTCTATAGGACCTTACGCTTCAGTTCATCCGGAATCCTTAGTAGTGATACTTGTTTCGATTACCTCCACTACCTTAAGGTCAACTCGATAAAGTTTAGGATTTTCCACTACGATAGTTTCACGACGTGAGTTATACGGTCGTTTAAACCTTTTGAGTCGTCACCGGTATCCTGACCTTTTCCAGTCAAAGTAAGGTGAAGGTTTCTTTCCGTTACGGTTTCTTACGAGTTTGATGGCGTGTTAACGTGAGTAGGGTGTGTGATCATTTCACTACGAATTTTAAGAGGTTCGGTCCGAAGTTATTATGCGTTTGTCACTTGAAGGTCTACAAGTTTGACCAAAATCTTTTCCGTCTCCTTGGTCTCTAGTTTAACGGTTGTAGACGACCTAGTACCTTTTTCGTTCTCTCAAGGTCTCTTTGTAGCTGAAGACGAAAGAACTGATACGGTTTCGGAAACTGACACACCTAGTGTTCTTTGACACCTTTTAAAACTTTCTCTACCCTTATGGTCTGGTGGATTGGACGGAGAACTCTTTGGACATACGTCCAGTCCTTCGTTGTCAATCTTGACCTGTACCTTGTTGTCTGACCAAGGTTTATCCGTCCCCTCAGGCAGTTCCGACATATAACAGTGGGATGAATAAATTCAATATACGTCTCATGTAGTACTCTTTACGACCCGACCTCCTTCGTGTTCGACCTTAGTTCTAACGACCCTCTTTATAGTTATTGGAGTCTGTACGNTCCTTCGTTGTCAATCTTGACCTGTACCTTGTTGTCTGACCAAGGTCTATCCGTCTCCTCAGGCAGTTCCGACATATAACAGTGGGATGAATAAATTCAATATACGTCTCATGTAGTACTCTTTACGACCCGACCTCCTTCGTGTTCGACCTTAGTTCTAACGACCCTCTTTATAGTTATTGGAGTCTGTACGTCTACTTTGGTGGAAATACCGTCCTTCACTTCTTAATTTCTCGGAGAACTACTTTCGCTTTTTCCTCGCACTTTTTCAACCGAATTTCGAGTTGTAAGTCTTTTGATTCTAGTACCGTAGGCCAACATAGTGAAGTACTGTTTATCTACCCCTTTGTCACCTTTGTCACCGACTGAAATAAAAAAACCCGGTGTTTTAGTGACGTCTACCACTAACGTCGGTACTTTAATTTTCTGCGAAAAAGGAACCTTCCTTTCAATGCTGGTTGGATCTGTCGTATAATTTTTCGTCTCTGTAATGAAACGGTAGTTTCCAGGCAGATCAGTTCCGATACCAAAAAGGTCAGTACATACCTACACTCTCAACCTGATATTTCTTTCGACTCGTGTCTTCTTTACTACGAAAACTTGACACCACAACCTCTTCTGAGAACTCCCAAGGAACCTGACGTTCCTCTAGGTTGGTCAGGTAGGATTTCCTCTAGTCAGGACCACAAGTAACCTTCCTGACTACAACTTCGACTTTGAGGTCATTAAACCGGTGGACTACGCCTCTCGACTGAGTAAACTTTTCTGGGACTACGACCCTTTCTAACTCTCGTCCTCCTCTTCCCCCGCTGTCTGCTACTCTACCAACCTACCGAAGTGACTGAGTTACCTGTACCCACGCACCTGAGACCCTCAACCACTACCCGTCCCTCCGGACCGCACGACGCTAAGTACCCCAGAGTCTCAGCCTGTGCTGACTCGCTGACTTGACTCTACTACATATATATATATGTGTATATATATACATATGTATATATATACATATATATATATAGTCTGTAGGACTACACAATCGCCGACACCAGTGATTATGATAGAAATGTACTCGTCGCCACTTTTTTTAGATTATTCAAGATTTTCTTTAATGTATTTAAATGCTTCTTTATCAAAAACTCTTGAGCGTACAAAACAAAACTCTAACACTTAGTCAAACATTGGAAACACTCTACTAGAATAATTAGAGACAGAGATGGGGATCATGTCACGGACCAAACATCAGTCGTGGGTCTAATTTACAGATTTATTTACAACTTAAACACTTATTACTTACTCAGTTCCCAATACGGATTTTCGTAATAAAAGCCCAGGACTTTGTGTCACCTTTATATATAGTAAGTCCCAAGAGGTTTCTTTGAATCGATTCATCAAGCATAATAAAGGTCCTTAGTCGAATGGATCAACACCCCCGACCGTTCAGATTTTAGACATCTCGTCCGGGTGTCCCACCTTCGGAAGTCTGCCGTCGAGTAAGAACTCCGTCTCAAAGATGAAGGGGTCCCTTCAGAGTCAAAAGGTAGAATGCCGGAAAGTTGACTAACCTACTCCGGGCAAACGTACTAGTTTCTTTGGGGAAAGGAACTATTTCAGTCGACTTATATCTACAGTCGGGCTACATGTCTTATGGTTGTGCGGTTGTGGACCGAACCCTAAATTACCTGACTGGATCGGTTTGACTGTACATTTTACTTAGTAGTGTCATAGGGACCCAAACTCTTGAACTTCGGTTTACACGTCGGACCAACCGTTTGGATACTACTCGGGGCCCCGAGGACTACGAGACGTTCCGGTGGTCCTGATCCAACTATGACCCTGTCCTGTAAGACTGATCAGTGTAAATTACACTCGTTTCTTATGGACGAACACAATAATCTCTGTTCCAAGCATCGTAGTCCAGTGACTTATTTACGCGTTGTCATGAAAGAGTATTCAGTATTGTTTCTAAATACAGACCTCTTGAAAAACAGTCAATGTAATCTCTCACCTCTTCATGAGCGAACCGAACTCGGATCTCAAAACAAAGAATGATACAAACGAAGACCTATAACAACAAAACTAAACAAAGACAAAACGGGAAAATAAAGGAGAGATCAGTACGACATCTTTAATTACGAACGGAGACCAAATTTTATTTAATTCACTGAAATTGCAACTCGTTCATTCTACAGTAATCGTAACAAAAAAGAGAAAAAATGAATCCAATTCAAAAAGTGAAGTTAATCGATTTTTTAACCACAAAACTCATTTCACGTCCACATAAACAAAACCCGTTACATTACCATTCCCGGTCCATCTAATTACACCTAACCAGGTTAAATCTATACTTTTAGACACTTTAAACACAGTCGAATTTTTAAAATCCCTTCCTATTAACATTTTTTTTTTTAAGAAAAGGATTTACAGAGACATAGTACAGACGGGGAGAAAGACCTTACATTTAAGGAGAGGAGAGGAAGAAAGTTAGACGCACACGTTATGGACAGAAAGAGGTTAAGACGACTAAACGGTCGTCAGAAAGAATAAAGAAGGGGGAAAAGAGGAAAGGTGAACGACAACAAATTTAAGTTTCTCGAAAGAAACCTCTTTAACTTGGTTCATTACTCCGGTGTATTTTGTGGCTCAAGTCGTCTTTCACTAAACGAACACTAATTGGGAACTCTTAACTTGGTGACGGTCTATTGCTTCTTACATCAAACTCTGTTGGACGAGTAAGAAGAAAAGGTAATCATCTACTCTGGGAAAGAAGGGGTCCACAATCCTTAAGTACATGTCGAAACGAGTCCAAAATAAATAGTTTGAGCCCTACCGTACAAAAATCTTTTCGTTCTGGTTTTCCCTCGAATACCGTCGGAAAGGGAGACGGGGTGAAGAAGGATGTCTGAAAGGTCTTTTTCCGTTGAGGTAAGAAGGTCAACAAATTCCGTTATTGGAACTACAGAAAAGGGGTCGAAATAATTACATATTAACCGTTTATTTTTGACACATATACATACCTAATGTTGTACCACTAAAGTATCTGTATATGTGACACTTTGCTAATGTTACGACGACGACGACGATTCAGCGAAGTCAGCACAGGCTGAGACACGCTGGGCTATCTGCCGTCGGGTGGACCGAGGGGACAGGGACCCTCAGAGGTCCGTTCTTGTGACCTCACCCAACGGTAAAGGAAGAGGTTACGTACTTTCACTTTTCACCTTCACTTCAGCGAGTCAGTACAGGCTGAGAAACGCTGGGGTACCTGACGTCGGATGGTCTGAGGAGGCAGGTACCCTAAAAGGTCCGTTCTCATGACCTCACCCTTACTAATGGTATTAAGTTCGATTAATTGTGGAGATAGTACAGGTAGTGTAACAATGAAAGACACATATATATACACACTCTTGTGAATTCAAATGAGCGATTCGTTTAAAGTTCACATTTTGAATAAGTAGATTGTCCTTAAAACTGGGTGTAATGGGGTAAAGTGGGTGATTAGTGACAAGATGAGAGACGAAGATACTCAAACTGAAAAAAAGTCTAAGGTGTATATACACTCCAGTTAGTCATTAAACAGGAAGACACAGACTGAAATAAAGTAAAACACAATACCGAAGGGACCACCGTGTCTGTCATTTCTTAGGTGGACGTCACGTCCTCTGGACCCAAACTAGGGACCCAGTCCTTCTAGGGGACCTCTTCCCTTACCGTTGGGTGAGGTCATAAGAACGGATCTCTTAAGGTACCTGTCTCTTCGGACCACTTGATGTCAGGTACCCTAGTGTTTCTCAACTTGTGTAGGAGGTCCAAGTAGGTACAACAGTGCTTACGATCTGAAACGAAGAGAAATACCCACTTATTATAAGGTAACATGTACATATGGTGTAAAAGTAGTAAGTAGTAGAAGAGAAAGGAAATATGGAGTGTAGGTCAGAGAGTTGTTTAGAATGACCGAAATAGAAGTCTTATATAGGTCTTAGACTGGTGAAGGAGGACTGAGGTAGTGATTAGTGAAGCCAGGTTCGATGGTAATAGAGGAAGGACCTAATAAAATTTACTGAGGATCGAGTAGTCACGGAGACAGAAACTGTACAGAAAAGAGTTGTGCTGTTGATTACTGGTAAAATCTTAACATGTATACTTCAGAATCCGGAGAATCTTGTCTGTACCGAATAACGTGAGTCTTTTTGTTCAGGAATACGACTACGATTCCGGACTGTACTAGACGACAGGGGCAACGAAGAGACGGGAGTAAAAGACAAGGAAAAAGAGAGGAAAGAAACACGCACGACCGGAGGACTCACAAACACCCGTGTCGTCAAATATGTGCGAACGGAATCCCGGAAGTCTAAACAACGGAGACGGGTGTTACCAAGGGGAAATTTATGACTGTACTGATGTGAAAGAAGGACAAAAAGCGGTGGGTTTTCAGTGGAAGAGTCAGTTCGAAGGAGACCAGCGATTAAACAACGAAAGTAACATAATTGTGTGCATTTAAGAGACCAGCGAAGTAAAAGAGGTAAAGCACATAGTGAAAGACACATATAAAAAGACTAAAGATAACAAACAACGACAGACAAACTTTATGAGTCTCTACCCTCTTTCGGAGGTTTACCGATAAACTTTTTTACGGACTGAAAAAAATAACCCTCAAAACCATAAAAAGAAACAAATCGTCAAGTCAATGAGGAATAAAGAGATACACCTATACACTTAACATAAGTAAATTTAAAAACATTACTTTAAATGGACCGTATCTGGGAATTAAAGTAGAAGAAACAGAAGACACTCTGAAAACCTACATAAATGGACCAGGTCCTATAAAACTTTGTACTAATACACAATTAAAGAATTAATTTAAATTGATAGTAAAACGTAATATAAAAGGGTAAAGTTAGTATTAAGATGAGTGATCGTCTGTGGTTATGTGTCTTGTTTATTATGTTCAAGGTTTTCCGTAGACCCATCACTCCTACAACGAATTCTAGTAAAAGTAGGGAAATATAATTAAAAACTCTTTGACACACACATACGAGTCAACACAGGTGGAGAAACACTGGGGTACCTGACATCGGACGGCCCGAGGAGACGGACACTTTAAAGGGTCCGTTCTTGTGACCTCACCCAACGGTAAAGGAAGAGATCCCACAAGAAGGACTGGGTCTCTAGTTTGCGGGTCGAGAACACAGAGGACGTAACCGTTCACCTAAGAAGTGGGGAGCGTGATGGACCCTTCGGGGACGACGATTCAACGAAGTCAGCACAGGCTAAGACACGTTGGGGTATCTGTCGTCGGACGGTCCGAGGGGGAAGGGACCCTAAGAGGTCCGTTCTCATGACCTCACCCAACGGTAAAGGAAGAGGTTACGTACTCTCACTTTTCACTTTCACTTCAGCGAGTCAGCACAGGTTGAGAATCGCTGGGGCACCTGACGTCGGATGGTCCGAGGAGACAGGTACCCTAAAAGGTCCGTTCTCATGACCGGTTGGGTTATGGTACCCCAGTGACTTTACAAAATGAACTCACTCCTCTACCCACTACTTTACTCCACCGGAATTTCGACAAACAACTTTTTAGTCGTCCCTAAAAGGTCCTCGTGACTCGTATCTTCTTGTCCTTCCTAATCCTCACTTTCACACTCTCACTTCTTTCCCGGTCGTCTGTGGACGGTAAAACACGCGTCACGTAGCCAACAAGAAGTATTAGAAAAGAGTATTAGTAAGACTCGAAGGCCACTACGTATATAGTGTAAGGGTAAAATATCTACTCCTTTACCCGGATCTCTGTAGTCAAATCCCAGGGTCTACACCATTTCTAACTCAACTTTAATCTCGGGTGTGGACTAATTGAGACTTCGGGTACCTGACATGTAAGTTCCCACTTCCCCACCTTCTGACTCCTTCAAGTACGAACGAAGTGTCTACTTTTGACTTTTTTCGTTTCATTGTCATCACCGTTTCTCCTTACCCCTTACGACACTGAGTTCCTACTCCCTCTCCCACTTTCGGGTCGGTTGTCGTCTTTGGCATTAAAATATTACCACGAGAAATCGTATCGGTATTCTGAAAAGAGGTCGGTCTAAATCGTCAGATCCGTTTCCTAAGAAATACCATTGAGACGTCGGTAAAACTTTAGTCAGTCGTTAAAGTAACCCTTACATGACAGACAATTAAAGACGTTACGACAATATGTATGCGAACCTGTAAAATTTTAGATTTTATAAGTACACAACAAACATCAGTATCCCTTACGTCGCTTTTGATACCACAAACCGTAAAACTCTTAAAAATTTTGAGAATTAATTTATGGCAACCGGTTCTTGTGTATGTAAACAATACGCATATGTATAGTAGAAACAAAAGATACTACTGGTACTATTCTAACAATTTTTTGCATAAAGGTTTAAACCGTACTTGTCTTAAAAAGACAAAAGGAAGATATCTGGTGAAAGGCTTTTGTGACCGGATCTGGTCAAATTTTCTTAATCAACCATCTTAAAAATTGACTGACATTGACTACATTTAAAACCTTTATGTATGGAAAAAACATTTTTCTAGTTCAACAAGATTTATACACGATCGTATTAAAATACATCTTTTTTTTTTTTGGCCTAGATTCTTAAATAAATCTAGAAAATGGACCTTTTACAATGGATGAAAAGGTCGGTAGACTTAGAAGTTTCTTTTACAAAGTTTTGATTTTGAACGACTTCCGTCAGAACACCTATAAATTTTATCGTTACTTTTGTGGAATACCGTAGGTGTAAAGGGTAGATGATAGAGGATGCACACACACTGCGGATACCGTCAAAATCGAGTCCGGTCTCATGTCCACACATGTATAGACAGGAAAATTTAGTGTGATGGACTAAAGAAAAGAAAAGTCGTGTATAAGGTTAAAAGGTTTCAGTTTCTTTATCCTTGTAAAGACATCAAAGATATTTCTGTGTCCGCATCGTATTACCGTCAGACCAACGTACTCTCGTCGAAACCTGTAAATTGGACCGATAACGGATCGACCACCTTTTACTGTCACGATCACAATGATTATGGTCCGGAGTAAGAGGTGAAACGAAAATCTACCAGAAAAGTTGCAACAAAAACAAGACAATGACTGTTAAATCAAGATTTCGTAGTGACAAATTTTTTGTACGTTTTCTCTTTAACTTCGTGTAGTAACACGCACTGTGATCTAGTTTATACCGCAACACATATATTTTCTTTTTTTTTATCTAGGACAATCGACTGCCATGTTATGACTTCAAATTTATTTACACTTTATCGTATCACGATTTCGTTTACATTTTAAAAAAGTTGCCACCATTTCATCTCTTCTACAACTACCTTAAGAGATAATAAATGTGTCAATACGGTTTACTTCGTATCCGATAAAGAAAAAGATTCGGAGTCAATCGAATCTACATTAAAATATGAAATTTTTTAAACTCCAGTCTATGTCCATACCAACTCTCAAGAGACACTTGACGAACGAATCTAGAGTCTATCTGAGAGAGAACGAAGGATGAGAGACACAAACGTCAATCTACCAATGAAAAAAGACGAACCCAGTAAGTATATACACTTCCCAACCCCCTTGAACAATAACAACAAATCAGGGATTCAACACAGGCTGAGAAACACTGGGGCACCTGACATCGGACGGTCCGAGGAGACAGGCACCCTAAAGGGTCCGTTCTTATGACCTCACCGAACGACAAAGGTAGAGGTTTCCTAAAAGATCTGGGTCCCCAGTTTGGGGACAGAGGACGAACCGTCCGTCTAAGAAATGATGACTCGGTGGACCCTTCTCGATAGATTTAAGTACAGACCTTTTTTTTAAGGTCACTGAAAAATCACTTACTTTTTGACAATCCAT
Organism: Capra ibex; assembly: GCA_006410555.1. Classification (NCBI taxonomy): domain Eukaryota; kingdom Metazoa; phylum Chordata; class Mammalia; order Artiodactyla; family Bovidae; genus Capra; species Capra ibex. Next base: position 62,010,518 of record SJYO01048061.1, on the reverse strand, counting down.
CATTTATTTATAATAAAAGATCCTTTGTTTACTATAAGAATAAAACCTGGTAAACTCCAAGTCAAGTCATCGAGTCGGTACAGGTTGAGAAACACTGGGGTACTTGACGTCGTACGGTCCGGAGGGACAGGTAGTTGTTGAGGGCCTCAGGTGGGTTTACGTACAGGTAACTCAGCCACTACGGTAGGTTGGTAGTGTAAGAGACAGTAGTGGAAGAGGAAGACGGGAGTTAGAAATGTGGTAGTCCCTGAAAAGTTTACTCAGTCAAGAAGTTTAGTCCACCGGTTTCATAATTTCAAAGTCGAAGTTGTAGTCAGGAAGGTTACTTATAAATTCTGACTAAAGGAAATCCAACCTGACCAACCTAGAGGAACGTCAGGTTCCCTAAGGGTTCTCAGAAGAGGTTATGGTGCCAGGTTCTCGTAGTCAAGAAGACACGAGTCGAAAGAAATACCAGGTTGACAGTGTTGGTATGTACTGATAACCCTTTTGGTATCGAAACGGACATGTCTGGAAACAGTCGTTTCATGACAGCGACGAAAAATTATGTGACACATCCAAACAGTATCGTAAAGAAGGGTTCCTCGTTCGTAGAAAATTAAAGTACCGACGTCAGTGGTAGACGTCTCTAAAACCTCGGGTTCTTTTAATTCAGACAGTGACAAAGGGGTAGATAAACAGTACTTCACTACCCTGGCCTACGGTACTAGAAGCAAAAGACTTACAACTCGAAATTCGGTTGAAAAAGTGAGAGGTGACAGTGAAAGTAGTTCTCCGAGAAACCAAGGAGAAGTGAAAGACGGTATTCCCACCACAGTAGACGTATAGACTCCAATAACTATAAAGAGGGCCGTTAGAACTAAGGTCGAACACGAAGGAAGTCGGGTCGCAAAGAGTACTACATGAGACGTATCTTCAATTTATTCGTCTCACTGTTATATGTCGGAACTACAGGAGGAAAAGGATAAACCTTGGTCAGACAACAAGGTACAGGTGAAGATTGACAATGAAGGACTGGACGTATTCCCAAAGAGTTCTCCGTCCAATCCACCAGACAATAAGGGTAGAGAAAGTCTTAAAAGGTGTCAAAGAACACTAGGTGTGTCAGTTTCCGAAACCGTATCAGTTATTTCGTCTTTATCTACAAAAAGACCTTGAGAGAACGAAAAAGGTACTAGGTCACCTACAACCGTTAAACCAGAGACCAAGGAGACGGAAAAGATTTTGGTCGGACTTGTAGAACTTCAAGTGTCAAGTGCATAACGACTTCGGACCGAACCTCTTAAAACTCGTAATGAAATGATAGTACACTCTACTCATGTTAACACACCATCAAACTCGTAAGAAACCGTGACGGAAAGAAACCCTGACCTTACTTTTGACTGGAAAAGGTCAGGACACCGGTGACGACTCAAAAGGTTTAAATGACCTCATAACTCACGGCGTGAAAGTGTCGTAGTAGAAACTCCTAAACTTTATCGAGTTGACCTTAAGGTAGTGGAGGTGATCGAAACAAACATCACTACGATTCCGGGTGAACTGAAGTGTAAGGTCTCACAGACCAAGATCCACTCACTAGTGTGGTAGTACTAATGGACCCAGTCCTTATAGAAAAAACATGTCAAAAAGACACATAAGAACGGTGGAGAAGAATTATAGAAGACGAAGACAATCCAGGTATGGTAAAGACAGGAAATAGCTCGAGTAGAAACGTACTTTACAAGGGAACCACAGAGATTAAAAGAACTTCTCTAGAGATCAGACAAGACAACAAAAGCAGATAAAGAAACGTAACTAGCGATTCCTTCCGAAAAAATAGAGAGGAAAGATAAGAAACCTTAAGACGCGAGTTTACCCATATAGAAAGGAAAAAGGAAACAGAAAACGAAGAGAAGAAAAGTGTCGATAAACATTCAGCAGGAGTCAGTCGGTAAAACGGAAAAACGTAAAGAAAAGGTACCCCTACCAGGACCAGGGACAGAGGACATGTTACAGTCTGTGAAGGTAGTCCGTGACATAGATAGTATAGAGCAGGGAATTTAGATAAAGAGTGAAGGTGACATATTAGTATTCCCTAAACTAAATCCAGTGTGGACTTACCACACCACCAAAAGGGATGAAAGAAGTTAAATTCAGACTTAAACCGTTATTCCTCAAGTACTAGACTCGGAGTCAGTCGAGGGCCAGAACAAAAACGACTGACATATCTCGAAGAGGTAGAAACCGACGTTTCTTATATTAACTAGACTAAAGTCACAACTGGTAGNTAAAACCTCGGGTTCTTTTAATTCAGACAGTGACAAAGGGGTAGATAAACAGCACTTCACTACCCTGGCCTACGGTACTAGAAGCAAAAGACTTACAACTCGAAATTCGGTTGAAAAAGTGAGAGGTGACAGTGAAAGTAGTTCTCCGAAAAATCAAGGAGAAGTGAAAGACGGTATTCCCACCACAGTAGACGTATACACTCCNGGCCGTTAGAACTAAGGTCGAACACGAAGAAAGTCGGGTCGCAAAGAGTACTACATGAGACGTATCTTCAATTTATTCGTCTCACTGTTATATGTCGGAACTACAGGAGGAAAAGGATAAACCTTGGTCAGACAACAAGGTACAGGTCAAGATTGACAATGAAGGACTGGACGTATTCCCAAAGAGTTCTCCGTCCAATCCACCAGACAATAAGGGTAGAGAAAGTCTTAAAAGGTGTCAAAGAACACTAGGCGTGTCAGTTTCCGAAACCGTATCAATTATTTCGTCTTTATCTACAAAAAGACCTTGAGAGAACGAAAAAGGTACTAGGTCGCCTACAACCGTTAAACCAGAGACCAAGGAGACGGAAAAGATTTTGGTCAGACTTGTAGAGCTTCAAGTGTCAAGTGCATAACGACTTCGGACCGAACCTCTTAAAACTCGTAATGAAATGATAGTACACTCTACTCATGTTAACACACCATCAAACTCGTAAGAAACCGTGACGGAAAGAAACCCTGACCTTACTTTTGACTGGAAAAGGTCAGGACACCGGTGACGAGTCAAAAGGTTTAAATGACCTCATAACTCACGGCGTGAAAGTGTCGTAGTAGAAACTCCTAAACTTTATCGAGTTGACCTTAAGGTAGTGGAGGTGATCGAAACAAACATCACTACGATTCCGGGTGAACTGAAGTGTAAGGTCCCACAGACCAAGATCCACTCACTAGTGTGGTAGTACTAATGGACCCAGTCCTTATAGAAAAAACATGTCAAGAAGGTACATAAGAACGGTGGAGAAGAATTATAGAAGACGAAGACAATCCAGGTATGGTAAAGACAGGAAATAGCTCGGGCAGAAACGTACTTTACAAGGGAACCACAGAGATTAAAAGAACTTCTCTAGAGATCAGACAAGACAACAAAAGCAGATAAAGAAACGTAACTAGCGATTCCTTCCGAAAAAATAGAGAGGAAAGATAAGAAACCTTAAGACGCGAGTTTACCCATATAGAAAGGAAAAAGGAAACAGAAAACGAAGAGAAGAAAAGTGTCGATAAACATTCAGCAGGAGTCAGTCGGTAAAACGGAAAAACGTAAAGAAAAGGTACCCCTACCAGGACCAGGGACAGAGGACATGTTACAGTCTGTGAAGGTAGTCCGTGACATAGATAGTATAGAGCAGGGAATTTAGATAAAGAGTGAAGGTGACATATTAGTATTCCCTAAACTAAATCCAGTGTGGACTTACCACACCACCAAAAGGGATGAAAGAAGTTAAATTCAGACTTAAACCGTTATTCCTCAAGTACTAGACTCGGAGTCAGTCGAGGGCCAGAACAAAAACGACTGACATATCTCGAAGAGGTAGAAACCGACGTTTCTTATATTAACTAGACTAAAGTCACAACTGGTAGACCACTACAGGTGCACATCTCAGAAGAGAACACAACAACCTTCTTCCACAAACGATACCGGTCACACAAGAACCGTTTTGAGATAATCGGAAACGGGACGAAGTAAGGCATGAAGTTCCGGTTTAAAAGGACAATGAGGTCCACAAAGAACTGAAGGATGAAAACGTAAGGTCAGGGGATATTACTTTTCCTATATAAAAAACCCACAATCAAGATTTTCTAGAACATCCAGAAATATCTTGGTAAATTGAAGTCGTAGACGTCGTAATGGCCAACCACGTATCCGAACCTAATGGCACTATAACTTACCAAACGGAACCTTTGTTTGTCTCTAGGAAGACAGTAAAAACTCTAACGTTGGTTCATAACGTAAAGTCTGAGAAAACAACTGGTACTACCGATGAGGTAAAGAAGACTCCCTAAGGACGGGCGTCATCATCTATGTTACCAGTAGACTCAATTTAAGTGGGTAAGGTCAGGTAAAATCAAGCGACTAAGGATCTTACAACTGCAAGTGAGAACGGTAGAGGACAAACTGGTGAAGGTTAAACGGAACTAAGTACCTGGATTGTAAGGTCTAAGGATACGTTATAACGAGGAATGTCGTAGTCTGGAACGAAGATAGTGGTCAGTGTAGACGTCGACCCATAACAAAAACGAAACCGAGGTAGGGAAGTAAGAAAGACCTCAATAAAGAGGTGACTAGAGGTCATCGTACAACCCGTGAATGGTTGGACCCCTCAAGGAGATAATCATAGGATAGTAAAACGAAAAAGCATGAGAAGTATCCCAAGAGTTCCGTTCTTATCACTTCACCAAACGGTAAGGGAAGAGGTCACCTGGTGTAAGACAGTCAGGAGAGATGGGACTGTGTAGGTAGAACCCACCGAGGTGTACCGTTCCGAAGGAAAGTAACTCAATCTATTCCGACAGTAGGGACACTAGTCTAACCGATCAAAAGACACTAATACCAAAGTCACACAGACATGAGACTACGGGAGAGCTTTGTGGAAGGTAGAGTGAACCCAAAGAGAATGGAACCTGCACCCCATAGAGAAGTTCCGACGAGGTCGTTTCGTGTCGGTGACGAGGAATGGAACCTGGTTCAGTGGGGAGGACTGGAACTTGCACCTCATCAAGGAGAGCCGGGAGGACACGGCCCCGTCGACGGCGAGTTCTAATTTCTAGAACGGGTACTCACAGGTCCTCAGAGGTCGTCTCCGCACCCAGTCACCACCGGACGACGTCCCAACCCCCGTTCTCACATCGTCACTCACGTACCCTGGAAAACTTCTTCCAGTGGTGATAGAAGTAATGGAGGTGGTATCAAACCGGAGTCCAGTTTATTGTCCCTCCCTTGTGTCGGGACGGGTAGTTATCTTTTAACCTAATTTCTAAATGACTCGTCCCGGGACGGGTAGTCTTGTTCTGGGTCAAGGGGGATTCAGTCAGAGAGGGTAGTCCTTCGAAGGTATTCGGAGAATAGGAAGAGGTAGTCTCCCGTCTGTCTGACTTTTGGTGTTAGTGTCTTTTGATTGGTTAGACTTCAGTCCTTTGTGGACCTCATTGTCCGTTTAAACCGGAACCTTACGCCTTACTTCGTCCCGTTTCTGATTATCTCAAAAAGGTTCTTTTACGTGACCAGTATCGTTTGTGGGAGAAGGTGGTTGTGTTCTCTTCTGAGATGTGTACCTGTAGTGATCTACCAGTGGTGGTTTTAGTCTAATTAATATAAGAAACGTCGGTTTCTACCTCTTCGAGATATGTCAGTTGTTTTTGTTCTGGTCCTCGACTGACACCGAGTCTAGTACTTGAGGAATAACGGTTTAAGTCTGAGTTTAACTTCTTTTCATCCCTTTTGGTGATCTGGTAAGTCCATACTGGATTTAGTTTAGGGAATACTAATATGTCACCTTCACTCTTTATCTAAATTCCCGGATCTAGACTAGCTATCTCACGGACTACTTGATACCTGTCTCCAAGCACTGTGACATGTCCTCTGTCCCTAGTTCTGGTAGGGGTACCTTTTCTTTACGTTTTCTCGTTTTACCGACAGACCCCTCCGGAATGTTTATCGACACTTTTCTTCTCTCCGCTTTTCGTTTCCTCTTTTCCTTTCTATATTCGTAGACTTACGTCTCAAGGTTTCTTATCGTTCTTCTCTATTCTTTCGGAAGAAGTCGTCAGTTACGTTTCTTTATCTCCTTTTCTTGTCTTACCCTTTCTTATCTCTAGAGAAGTTCTTTTAATCTCTATGGTTCCTTTGTAAAGTACGTTTCTACCCGAGCTATTTCCTGTCTTTACCATACCTGGATTGTCTTCGTCTTCTATAATTCTTCTCCACCGTTCTTATGTGTCTTNNACGTCTCAAGGTTTCTTATCGTTCTTCTCTATTCTTTCGGAAGAAGTCGTCAGTTACGTTTCTTTATCTCCTTTTCTTGTCTTACCCTTTCTGAGCTCTAGAGAAGTTCTTTTAATCTCTATGGTTCCTTTGTAAAGTACGTTTCTACCCGAGCTATTTCCTGTCTTTACCATACCTGGATTGTCTTCGTCTTCTATAATTCTTCTCCACCGTTCTTATGTGTCTTTTTGACATGTTTTTTCTAGAAGTACTGGGTCTATTAGTACTACTACACTAGTGATTAAATCTAGGTCTGTAGAACCTTACACTTCAGTTCACCCGGAATCTTTTGTAGTGATGTTTGTTTCGATCACCTCCACTACCTTAAGGTCAACTCGATAAAGTTTAGGAGTTTCTACTACGACACTTTCACGACGTGAGTTATACGGTCGTTTAAACCTTTTGAGTCGTCACCGGTGTCCTGACCTTTTCCAGTCAAAAGTAAGATTAGGGTTTCTTTCCGTTACGGTTTCNGATCATTTCATTACGAGTTTTAAGAGGTTCGGTCCGAAGTCGTTATGTACTTAGCACTTGAGGGACTACAAGTCCGACCAAAATCTTTTCCGTCTCCTTGGTCTCTGGTTTAACGGTTGTAGGCGACCTAGTATCTTTTCCGTTCTCTCAAGGTCTTTTTGTAGCTGAAGACGAAAAAACTGATACGGTTTCGGAAACTGACACACCTAGTGTTCTTTGACACCTTTTAAGACTTTTTCTACCCTTATGATCTGGTGGATTGGACGGAGAACTCTTTAGACATACGTCCAGTCCTTCATTGTCAATCTTGACTTGTACCTTGTTGTCTGACCAAGGTTTATCCTTTTCCTCCTGCAGTTCCGACATATAACAGTGGGACAAATAAATTGAATATACGTCCAATGTAGTACTCTTTACGACCTGACCTTCTTTGTGTTCCACCTTAGTTCTAACGACCCTCTTTATAGTTAGTGGAGTCTATACGTCTACTGTAGTGGGAATACCGTCTTTCACTTCCCCTCGATTTTTCGGAGAACTACTTTCACTTTCTCCTCTCACTTTTCAACCCAATTTCGAGTTGTAAGTCTTTTGCTTCTAGTACCGTAGACCAGGGTAGTGAAGTACCCTTTATCTAACCCTTTGTCACAGTCTGAAAAAACCCCCCGAGGTTTTAGTGACGTCTACCACTGACGTCGGTACTTTAATTTTCTGTGAATGAGGAACTTCTTTTCAATACTCGTTGGATCTATCGTATAAGTTTTCGTCTCTGTAATGAAACGGTTGATTCCAGACAGATCAGTTCCGATACCAAAAAGGACACCAGTACATACCTATACTCTCAACCTGACACTTCTTCCGACACGTGGCTTCTTAACTACGAAAACTTGACACCACAACCTCTTCTGAGAGTTTCAGTGGACCTGACGTTCCTCTAGGTTGGTCAGGTAAGACTTCCTCTAGTCGGGACCCTAAAGAAACCTTCCTTACTACGATTTCGACTTCGAGGTCATGAAACCGGTGGAGTACGCTTCTCAACTGAGTAACCTTTTCTGAGACTACGACCCTCCCTAACCCCCGTCGTCCTCTTCCCCTACTGGTTCCTACTCTACCGACTTACCGTAGTGCCTGAGCTACCTACACTCAGACTCACTTGAGGCCCTCAACCACTACCTGTCCCTCCGGACCGCACGACGCTAAGTACCCCAACGTTTCTCAGTCTGTGCTGACTCGCTGACTTGACTTGACTTGGTTAGACTAGTGTACCCGGTGTCGGAACAGATTGAGTTACTTTGATGCTCGGTACGGGACATCCCGGTGGGTTCTACCTGCCCAGTACCACCTCTCCAGACTGTTTTGCATCAGGTGACCTCTTCCCTTACCGTTTGGTGAGGTCATAAGAACGGAGCTCTTGGGTACTTGTCATACTTTTCCGTTTTTGTGACTTTCTACTTGAGGGGTCCAACCATCCACGGGTTGTACGACGACCTCTAATCACCCCTTTATCGAGGTCTCTCTGACTTCTCTGCCTCGGTTTCGATTTCGTTGTCGGTCAACACCTATACTGACCACTACTTTCATTTCAAGTTACGACATTTCTCGTTATAACGTATCTTTGAACCTTATAATCCAGGTACTTAGTTCCGTTCAACCTACACCACTTTGTCCTCTACCGTTCTCACTTGTAGCTGTAAAATCCTTAGTCACATGATTTTACCTGACCTTACCCACTTAAATTGAGACTACTGGTAGTATCGATGATGACACCCGTTCTTAGGGAATCTTCTTTACGTCATCGGTAGTATCAGTTGTTCTCTCAGGTGTTACGTTATAAAACTACGTCAAAGTTTTCGCCGTTTTACTAAAGAAAAGCAAAGGTTCCGTTTGGTAAGTTATAATGTCCTTAGGTTCAGATACGGGGTTGGTCATTACGACTTCTTCGACTTCAACTTACCAAGATACTTCTGGATGTTCTGGACGGTCTTGATTGAGGGTCTTTTCTACAGGAAAAGTAATATGTCATGACCTTACGTTTTCATCCTTCAGTTCTTTATGGACCTCATTGTCTGTCTAAACCGGAACCTCATGTCTTACTTCGTCCCGTTTCCGATTTTCTCAAAACGGTTCTCTTACGTGACCAGTATCGTTTGGACGATAAGGTTGTTGTGTCTTCAGCTAACATGTGTACCTGTAGTGGTCTACCAGTTATGGCTTTAGTCCAACTAATATACAACGACGGTTTCTACCTCTTCGAAATATGTCAGTCGTTTTCGTTCTGGTCCTCGACTGACACCGAGTCTAGTACTTGAGGAAAATGGTTTAAGTCTGAATTTAACTTCTTTCATCCCTTTTACTGATTTGGTAAGTCCATACTGGATTTAGTTTAGGGAATGTAAATATGTTACTTTCATTGTTTATCTAAGTTCCCTAATCTAGAGTATCTGTCTCACGGACTTCTTGATACCTACCTCCAAGTACTGTAACATGTCCTCGTCCCGAGTTCTAGTAGGGGTTCTTTTCCTTTACGTTTTTCCGTTTTACCAACAGACTCCTACGGAATGTTTATCGACACTTTTCTTCTCTTCACTTTCCGTTTCCTCTTTTCCTTTCTCTATGAGTAAACTTGAGTCTCAAGGTTTCTTATCGCTCCTCTCTATTCTTTCAGAAAAAAAGTCACTAGTTACGTTTCTTTATCTCCTTTTGTTGTCTTACCCTTTCTGATCTCTAGGGAAGTTCTTTTAATCTCTATGTTTCCCTTGTAAAGTACGTTTCTACCCGTGTTATTTTCTGTCTTTACCATACCTGGATTGTCTTCGTCTTCTATAATTTTTCTCCATCGTTCTTATGTGTCTTTTTGATATGTTTTTTCTAGAAGTGTTGGGTCTAGTAGTACTACCATACTAGTGAGTGGATCTCGGTCTGTAGAACCTTAAACTTCAGTTCACCCGGAATCCTTCGTAGTGATACTTGTTTCGATCACCTCCACTACCTTAAGGTCAACTCGATAAATTTAGGATTTTCTATTACGACACTCTCACGACGTGAGTTATACGGTCGTTTAAACCTTTTGAGTCGTCACCGGTGTCCTGACCTTTTCCAGTCAAAAGTAAGATTAGGGTTTCTTTCCGTTACGGTTTCTTACGAGTTTGATGACGTGTCAACGTGAGTAGAGTGTGTGACCATTTCATTACGAGTTTTAAGAGGTTCGGTCCGAAGTTGTCATGTACTTGGTACTTGAAGGTCTACAAGTTCGACCTAAAACTTTTCCGTCTCCTTGGTCTCTAGTTTAACGGTTATAGATGACCTAGTACCTTTTTCGTTCTCTCAAGGTCTTTTTGTAGATATAGACGAAATAACTGATGTGGTTTCCGATACTCCTAGTGTTATTCGACACCTTTTAAGACTTTCTCTACCCTTATGGTCTGGTGGACTGGACGGAGAATTCTTTGGACATACGTACAGTGCTTCGTTGTCAATCTTGACCTGAACCTTATGTCTGACCAAGGTTCATCCCTTTCCTTAAGCAGTTCTGATACATAACAGTGGACGAATAAATTGAATATACATCTTATGTAGAACTCTTTGTGACCCGACCTTCTTCGTGTCCGACCTTAGTTCTAACGGCCCTCTTTATAGTTATTGGAGTCTATACGTCTACTATGGTGGGACCACCGTCTTTCACTTCTTCTTGATTTCTCGAGAACTATTTTCACTTTCTCCTCTCACTTTTTCAACCGAATTTCGAGTCGTAAGTCTTTTACTTCTAGTACCGTAGACCAGAGTAGTGAAGTACCCTGTATCTACCCCTTTGTCACCTTACTCACCGTGTCAATAAAGACCCCCGAGGTCTTAGTGGCGTCTACCACTGACGTCGGTACTTTAATTTTCTGTGAACGAGGAACCTTCTGTTCAACACTGGTTGGCTCTGTTGTATAATTTTTCGTCTCTGTAATGAAACGATTGTTTCAGCAGATCAGTTTCGATATAAAAAGGTCATCAGTACATACCTACACTCTCAACCTAATATTTCTTTCGACTTGCGGTCTCTTCACTACGAAAACTTGACACCACAACCTCTTCTGAGAACTCTCACAGAATCTAACGTTCCTCTAGGTTGGTCAGGTAGGATTTCCTTTAATCAGGACTTATAAGTAACTTTTCCGACTACAACTACGACTTTGAGAATTATGAAACCGGTGGACTACAGTTCTTGACTGAGTAAACGTTTCTGAGACTACGACCCTTTCTAACTTCCACACTCCTCTTCCGTTGCTGTCTCCTACTCTACCAACCTACCGTAGTGGTTGAGTTACCTGTAATCAGACTTATTTGAGGTCCCCAACCACTGCCGGTCCCTTCGGACCGTACGACGTCAGGTACCCCAGCGTTTCTCAGCCTGTACTGACTCGCTGACTGGACTTCACTTGACTTCCAATTTCTATTTATGGAAACCGTCCAATCGTAATCGTGACCTCTCAGTGGTACAAGTCGTAGGATATCTCCTGGGTAAACTATGTTCAGAAACGAAGTAATATATGACGTAGAGTACGTATTATATCACTGAACACATATGAGTACGAACACAGTCACTCCTATGACCATCATTACCCACCCAAAACCCGTGTATCAAAATACTTCCCTGAGAAACGTCTAAACACCCGTATCAAGTTCCATTTGTTCTGTCCTACCAGTTAGTGGGTGCCTCATCACTGTCAACCTTTGTCAATGGATGAGTCCGTTTCTCCGTTCCCCAACCCTTGGTACGTGGTCTTGGGTCACTCTCGATCTCCGCACCTCCTTCTCGACGACTTGTTCTCGACGCCGGCGTCTCCATTGTATCGTCCCTTAGTTACCATGACAAAAAGGCAGAGGAAGGTGACGACGAAAAGACGACTAAGAAGGAAAACTCTTTTCGTCAAAGTACACGTGTCCGAAAGTCGGGACGAGCTGGAGTACTCTTCTCCAGAACCTGAGCCTCGTGAAAAAATCGTTTTCCACTCCTCGAGTGTGCCGGACTCAAAACACCCTACTAGAAAAGGACAAAGTCAGAACGGGGGTCGAAAGTCATAGAGTCTGAGGCCCCTACCACACCCGATTTCTCCCCTTCCCTCGTGGCCCGACTAAAGGAGAACAGTCAACAGTAGGGGGTCGGAGTACTCTGACCACGTGTACCGGTCCGATCTCAACTAGAATGAGACGGGGAAGAGACCCATTCTTCAGAATAAGATAGGTCACGAACTCGTAACACCCACCGAAGGTTTGAAACCGTGGTTCTATATGACCCGTCTCTACAAATCTCAGGAAAAGACGCTAACCATCGATCACGAACCACAAAACACTTTGGAGGAGAGTAACCGTTTTGGGTTGGTCATCGTCCTCCCGTTTACGCCTGACCTATTACATCTGAAAACTCCGTTCACCTCTGTCTCCATGTCTCGTCCAGTCCCTTCTCGCCTTTTACTTGGGGCCCCCCGTTCACCTGTCATCAGTAGTCGCATAAGTTATGAATAAATAACTGTTAATTTAACTTAAAAATTAACAATTTGTGTCAACTCGGAATGTATAACAATCTAATTTCACTTTTTACTGGTTTACGGATTACCAAATTACAAAAACTATATTTATAGAACTGTATTTTTAGAGAAATCATTCCGTCGATAAAACAGAGTATATATAAACTTATCAGTCTTATCATTTTTACTATATTATTAATTAGATATTTTTTCTCGGATGGAGTTTTTGGTGAAGACACTCAGAAGAAAATGAGTCTGTGTAAATTTTCATGTACACGGTTCGGTGACACGATTCAGGAAATACATGTAATAGTGACAAAAGGATCTGTACTTAGGATCTCCTTATAGGACCTTCTTAGTGGGATCTTCACATCTATGATGACGAACCACGAACTAAGTAACCACCTGTCTTGTCTACGGTGTTTCCCGTCTCTAGAAATATAAGATTATAATCATAAAGGTGTGGTAAAACAAAACCACCAACAATAGTAATCATAAAGACAAATAGTCGGTAAATCTAAAAACAAAAGATACTTCAAGGACTGGATAAGAAAACAGGTAAAGATAACCTAAGAGACAGAATAATTACCCCTTCTTAAAAGACATAAAAACTTATCCACGAATTTAAAAGAAAATACACAACGTTTACTCAAGAGGGTAAGACACCGACCAAGTTCGACTTTATAACTCTTATACAGTCTAGAACTGTCCGTGTCTATCTATAAAGATCAGTCTATTTTCTCATTCATCTCAAATATTCCTTCCTTTTATTTAAGTGTGTACTTCGTCAACTCATGAAACCAATTTGACTCCTAAAATTTTCACTTGGTTACCTTTTATTCTGACCTTTTCAGTTTTATGCATCAGGGACCCTTCGAGACCTTTTACCGTTTTTATGTGGAGTTGTCTTGAAGGAAAAGAAAGAAGAAATTTGAAAAATAAAACGCATATCGATCAATTGTTACAACACCATGTAACACACGACAAAGTCCACTTGTCGTTTCCCTAAGTCGGTTGGGTCTTGTAGAAGAAATTTGGTTAGAGGGAAGTCAAAGTCCTCATTTATTCAGATCCGTTGGACTTCCCTCCCAAAGGGAACACCGAGTCGACCAATTCTTAGACGGACGTTACGCCCCCTGGACCCAAACTAGGACCCAACCCTTCTAGGGGACCTCTTCCCTTTCCGATGGGTGGGGTCACAAGAACGGACCCCTTAGGGTCCCTGCCCCCTCGGACTACCCGACGGCAGATTCCCCAAGCGTGTCTCAACCTGTACTGACTTCACTGAATCGTCGTCATCGTTTCCCTTGGAACTTCTGACAAACCGGGGAGACCGATCGATCGAGATCCGAACGGGAGACGGTCTCTTTCTTAGAAGGAAGGGACTCTAACAGGGTCACGAGACGGGCCACTCTTCCACGTAGAATTGTGACCTGGACTTCTTCGGATCTACTTGGAAGAAGCAGAGCAGACACTTCTCGAGATCTAAAGAGTCTCCCACAACGCACGGGCTCACGAGTCAACGAAATCAGCTCAGGCTGAGAAACGTTCGGACACCTAACATCGGGTGGTCGGAGGAGACAGGTACCCTAAGAAGCCCGTTCTTATGACCTCACCCAAACGACACGGGAAGAGGTTTCTCTCGGAATGACCCACAATTTCAATCTCGTGGAAGTATGCCAACCGGAAACACAGGACTACAAATAGGAACACCTCAGAGAACAACTTATAAACCCCAAAATTAAAGGATTTTGAACGCAAGGGAATGTCTTGAACTTTTGATTACCGACATCCCGAAAAACCAAAATGACAGGAAGGTCAGAGTTGGAGGTAAAAAACTGAAGACGACGTGACTACACTTTACTTAGGTAAGGACAGGGGACCACTCTAACAACATCGATAAGAATCAGAAACGACCTACACTGCCTAAACGGAGAGAGTGGTGATTAGCCTGTTTTTGGTAAAGATATCATAGAGAGAAGTTAATACTGGGGTAGTTTTAAAACTAAACCGACGTTTATGGACTTTTGGTTTTTATACTCATCATAGAATCCTTCGGTCTCAAAATAAAAACAGAGTACATTTATCTCCGATAGGTCCCCGTGACACCGTCGAGGTACTAGTAGGTCTGGTCGCAGGAAGGTGGAGTAACAAGGAGGAAGGAGCAGGCTGTGTCGCCGAGGACCAGAGTGCAGATGTAGCGTCGGTCGCCCTTCCTCCTTACCTCGTCCCCTCCCTGTAAGGGGGCGGGGCCTTTCTGAAGTGTCTACGACGCGCTTGACGAGACGAATATAGGATATTCGGTTGTACATGATTTGTTACGACATGGATTCGGATTCCCTCCGAACCTTTATACACAGACCGATTTTTATCCTTAAAAACTAGGACATCTTCTTTCCCTCTTACCTAGAACCCCCGCAGGTAACTAGAAACGATGGATTTTGGAAAAAGACAACACTGAATTTATAAAAGGGGTCCACCAATTCCTCTTTTCGTCTCTTATTATACCTCATATATGGATTAAGTCTTAAATAGACCTACTCGAGTATAAAAATCTGAGACCTAAAAAGCGAGAATAAAATTTTAAAAATGGAACCAGATCTTTCGATCTTTATTCGATCAAGAATTCGAAAAGTAGTGCAAATGATTAAAAGGTGTCAAACCGAAGAACCGATGTGAACCTATAGTATAAAAATTTATCTCGTCTCAGGTAAACTCGTAGTATATACATTTCCTCCTCCTTTATAAATGGAAAATATAAATACCTTCTACTTATGTGATCTGGGTGACAATTCTTATCAGATATCTTTTGTAAAATCGTTGTTCATTGTATTTTCGAGAACCAGTCTTACTTCAGTTTATGTACCTTTGACTTACTTCAGATTTTAATCAAGTGACTTTTAGTCGGTTATATCACACATCCTCTATATTAGAGTATTCGTGACGTCTATAAATTTTGAAGATGTGTCGTCTCGAACTTCTTTTACACTATAAATTGTATTAACAAGAATAATAAAATTTACTAAATGAAATTTTTGAGTATACATCGTGACATTTACTATTAGTGAAAAAAGGAGAACATCCGTTCTTCAAACTATCGACACCCCGACCCATAACGTCGAGAACCGAAACGTCCATTCTATTTATTGCCTATGTATAGTTATTTACAACATCCTCTTTATAAAGGTTTATCGAAAATCTCACTTAAAACTCTTCTGAGAGTCAAAAGACTCCAAAAAATAAAATTCTGTATGTAAGGGTAAGAAATGTCGCAAGTATCAGGTACTTGTAAACAGTCATATCTATTTGAAACATCACTTTCTTTAATTACGATGGTTTCAAACCCTTTGATCGGGGACATTATTGACTAGAAGGACTGCAAAAAAAAATCACACTCGATATCATATGACAAATTTTTATTTGAAATTACACTTCGTCATATTCACTATACCCCGAGAAGACATGCGGGTATAAATAAAAAAAGAACGTCTATTCAAATATGTAAAAGACAGTCAAGAAAGACTACTCGATCAATCAGAACCATCACACAAATAATGAGTTAAATTACATAACCACATTAAAGAAACCTTTGGGTCCTCCTAAAGAAAATGACGGTTTTAGAAAAATCTTTCTTATCAATATTTCTAAATTTCATTTTAACGATAACGAAGGTCAGTAATTAAATATTAAAATTTAATGTATCGATAAGAGATTAATTTACAAGTAGACTCTCGTAAAGAAACAACTATTTCTAAATGTAAAAAGTCAATCGAAAACACAGAGGATTCCCGGTACCCAAACTAGAATAATTAACTTAGAAGAAACATCCACCTCGATAATTATGTAAGATAACACCAATATATGTTACTGTAGCTTATCCTTTTCTCTGAATTTTCTAAAATAAAACAAAACGTATTACAAATTAAGGTGTGTTGAGATAAATTTCGTGGAATGGTCACTCTTGAAATTTTAGTCCTGCTAGCCACCAAGTGAAAAAGAACCAAGAATATGGTAGTCTCAGAATACAGAGTAATACATTGATATCAATTGATGAATACCTCCAAAGTACACTTCTCATAGTACTTTTCCTTAAGACTGTCTGAACGGGTATTTGTATTTTATTAAAATCATAATTAACGATATCGTCTTATCCGTAGTCAAGTCAACGAGTCAACACAGACTGAGAAACATTGGGGTATCTGACGTCGTGCGGTCAGAAGGGACAGGTAGTGGTTGAGGGTCTCGAACGAGTTTGAGTACAGGTAGTTCAGCCACTATGGTAGATCGGTAGAGTAGAAGACAGTAGGGGAAGAGAAACGTGGAAGTTAGAAAGAGTCGTAGTCCCAGAAAAGGTTACTCAGTCAAGAAGTGTTGTCCATCGGCTTCATAACCTCAAAGTCGAAGTCGTAGTCAGGACGGTTACTTATAAGTCCTGATTAAAGGAAATCCTAACTGACCAACCTAAAGGAACGTCAGGTTCCCTGAGATTTCTCAGAAGAGGTTGTGGTGTCAAGTCTTCGTAGTAAAGAAGCCGTTAATCGAAAGAAGTATCAGGTTAAGAGTATAGGTACGTACTGATGACCTCTTTGGTATCGGAATTGATCTGCCTGGAAACAACCGTTTCATTACAGAAACGAAAAATTATACAGATCCAACCAGTATCGAAAAGAAGGTTCCTCGTTCGTAGAAAATTAAAGTACCGACGTCAGTGGTAGACGCCACTAAAACCTCGGCTTTTCTTATTTCAGAGAGTGACAAAGGTAATAAAGGGGTAGATAAACGGTACTTCACTATCCTGACCTACGGTACTAGAATCAAAAGACTTTCGTACAGAAAGAGTAAAGTTTCTTTTTAGAATGTAAACTTAAACTTTATTCTTATCCGTATCAATGAAGTTTAAGTTTACATTCTAAAAATAAACTTTAATCTCTTTCTATACGAAAACGGTTCCAGAAGAAAGATTTTACTCTTCTTAACCATATACATGACGTATGTATAATGTGACAACGGTTTAAGTAAAATGACTCATCTTATAATTTATCGTCCGTAAAGGGAAAGTATCAGTTGATGTTGATTTCACATCTTAAATCTTCGTTTCATAAGGATCTGACAATCCTGAAACAGAAGAGAAAATACCAATTTTATTTACAGGTTTACAGTCAAGAATTTCGGGAACTAACGAAAAAATGTAGCTCTAACGTACTGACACCAAAACTTCCTTAAAACTCTGTGAAATTTTCGGTACCTCTGTACTCAAACTCATTCGAGACCTTCAACCACTACAAGTCCCTTCGGACCACACGACGTCAGGCACCCCAAGGTTTCTCAACCTGTGCTGACTCGTTGACTTGACTTAACTTTTCGGTATAAAATATGACAACCTCTTAGTTTACTTTCAACTAGAGATACACTATTCTCTAAATCTACTCAATCCCAAAGTCGAAATAAATTAAAATGAAATTGTAAGAGGAACCAAAGTTCTCGAAAAACAGAGGATGAATCCAACTGATCCTGAAGGGACCACCGAGTCTGCCATTTCGCAGACAGATGTTACAACCTCTGGACCCAAGCTAGGACCCAGCCCTTCTAGGGGACCTCTTCCTTTACCTTTAGGTGAGGTCATGATAACGGACTTTTTAGGGTACCTGTCTCCTCGGACCATCCGATGTCAGGTACCCCAGCGTTTCTCAGCCTGTGCTGACTCACTGAAGTGAATCCGACTGATGAAGTGTAGAGGGATCCAGATCGATCGTAGGAAATAAAAAGTGACGTCGTACAACAGACTTGTCCTTATTGTCATATAAATCTGTCTATTGAATAGTATTTTCTAGACACATCAACTTAAAAGGGTCATCATTAGAATTAAACGTTTATTGCACCAATCTTTGAAGTCTCCTAGCATTGAAAATCTTTTCTCTGTGATCATATCGTCTGTGTGTCAGACCAATCCTGTGTGTAAGACTAACCGGACTACGATAAACTAAGAACAAGACACGGGAGTTTTGTCCAATCCTGGAAAAAACGATAACTATGAATCAACAGATCAGAGTCTCCTCAAAACTATTAATCCCACTGATTCTTTCCTTTCATGATTTTATTTCTTCGAAAAGCAGTAGGAGACACTCTTTAACTATCATTTGTGTAAGAAACATTTATAAAGGGTACACTAACGAAATAATGAAATCACCATTGAAGTAATTTTCGTCAGGACACAACATATCTAGTATTTGTACTGAACAAAAGATATATAAAGTTTCACTGATAGTAACACTCTTCGTTATCTTAACAAAAAAAATTAACCTCATTAATTTTACTTTAGACAGGAGGTAAATTGTTTAATCTTCAAACTTTTTTAATGACAGAAAGACCATCCAAAACTTTAACAATAATTCGATTGTATATATTTCATTTGGTATTGACGATACCACTCGTGGAACACCCATAACCGAAAGTAATGTCTTTTACGTAAACGGAAATAAGGACAATGATAATACAAATCCAGCGATGCGTAAAGTCTAGACCTTTGGAGATCCTGTTCATTAGTGTCTTTGACGCCTCTTCTAAAGTTGAGGACATTCAATTTTTTTTTACTCAAATCAATCTTTAGATTTGAATGAAACTTCAAAGAACCCGTATAATATAGATACGAATAAGGACTGAAACGATTAATGATATAAGGAAAATCATCATAATGTAGTTGAAACTCTATTAAATGAAAGGAACAAATTAATCACAAGTAAATAAGTAAGTCACTAACAGGACACGGTCCCCGACCCGTATCGACCACTTGTTTTGTCTGTACCAGGGACAGGTCTACCTCATATGGGGGTTTAATCAAAGTAGAACTTTAAACTTTGATCGAAGGAACATGGTGGTGTGGACCGAGAGAGTTTGAACTTTAATATACTAAGGTTGAAACTGTGGATATCCCGAATATGTAGGGTAGAAGGTCGCAGTGCCGGTGAGACGACTCCCCTTAGATTCACTCCTAACTTACCCTCGTCCACAGATTCTTCGACATCACACACTCGACCCCAAACACTGGGGACCTCTCGTACGGGTCTTTCGAGTGTCTTTGCCACGGCGTAACTGTGACTGAAGACCCTCTGTCTTCTAGACCCAATGTAGCCGAACCGAATGTCGTCAAACTCTTACTTACTGGGACAAAGTCATTTCCGTAATATCCGGGGACTCCGAATCAATACTTGTTATTGGTATGAAATTTTCCTACTGTTTGCCTGTCTATTAATTTGAGTTCCTGTTTTCTTGATGTTCACTGACGGCTAACTTTTACGTACAGACACTAATCTCCCTTACACATAAATAAAAGACGAAAGGACAAATATAAAGTAGAATTCATAATTATCCATAAATGATTATCGTAAGTATGTTGTTTACAAGTAATTCGTGGATGATGCAGTTTCACTTTCAACGAGTTAGCACAGACTGAGAAACGTTGGGGTACCTGATATGTCAGGTACCTTAAGAGGTCCGGTCTTATGACCTCACCCATCGGAAAGGGAAGAGGTCCCCTAGAAGGGTCAGGTTCTAGCTTGCGTCCAAAGGGCGTTACGTCCGTCTAAGAAATGGTCGACTCGGCGTCCCTTCGTGGACGAGGTATGATCTGTGTTAACACCCCATCAGTACTTGGCCTATGTCTGTGACGGGACATCCTCAAATGAAAAGTCACCTCTGTTAATTGTCTATTCATTCTATATATTATACATCTCCATAACTTCAATCTTCAAATCAAAAGAAATTTTTTGATTAGTCCCACGTACGCAGGATCAGTGAAGTCAATACAGGCTGAGAAACGTTGGGGTACCTGACATCGGATGGTCCGAGGAAAAACAGGTACCTTAAAAGGTCCGTCTTTATGACCTCACTCAACGACAAAGGAGGAGGTCCCCTAGAAGGATTGAGTCCTTAGTTTGGACACCGGAGGACACAGAGGACAGAGTAGAAATGGTGACCTGGTGGGTTTAGTCTCATTCTCTAACTAATAAATTGTCGTCTCTTCTCAGACACAATCCATCCAATCCCTTCCAGAGAGACTCTTCCCTTGTCTGGTACACTGGTAGACTTCTCGAAGGATCCACCACCCTTACGACGACTCTAGACTCCACCCTTACTCAACTCATCATCCTCATTGAGGTCATACTCACACACCTTCCTTATCACCAGCAAATCCGGGTGTAGTGAATCTCGGTTTAGTCGATACTGTTCCTGACGTCTCAAATTCAGACTGCCTTTCGGAAACCTTCCAATACTCGTCCGCCCGTTGTCTGATCTTATTCGGTCTCCTCTTTGACCCTTTACACAACTTTCCCGTAACTCTGTCAGGTCCCTGATCTACTACCAGTCACCTTTATCTCGTATACGGACCTTTATCACTGTATTTACAGGTTCACAAAAAGGTGCAAACACCAATAAGTCAGGGATTCACCATAGGCTGAGAACCGTCGGGGTCCCTGACGTCGTGCGGTCCGAGGACACAGGAGGTGATAAAGGACTTCTCGACAGTTTAAGTACAGGTAACTCAGTCACTACGAGAGATTGGTAGAGTAGGAAATGACTATATACAAATGCATATCATTTAACCCTTTGAAAATCTTTAGTAAAGAGAGGACGAACTACTAGAAATCATCTGTCTGAATATTTATCTGAGTGCAAAACATCTTAATGTAATAAATTGCAACATTGCCTTCCCTCTCTTTCTTTTACTCTTTGCAAAGTGACGAGACACTTCCGAGTGTCTATTCCACCGCATCAAATTCTCTGGCAGTACCCATAGGACTTTCCGCCGGGGTCGTAAAGAATTATTTTCCTTTCCCTACGTATGTGTGAGTGCGGGGGGGGGGGGTGGAAAGGGGAAGGGAGACCCGAAGTTCAATTCTGTTCACCGAAAGTAGACGGGAGAAAAAGTGTTTCATGATGAGTAGATCAAACGTCACTTCGGAGAACCTCATAGATAGTAGTAGCACTAATTTGGAGTCACTTCTATAATCAAAAATTTTTATTGAGAAATTTATAATTAACAAAGTCCCTTTAACTTCTTACTTTTTATACGTATGAAAGGGAACTGTAACTAGAGTTTTTCGGTTTAAGTATTCGAGCCGTAAAGGTCACAAAACTAAAATATTGAGACAAGTAATAATTGGTCAATGATTGTCTATCCCTGACATCAGTGCGCAGTTATTTACGGACAGTGAGTTTCCTCTTCCAAACTGAGTCCAAGGACACCCGAGAGAGAAGGAAAAAAGAGCTTCACATAAACGACGACGATAAGAAATTGTAGTCAAACAAGAATATAGAGTAGGAAGAAAAAGAGTACGAAGGGAGACGGGGCAAAAAGACCTGACAACGGATCGTATCAAAGAAAATGTACCCTACATACCTCTTAAACAAAGAAAGGGAGAAATGTACATATCGACAAACAAGACATTCTAGGAGAATCTAAAAAAGGAAGGTTACACAGAGACGAGGACCTTGAGTACAAGCACCGGAGAAAGTCGTCAAACCATCTAAACGAAATTGTCAAATTAACTTACTCTCCTAACCGTCACACGACACTCGTACCTCCACCCAATACGGGTGTCAGTACAGAGAGCAACCTTCGTTCCTCGGGTCTCCGACAGACCCTTGGACGTCACAACTCATGATACACATAAAATGAGGAACCATATTTACGGGGGAGAGGAGTCGGGAGACCCAAGACTTTACGATAGATAACAATTCGGTGAGACGAAGGGAACTCTGGACGAGACCTGTGGTTCTACGTAAGGTCCGTATGCTAAGAGAGAAAACCGGACTCCCGACTCCACCGTCCACCGTCGGGAATACGGGACACGACTACCTCAATCCTTACCAGACAGACGGTAGGACCGAGTCAGTGGGACTACGATACAAAACACAAACAACTCGGACCTGAATCACAAAAGCGGAAAGAAAGGAGACCACTAACCCAACGACAATAAAAAGACATACACGTCAGAAGGGACAAGAGTTGGAAAGTCCTAAAGAAACTTGAAAGACGAAACCATGAACAAGGTAAAGAACAAAAGATCCGGATGATACCTAAAAAGAACAAATTTTATAGAGTAAAGAGTAAAGTTTCTCGGAAACCTTTCATTTTTTGATTAAAAGTCAGACGATAAAACTTAGTCTCGGAAAATGAATTAAAAAATTTCATGAGTACACACAAATAACTGAGTCGATAACAGATTAATGGGGATTAAAAAAAGACCTCCTTTTTGGGTTCAGCAAGTAGAAGAAAACTCCGAGAATAAAAAGATAAACACTTAAACGGAAAAATGAACTTATGTTCAAAAATTTTAACCTGAATTTAACAAAAATACCAATCCACTTTAAGTACCTTTATTGTGATTAATTTTGATAGGGAGACACCTAGATATTTAGTTTATCTACTAAGATGTATTAATTTCAAATATGAAATACAATTTACATTTTACATAAAGAAGAGAATTCTGATACCTTACTACATAAAAAGACCAACAAACCTCCCGACAATACAAAGTTCACTAACTCATTTAATCGATTACTTCTGAAAGTAAATTGAACCAAGTAAAGTGTAGTAAACACTATTATATATCGTGATGTCGTAAGTTACAATTTAAAATCATCCTTTTAATAAAACTGAAAACAAATATATCAATATATAAAATACTGATTTTATTATGTTTATTATTAAACATTCCTAGTCTCATAGAAAGTTGATCTGTTGTCTTATTTAGGGTGAGAGACAAGAACCTTTAAGATAATCTTTTTACATTGATAGATGAGGTAGACAAACTATATCAACAAGGAATAACATTAGTGTAAAAAACACTTAGAATGGTAAAACAACTGGGTGGTCACAACAGTCTTTTGTCAAGACGTAACGGACAAAGATATATTCGATTATTATATTATGTCATATCCATACAATATAAACATTCGAAGTTTCCCGAATGTTAAAGTTAATTTTTAATACATTATTTTTGGATTTGAGGTATACTCAAATCTTCCGTACTAAAACAGAAGACAGATGATAAGATATATATCGGGGTCTATAATTTATAGACAGGAGTTTTTGCTAGTTCAAGGAAGTCTTCCTATCACTACTACCATACGAATGTCTAACTGAATGAACTTTCGTCCAGTCATAAATACCAGACTCGGAGTAGGTCTACGATTTGAAGTTGGAACAGAATCAAAAGAAATTGGAAAAGATGGACCTTTTTTTTTTTCATTGTTTTTAACGAACCTATATTATCGGCGAAAATCCCAATTACTTGAACCACTTATATCACCTTTACTGTCAAATACTTTATAGTAGTTAAATACAAATAACATACGACTTGTGAAGTCTTAAACCTTGAGGGTTTCCATCTACGAGTATCTTTATAATCCCTCATTCCATACGTAGATCATTTTTAAAATCGACGAACTCTCTTTGGAATTTCGGTCGACAAAAAGGAGACAATCTCGGACGAGGACACACACATAAGGGATATGTCGAGAATAAGAAAATGCACAAGGACACACACACACGAACACATATATATGTATTAAACAGGTATAATTATACACATGACTTTGTCAAACCAAGGGAAGGTCAAACCTCCGCCTCTAACAAGAAACAAAAGAGTGATCTAACAATTAATGAACCTTAAACCTCACCCTGGAATATCAGGAGTGTCGTGACCGTGTGACCGTCTCCTTGTTGCCACACTACTTCCTGTCTTAAAGTGAACAGAGTAAACTTTTCAAGGACCGTGTATAATCCACGACTTCATAAACAACTTCCTAATTAACAGTCCCCTAATAATGGTTACCTTTAAATACTGTTCGACCAGTTTTTCTTGTTCAATATATTTACTGGTCTAGACCGAGGGACCCTGAGAAAAATGTGAGATCATTAAAGGAACCAAAGGAAATAAATCAGGAAAATTTTTTTTTTAATACATTCATTGGTACAAGTAACAACTTTTAAATCTTTCATATTTACTTGTACTTCTTTTATTATAAGTATTAAGGTGGTGGGGTTTTATTGTAACTCCCCAATATATGAAAGTCTAAAACAAAATACGTTCGCGTATGAATAAATAGTAAGGAATCCTTTCCCAAGTGTAAAATCTTTGTACACGAGTAAGTTAGTGCATACATATAAAAAGGAACCATTTCAACTCAAGTACGTACGTCAAACGAGATTCTCGAGGACTTTTGTCAACAGAGAGACGACAGAGGGTAAGGAAAGAAGGACAAGAGAGGATTTGAGTGAGATTAGTTTGGAAGTACGGGTCAGGGAAGTTAATCGGAATCCAAACGACGACGATTCAGCGAAGTTAGCACAGGCTGAGACACGATGGGGTATCTACCGTCGGGTGCTCCGAGGGGGTAGGGACCCTAAGAGGTCCGTTCTTGTGACCTCAGTTAACGGTAAAGGAAGAGGTTACGTACTTTCACTTTTCACTTTCACTTCAGTAAGTCAGCACAGACTGAGAATCGCTGAGGTACCTGACGTCGGGTGGTCCGAGGAGACAGGTACCCTAAAAGGTCCGTTCTCATCACCTCACCCAACGGTAACGAAAGAGGCGTCTCGGAATCCAAATCGTTTCCAATTTAAGTCTCCAAATCGGAGTCGAGACGAGGATAAACTGGACAGCCTTCGTGAACTTTGACAAAAGGTGAAACAGTGAAACCCGGACGAAGAGGAGGGGGGGCGTGACGACCCGGAACCGTTACAGACAACGACTGGGGAGAGGCAAAGAGACGGTGACTTACAACGGCAGAGATCCCGAGTCAGAAGGGTGAAGAATCGATGTGAGGCCGAGGTCCACTAGAGCAAATCAGAGTACCGAAATTTAAGGCAGACACATGAGTATTAAGGGGTTACAATAGAGGTCCAGTCTGTAAAGGAGGTGAATGTATGTATCATCTGAAGACTTTGAATTATATTGGTTTTGGTTAGAGGACTATAGATAATGGGCGTTTTTTGTTTATTGGTGAGGAGGAGATTCAGTTATTAACCGTTAAATCCGGTCTTTGGAACGTCAGTAAACGTCAACTTCAAGAGACCTTTCGTCTTACTCTGTGTCTAATCGTTCGACAATCAAATATCTCTTACGAGACTCCTGGTTGTCGAGGTCTTCCGTTCTCTCCCTTCTTCCCACCTCCCTATTAAATCCGACGTCACGCCAGAATCGTTCCGGACTCCGTCGGCCACACCCGTGCCCGCGGAGACTGAGAGTCCACTGAGTAGCACCAACAGGATCCAACACCGTTCCCGCCACTTTGATTCACTGTAGTGGACCTTTCATTTATTCTTCGAGTTCCTGACTCAGGACCCCTTGAGGTCCCAAACGTGGTACTACAGTCGGCCAGCAGTCGGTCTCCGACGGGACCCTTCCCCCGTACCCGAACCGTAAGAAGTCGGCTCCGGTAACGACCTCAAACTGTCGTGTCACGACAGACGGTCGTCGTCGGGCCACCAGACTCCTCATTCACGGAATGAAGACTCCCCCGGGACACGACTCGTGCGGTCACAAGTGACGGGGTAGAGAGGGACGAAAAAGAGTATAAGGTGCAAGTCAGGTTCGTTTCCAGTAAAGACGAGAGGTATAGGTAGGGTTTAGACTGCCGAGACCGAAGAAGGAGAAGATGGTCAAACCGGGTTTGGTGGGGACAGAGGACGGATCTAATACCAACACAGGAGAATGACCAGAGGACGGAGGTGAGACATGGACAGAGGCGTGTCGTCTCATTAGGAGAATTAATTAGAGTAAACACATGCATAAACACCGACACGACCCCGAAGAAGCGACGTACCCGAAGAGACATCTCCGTCGTTCACCCCTGACGAGAGACCAACGACACACACCCGAAGAGTAACGTCGTCGAAGATCACGTGTCCGAAGTGACCACCACCGGGCACACGAGTCATCAAGACCGAGGGCCCGGGATCTCGTGTCGGAGTCATCAACACCGCACACCTGAACCAACGAGGTACCGGACACTCTAGAAGGGTCTAGTCTCTAGTTTCGGGACAGAGGACGTAACCGTTCGTCTAAGAATAAGTGACTCGGCGGTCCCTACGGGACCTCATCAGGTTCAGTTTAGACCCACGGGGCACGAGACCGACAGGACGGGGACTCTCATTTCAGGGGACAGCAAGGGTTGGAGGTCCCGGGAGGGGCACCGGAGTCGGGGAGGGGACGGTGAGGAGAGGAGGGACGAGCCCGGAGAGGTCGGTGCGACTGGGACGTCAGGTCAGAAGACTGGGGAGAAACCGGAAGGACAGACGAGAGGACTACAGGAGAGATAAAGCAGTCAAAGAGGAGAAAGAGTCAGTCGGTCAGAACATCCAATTTTTCTACAGACAGTAGAGTCGTCATTGAACCAGTTCCAATAGGTTACTCTTTTAGGGACATCTCGAATCTTTTTCGACTTCGGCAAACAAAGATGGCCAGAGGAAATAAGGAAGTCACATCCTCGTAATCGCATAACCCTGCACCTTTGGTAACAACTACGGGTCCAAGCAACAGGTCACGAGAGGGCGGGGTGGAGGGTGCTAAGGTCCAACCGAAGGCCTTTTGGGTAATGAGGGTGACGTCGACACACCACCCCAGCTCCAGGACGGGGAAGAATGCACCTTGATTAGTAAAGGGCGAGAAACAAGGGACGTGTCTCGAAAAGTAGGATGATATTTCCTCCTAAGCTTGTCTTTTACTCATCCGCTCTTCGTTCAGAGTAAAACCCACATTCCATCCACACGACGCATTCACAATAAAACGAGACACCGACTCAAACAGAACTTTTTCCTCTTTTACACTGTCATTTTAATGGGAATATAGAATTTAACACTTATCCTCCGTCTCCTCTTTTATCGCTTCAAAATGTAGAGTTTGGAACTCAGATTGTCTAATAGGATGATGAAGATTTTTTTTTTTTAGTCAGTATCAAGACTACACGGAATTAAGGAATTGTTCCTCGACAACATAAACTTGTGATTTTAAAGTTACGTTAATAGTTTTAGGGAATAACACTGTAATTTAAGAAGGACTTAAGTCAAAAGATTAAACTAGACTTAGCATAAAAGTTAATATTGTACCTTAGACAAAGTGTTAAGAAGAGATCAAGGTCTTAAACTGTGGATCGTATAATATAATAAAGACAGGAAATAGCTCGGGTAGAAACGTACTTTACAAGGGAACCATAGAGATTAAAAGAGCTTCTCTAGAGATCAGACATGGTAAGACAACCGTCTTCTATAATTCTTCTCCACCGTTCTTATGTGTCTTCTTGACATGTTTTTTCTCGAAGTACTGGGTCTATTAGATCCACTAGTGAGTGGATCTCGGTCTGTAGGACCTTACACTTCAGTTCACCCGGAATCCTTCGTAGTGACACTTATTTCGTTCACCTCCATTACCTTAAGGTCAACTCGATAAAGTTTAGGACTTTCTACTACGACACTTTCACGACGTGAGTTATACGGTCGTGTAAACCCTTTGAGTCGTCACCGGTGTCCTGACCTTTTCCAGTCAAAAGTAAGGTCAGGGTTTCTTTCCGTTACGGTTTCTTACGAGTTGATGACGTGTCAACGTGAGTAGAGTGTGTGGCCATTTCATTACGAGTTTTAAGAGGTTCGGTCCGAAGTTGTCATGCACTTGGCACTTGAAGGTCTACAAGTCCGACCAAAATCCTTTCCGTCTCCTTGGTCTCTAGTTTAACGGTTGTAGGAGACCTAATAGTTTTTTCGTTCTCTCAAGGTCTTCTTTGTAGCTGAAGACGAAAGAACTGATACGGTTTCGGAAACTGACACACCTAGTGTTCTTTGACACCTTTTAAGACTTTCTCTACCCTTATGGTCTGGTGGACTGGACGGAGAACTCTTTGGATATATGTCCAGTCCTTCGTCATCAATCTTGACCTGTACCTTGTTGTCTGACCAAGGCCTATCCTTTTCCTCATACAGTTCCGACATATAACAGTGGGACGAATAAATTGAATATACGTCTCATGTAGTACTCTTTACGACCCGACTTTCTTCGTGTTCGACCTTAGTTCTAACGGTCCTCTTTATAGTTATTGGAGTCTATACGTCTACTGTGGTGGGAATACCGTCTTTCACTTCTCCTTGATTTTTCGGAGAACTACTTTCACTTTCTCCTCTCACTTTTTCAACCGGATTTCGAGTTGTAAGTCTTTTGACTCTAGTACCATAGACCAGGGTAGTGAAGTGCCCTTTATCTACCCCTTTGTCACAGTCTGAAGTAAAAATCCCCGAGGTTTTAGTGACGTCTACCACTGACGTCGGTACTTTAATTTTCTGCGAATGAGGAACCTCCCTTTCAATACTGGTTGGATCTATCGTATAACTTTTCGTCTCTGTAATGAAACGGCTGATTCCAGGCAGATCAGTTCCGATACCAAAAAGGTCATCAGTACATACCTACACTCTCAACCTGACACTTCTTTCGACTCGTGGTTTCTTAACTACGAAAACTTGACACCACAATCTCTTCTGAGAAAACTCTCAGGGAACCTGAGAGTTTCGGTCAGGTAAGATTTCCCTTAGTCAGGACCCACAAGTAACCTTCCGGACTACGATTTCGACTTTGAGGTTATGAAACCGATGGAGTACGCTTCTCAACTAAGTAACCTTTTCTGAGACTAGGACCCTCCCTAACCCCCGTCCTCCTCTTCCCCTGCTGTCCTACTCTACCGACCTACCGTAGTGGTTGAGCTACGTGTACTCAAACTCACCTGAGACCCTCAACCACTACCTGTCCCTCCGGACCGCACGACGATAAGTACCCCAACGTTTCTCAGCCTGTGTTGACTCACTGACTTGACTTGACTACAAAATAATATGAATAAAGTGGAATCGTCGGTAAATAACAGACTGAAACCTGTCACATCCTCTATCAATTACTAGGAAACACTAATGACATACTATAGTAAATTGGGACTCTCAATTCTTATGTAGCTTTACCGTTGGGTGAGGTCATAAGAACGACCCTCTTAGGGTCCCTGGCCCCTCGGACCACCCGACGGAAGATACCCCAGCGTGTCTCAACCTGTGCTGATTTCGTTGAATCGTCGTCGTCGTCGTCGTATCTAAATGGTCATAGATATAAACAAATACAAGGGATCTCGAGTGAGTTTTAAAATAAACACAACCAATATCATACAATGGATGTTGTTTAGAATGCCACTGAATCAGTTGTATTAATTCGTCTTATCTCGTATTTCAGGATATAACTCTCTTAAAAATTTAGAGAACATCCAATCGTCTATAAATTTCGGTTTTGTAAAACATTAAAGAATACTGATTAGTCTTTTTTTTTTTGTTGTGGTGGTGTTTTCCACCCATACCCTCTTTGTCCAGTCAAATCGAACCACGAATTAAATTTATATTTTTCTTTACTCGAAAGAGTGGTCCTTATGCTTTTTTTCTTTACTAAAATTCGTCCCCTTGGTGTGACAATTTAATCGAAACGACAATTGATAAGAAACCAAATTATAATAAGACTTACGGTGACAATAAAAAGACTCCAGGGCATAGTAGGGTAAGACCTATACACATATGTTTCATGTAATGATTAGGTTTGTTTTCAAAAACTCCTATAGTAAATTATAGTAGGTTCCATGAGGACAAAAAGCCTATCTATTAAGCCTCAACTGAATTCTATGTACCAATAATTCAAAATAAGGTAACTCGTCCTTCGACATGTCTTAAAGTGTTCCTTTTAACTCACTGATTGTCGTGTCTGAGACTATTGTCACTTAGACCCATGTTATAGTCAAAATGGTGAACAATCGACGTACCGGAATCAGAGGAGTAATCAAAGATGACGTATCCTGACGACGTTTTTAATTGTGTATCCTCCAAAAAAATCGTATTTGGATCGTGATGAGTCCTCTATGGTCGATTCGTTTGTCTAAGACTCCGTGACTAAAAATCGAAAATACGTCAAGTCGAAGAAGTAAAAACTAAACGTTGATTATGATGAAACAGAACAACCTTATTACACTTTACGGGACTCACCATGGAAAAAATAGTTTCTTTCTTTCACCTCAGCGAGTCAGTACATACTAAGAAACGCTGGGGTACCTGACATCGGATGGTCCCAGGAGACAGGTACCCTAAAAGGGCCGTCATCATGACCTCACCCCACGGTAAAGGAAGAGGTTCCCTAGAAGGGATTCCCTAGTTTGGACCCAGAGGGCGTAACATCTGTCTGCAAAATGACAGACTCGGTGGTCTCTTCAGGAAAAAACTTCACGAATGGTTTCTTGTCCACGACTTATTTCCAACCAGGGGAGAGAAGGACAGAGAGAGTACTCACGTTTCAGATTTATAGACGGAAATTACGTAATTTATCTTTCCATTTTAAATAAACGAAAGGAGATCGGGAAAGAAAGTCAGTCCGTCACAACAAAACTCCTCTAAGAAAATTCTACACTGATGTAACGACACCAAGGTAAAAGGAACCAGAACCTTAGGTCTACTAAATCTGACATACTGTTCATCCATTTCTATTTTACCTCGACTGAGACAATTGTGGGACAAATTTTTGTTTCTTTAAGAGAAACAATGATCTACTCAGATACAAAAGAATGGTATAACTTATTTCGGATTTTATAAAATGACTCAACGAACCCTTTTGAATTGGACGATAAAAGACTTTAATATGTATGTAAACACTATAAGTCTGAAAGATTTTTGAAGACACCTTGAGAGAAATTTACAATAAATTATCTGATCATCATCTTTTTCCACTTTGATTTCGACGAAATAAACGAAGTCCTAGTCCCTTGTGACGAGACAAGATGTGTGGGATTAGGGGATGAGAGTCAGTTTATGTAAGGTCCCTCGTCAAACTTTAGGGACTAGACCCGTTTTAATATAAAGTTCAAGGTAAAAGTCAAGTATCACTTTAATAGATCCGACCTCTATATAGTCTCGATGTAAATTAAAAATTACGAAACAAATTCTTGATTCTAAGAGAGTAAATCCATCCACGAAACAAAGATCCTTACATAGATAAAGAAGATCCCAAAGGTCAAAGAATAACATATCATGTCAAAGAATATGAGAATACGAAACATAAAGATAATTATAGTCAACATTAGAGAGGTAAAAGTAAAGACTAAAATGGACTTAAGAGAAAAAAGAACCACTTACATCGAAGACCAAACAGACAAAAGAAATGTAAGAGGTTTTTTTTTTTTTTTTCGAAAACCAAAGTAACTAAAGAAAAAAGAAAAAAAAACCAGAAAATCAGAGATAAAGTAAATAAAAGTGACAGGAAGATGATTAAAATCCGAATCAAACAAGAAGGATATGAAGGGACTCCACATTTCAATCCAACAAACT
The DNA here is from genome assembly GCA_006410555.1 of Capra ibex. Classification (NCBI taxonomy): domain Eukaryota; kingdom Metazoa; phylum Chordata; class Mammalia; order Artiodactyla; family Bovidae; genus Capra; species Capra ibex. Next base: position 61,978,856 of record SJYO01048061.1, on the reverse strand, counting down.
CAAGAAAAGAAAGGGGAATTACATCCTAAAATTATGATATTTGGAAGGAGACTCTTGACGAAACCGACGTAGGGTCTTCAAAATCATCCAACAAAGAAACAGAGTCCTATATCAAAATAAAAATAAAAACCGAAGGGGAAATTGAATTCTGAATAAAAAAAAGAAATATCTTCTTATTAAATATACGAATACATCGTTAACTATCACATAAAAATCGTACAAACTACCAGACAATAAATTGGGGTCCTCTAATCTTCGTCGTTCATTGACCGTTCATTGTCGAACTCTGATCCTAGGACGGTCTTACCTCCTGACCGTCGACTGTCGTTCCTTACTCCACAACTTTTGTCTTACATTTGTAAAAGACTGGTTAATCATCTTCCCGTTCGTTTGGAGACGTCTGGAACCCTTAAAGAAAGGAGAATTGACTATGAGCACCATTACAAAAAACTCAGTAAGTTCTTTACAATCTAATCTAATAAATATGAAGTGAAAAAATTACATGTAAAAATGAATACTCTTTTAATATCGAGTCTCTCAATTCATTCGTTCTGTGTCAAAATATCCATTACTCGTTACCTAAATTTGGACACAGAATCTTATAGAGATTTTCATGGACGATAATCAGGGACATTATACACACCAAGTAGGTATGTCTAATAAAACTCAAGGTATCGTTGGTGGTACACGAAACTCAATGGGTGACAATAAAGGCAAACTCCGGGTCTTTTTATCAAATCTATTCGATCACATTTATAATTCATCGTTGTGGTCCTAAAACAATGATAATCACATTTAAAAAAAGGAACGGACCTTTTACATGATCTTTCTTCCTAAAGGTCATGAACTTATTTAATCCAAAATGTACCTACTAAAATCCGAATAAATTGAAAGAAGAAGTTAAAAACAAATCTCAAATCCGAGAGTGTCGGTTCGAAAAGGGTATCTAAAGAGTGTTTTGATTTATTTAATTACTCGATACTTCTCAAAACTCTACAAGACAACTTTCTATTATTATCATTTTTGATTGATAATACCTTGTAAACGATGTGTGTGGTCTGGAACAACATCGTGAAGCAACCGTAATTGATTAAATTAGGGAACATTAATGAAATACTCCTGATACAACAAGACCGTGACAAAATGTTACTTCTTTGACTTCGTGTCTCTCCCATATTTTAAACCGGTTCCCATGGGGTAGGAAGAACCTCATCCTTTTCCGTTGGGTGAGGTCATAAGAACGGACCTTTTAGGGTACCTGTCTCCTCGGACCACCCGAAGTCAGGTACCCCAGTGTTTCTCAGTCTCGACTGACTAACACACTCGTGTGTGTGGGGTAGGAAGTACCGTTACGACCCTAATTTAGGACGACAGTCCCTCGAGATCTCAAGTCTATGGACAAACCATGAGTATGCATGACTGAGGGGGGTCTTCTCGAACTTCGTGGTCAAAAGTACGAGTTTCATTATCAGATATCTGACACTAAAGGGACAGGATAAAGAACACCTACACAAAAAATTTAACTCTGTTTCCTGACTTCTTTCCATGTACGTCGTAACTTAGACTAAATAAAACTACCAAGCATCTTACTTTACTGTTCGACATTAAAATATAAATAGGTGTTCTACCACTTTCAGAGTAATCAAAAATTAAAGAACTTTGAGTATACTTGACAATTAAATATTAGACGTAAACTGCGATAAACAATATTCGTGAAAAGAGAAATGTCGGGTAGACGGTCATTCCGGTTCTAATCTCGTCGAGTGTCCTCTTAGTACTAAAACTTAGTGGGTCTATTTCCATCCATTTTAAGGACAAAAAGTGTTATACACTTAGTCTTATACCAGACTTAAAGAAACAAATGAATTTGAGTAATATTTACTACCATCAACTTTACCTTTAAATACACAGTGTGTACAACACTAAAAAGAATATTTATTTACTCGGAAATCTGACCTCAAGTCACTGAGTGTCTTCACTATCTAAATATCAATAGTCGAAAACTCTTGAATCAAGGACTAAAGATATACATTGAATAGATTGGGGATAAACTCCGAGGATCGTAAAACTACCTTTTCTCTTTTCTACTTAACACCTGACAAACTAACATATTTGACTAAACCCGTATTACTTAACATAAACAAATTGGAATGTGTATTTTCGTGTTCTAAATGTCCTATAAGAGATTTAGAGACGTACATATAGTGTGTACTACGACTCAAAGAATTAAAATAAAACCTTCCGAGTCTCCGACTCGGTAAACAAAAAGTGACCGGTCCAAAAATTACATTTAAATAGAATGTCTTTCTGTTAATAATATTGAAATTGATGTGATGTCGACGAACTCTCTCTTTCGGGTATACAAGTAATGACAAAGACGAGATGTTATTGTCTACCACCTTTCAATGTGACATAAAATCCTCAGTTTTCACCCCCACCGTCCACTCCCCCCGTCTCTCACGTCCCAAAGAACATAGGAATGTCTGAAAATTAAAAACTTAATAAAACTGTTTTCAATTTTCGTTTAAAACCCAAGGAGAGGTGGGATTGACTGAGGTTTTATTCCGTAAGAAAAAATCGAAAGAATGAATTAACGATTGATATTTTTAAGAAAAGTGATTTATAGTAGAGGAAACCAAAAACGTGAACCATAAAGTACACTTATTTGGTCTCTGATTTGAAACTTTTCTCCAAAACGAATTTTAAAGATTTGTCGAAGTTGTCAATGAGTTTCTAGGTAAGTTGATTAAATGAAACGTAACACCCGAAAGTCTCATTAACTGAGTCTTTGCTTACACAAAATTCCCGGATGAACTTCGAAAGACAGAGGATTTGTAGAAGGTAGGGAAGGTCCAGTTCTCATACCGTAAGAGACTAACTAACGTCCCCCTAGTTCGTGAATACAGAAAGTCTACTAACTGTTCAATAACTAACACAGATGACCGTTTCTTAATTCGAGATTTTACAAAGATTTTCTTATACATAAAATTCTATGAAAGTCAATTTTTTTTTTTCTTACAAATACAAACAATATTCGGTCATCACCAATTTCTTAATAAAATAAATAAGACTCTAACATATAAATACTCTTCACCCCGACAACCGAGGGGTATTACACGAATGATTATAGGAGGTCATACCACCGTAACACCCTCCCGTACCCACGTCTTCACAATAAGGGACTGAAAACGGAAGATTGATCGTCGTATCAGAACTTGTAGGCAATTAGAGAGATTTACAGTCACAATAGTAGATGTTTTACTTACCTAAAAAGGGTACGGAAAAAACCCATGTACTACATTACAAAAATACGACAACGACGATTTAACGAAGTCAACACAGACTGAGACACTGGGGTATCTGCCGTCGGGTGGTCCGAGGGGGTAGAGACCCTAAGAGGTCCTTTCTTGTGACCTCACCCAACGGTAAAGGAAGAGGTTACGTAGTTTCACTTTTCACTTTCACTTCAGTGAGTTAACACAGGTTGAGAAGTACTGGGGTACCTGACGTCGGATGGTCCGAGGAGGTAGGTACCCTAAAAGGTCCGTTCTCATGACCTCACCCGACGGTAACGGAAGATTACAAAAATATATGGACAAGTTAATTACTTCTTGGGATAGAGAGATAAACCTAGTGTAAATATTGATTACTTTCTACGAAAATTAGTTGTCATCAGTTATTGTCTACACAACTGTTGACCTCTGTAGAACAGGTATATCAACGAGTAAGTAGGTTGTAAAATGTTGTAAACTCAAAGTCTCTCAAGAATCTGAAGAATTTTGGGTAGGTATATAAGTATCAATTCTTAAGGACGAGATCATTTTTCACACTACTAAAATTCCTTATAACGTCGATGAACTCTCTTTTATTAAATACATACAACCTCGACCCTTTATTAGTATTTAGACCTTTGACAGGGAAGTTTCCCTTGCAACAAAACAAAGTAAAAATTTCCCTTCTTCTATTACTTAAAACAACAACAAATAAAAATATTACCAAATGTATAAGACTAAAGATTGAGACGTCATCAAAAAAAAAAAAAAGGTTCCTTATAAATAAATAAATAATCAGACGTGTCTTAGAATCAACACCGTATACCCTAGATTACGGGACTGGTCCTTTCACACTCTTACCCGTCCGAAAAGGACCACCGAGTCTGGCATTTCTTAGACGGATGTCACGTCCTCTGGACCCAAACTAGGGACAAAGAATATCTAGGAGACCTCCTCCCTTACCGAAGGGTGAGGTCATAAGAACGGATCTCTTAGTATACCTGTCTTCTCGGACCATCCGATGTCAGGTACCCCAGAGTTTCTCAAACTGCGTTGACTCCTTGATTCGTACACTCTTAGACGTTGAGAGTTAAACGGAGGAGACAAATATTGAGAAGTGGTATAAACGAAACCGGTCCAGTGGGAACTCACAATACATCCACCAATTTTTTTAAACTGAGGAGATGGGTTACGAAGACTTTAAGTACTTAGAAAAGGGATGGGGGGTTTACTGAAAAGAGAACCAAAACGGTGGTCGACCATTTTGTTTTCGATCTTGAAGTTTACACACTAGTTACTATTAAACAATGTATAAAGTAATAGTGGAACCCGTCTCTTTCACTGTGGTCTTTTTTATTCACACCTTTACTTCATTTAAAAAACATTGGTCAAAATTCACTCGTAAGTCTACATGAAACCATTTTTCATTTAAAACGGAAAAGAAACTCACTTTTTTTCAATTACGTCATTTTTACAGAGTCTAGAAACTACATTACGGAAATCTTATGGAAAATTAATCTAATATCAAATTTTTTAATGACCTCTTTTTCTAATCAACAATACTTCAGTCATCATCATCACAAGCAGCGATTCAACACAGGCTGAGAAACACTGGGGTACCTGACATCGGGTGGTCCGAGGAGACAGGTACTTTAAGAGGTCCGTTCTTATGATCTCACCCATCGGTATGGGAGAAGGTCCCTTAGAAGGACTGGGTCTCTAGTTTGGGCCAGAGGAGGTAACGTCCGTCTGAGAAATGGTAAACTCGGTGATTCCTTCGGGTATACTTCAACCACTTTCACTTTCAGTGTAGGTTGAGAAATGCTGGAGTACCTGACATCGGAGGGTCCGAGGAGACAGGTACCTTAAGACGTCCGTTCTTATGACCTCAACCATCGGTAAGGTAAGAGGTTCCCTAGAAGGGTTGGGTCCCTAACTTGGGTCCAGAAGGTGTAACGTCCGTCTAAGAGATGACAGAACTCCGTAGCCCTTCGGGTTCTGTTGACCTCATTTATCGGATAGGGAAGAGATCCCCTAGAAGGGCTTCGTCCCAGAGGACGTAACGTCCGTCTAAGAAATGGTCGACTCGATGGTCCCTTCGGGGTCCATTGAACTTTAGTCATCAAACTGTAATTACGGATTGTTTTCATGTTTCCTTTTGTCTGATTCAATTGAAACTTTTTGATACCTTAGAGAGTATCTGATGGATTAGGTACGAAGAGTTTCACATCAAACGGACAAGCAAGGTCCGGTCAAACAATCGACACACGTTCTTTATTTTTTGATTTTAGTTTTCATTCGGAAGTCTGTAGAATGGGTAAACTGTAACAACACTGTAGTTCATACCCTATCGAAACACAAAACATTTTATAACCAGGTGGTGTCTCATCTTCTGTTAAAAAATTTCACGAAGTGGTACGTTGTAGTGAAAGTCAGACGGAGTTGGAATTTCTCTAGTGATAGAATTACATATTATAGTATCCAATCGAAACAGAGAAATTATAGATCAACCCGAAGGGACCACCGAGTCTGACATTTCGCGGACGGACGTTGCGCCCTTTGGGCCCAAGTAAAGGACCCAGCCCTTCTAGGGGACCTCTTCCGTTACCGTTAGGTGAGGTGGTGAGAACGGACCTTTTAGGGTACCTACCTCCTCGGACTATCCGATGTCAGGTACCCCAGCGTTTCTCAACCTGTGCTGACTCGCTGAAATGAATGAAATGACACACGTAGACCGACGAAAGCTAGTTGTGACAGGGATACCCTAAGTAGGGATAACATTACACCTCGTCAACAAACAAGTAAGAGTAATTACATCGTCGGAATCGCTCCATACATGACACCTGGGGGTCCTAATGAGAAAATCCTTAAATAAGAAGGGGAAAACACAAAAAGTCCGGAAGAAACCCATATGTCTCATTAATAAAAAACTTAAGGTACACCACCGACTCTACCATTTCTTAGACGGACGTTACGTCCTCTGGACCCAACCGTCCCAGGGGACCTCTTCCTTTACCGTTGGGTAAGGTCATAAGAATGGACCTCTTAAGGTACCTGTCTCCTAGGACCATCCGGTGACAGGTACCGTAGAGTTTCAGCCTGGGCTAACTCATTGATAGTGTGTGTGTGTACATAAAACATCCTTTCATTGTTAAAAGTTTGAGAAACCAGAGTCTAGTTTTTCATATAGTTATTTTTACTAGTTGATCTCTCTAGATAGTCTCTTCCGTCACCGTCGGGTAAGGTCATGCGAACGGACCTTTTAGGGTACCTGTCTCCTCGGACGTCTCCGACGTCAGGTACCCCAGTGATGCTCAGTCTGTCCTGACTCTCTGAAGTGAAAGGGAAGGTACGTAACCTCCTCCTTTACCACTGGGTGAGATCACAAGAACGGACCTCTTAGGGTCCCAGTCCCCTCGGACCACCCGACGGTAGATACCCCAGCGTGTCTCAACCTGTGTTGACTTCGTAGGATCGTCGTCGTCGTCGTCGTCTCTCTAGACACTTAATCTTCTCTAAGTAAAAGAAGTCGAGGTTTTAGTGACGTCTACCACTGACGTTGGTACTTTAATTTTCTGCGAACGAGGAACCTTCTTTTAGATACTGTTTGGATCTGTCGTATAATTTTACGTCTCTGTACTGAAACGGTTGTTTCCAGACATATCAGTTTCGATACCAAAAAGGTTATCAGTACAAACCTACACTCTCAACCTGGTATTTCTTCCAACTCGTGACTTCTTGACTACGAAAGTTTGACACCATAACTTCTTCTGAGAACTCTCAGGGAACCTGACGTGACTCCTTTTTTGCAGTAAGGATTTCATTTAGTTGAGAATCATAAATAACCTTCCTGGCTACGACTTCGACTTTGAGGTCATGAAGCCGGTGGACTACCCTTTTCGGTTGAGTAACCTTTTCTGGGACTACGACCCTTTCTATCTTCCGTCCTCCTCTTCCCCTGCTGTCTCCTACTCTACTGTAGTGGTTGAGTCACCTATACTTAAACTCGTTCGAGACTCTCTACCACTTCCTGTCTCTTCGGACCATACGACGTCAGGAACCCCAGTGTTTCTCAACCTGTCCTGACTTGTTGTTGTTTTAAATTTAAGTTTTTTCTATTTATGTTATAAGAAAATCCAGGGGTTTTAGTTGACATATTTATATCCTTTCTCTACCCCGTCACAAAGTGTACTTTCTCTCAGTTACCCATAAAAAATAGAGTTTATAAATTGTTACATTTTCAGTGATTTTTATTCAGTCACACAAGAATTCGACGTAATTTCCCGTATGTCATAGATATAATATTCTGACTTATAATGGTGTCGGAAGACATGAACAGTGAGTAAATAAGATCATAATGATCGGTCATTCAAAACCCCCCATCAATCCGTCATTTCCGATCATACCTTTTACGGTGTACTATTCCCGAAAATTATTTTATTTTGTATCATCCGTCTACCTATCTCTAGCCGTAAACCTCTCCTCTCTCAACGTCATAATCACTATCAGTAGGATTTTTAAGAGAGGTTCCTCTAGTGACTGAGTCACCCGTGCTCAAACTCATTTGAAGTCCTATACCACTACTTGTCCCTTCGGACCACACGACGTCATGTACCCAACGTGTCTCAGTCTGTGCGGGCTCGTTGACTTGTTATTTAACCCTGGACCCGTCACAAGATCCGTGACCGTGAGTCGTCACCTTTTTCACTACAAGTTCGTTTCGTCATTTCCATTAGACTCTAATTTTTTTGACAACCTGATGTCAAAGAAGAGTCTCCATATGACGACGACGATTCAGCGAAGTCAGTACAGGCTGAGACACGCTGGGGTCTCTGCCGTCGGGTGGTCCGAGGGGGCAGGGACCCTGAGAGGTCCGTTCTTGTGACCTCACCCAACGGTAAAGGAAGAGGTTACGTACTTTCACTTTTCACTTTCCCTTCAGTAAGTCAGCACACGTTGAGAAGCGCTGGGGTACCTGACGTCGGGTGGTCCGAGGAGGTAGGTACCCTAAAAGGTCCGTTCTCATAACCTCACCCCACGGTAGCGGAAGAGTCCTCCATAAGAACATAACACATTATCCATCTTGGGAAATCCTGAAGGTTGAGATCCAAAGACACTAAGAGATTACTAAACTATTTGACTTAGTCTGAGTTTCATAAGAAGTCTCGGAAGATAAAAAAATTTAATATAACGTTATATTAAGTTCATGGTATACTAAGTAGATGAATTTCACATGTCAAGTGAGTAGTCAGTCAACGAGTGAACACAAGCTGAAAAACACTGGGGTACTTAGCGTCGTTCGGTCCGGAGGGACAGGAAGTAGTTGAGGGAATCAAATGGGTTTGGGTACAGGTAACTCAGTCACTACGGTAGGTTGGTAGAGTAGGAAACAGCAGGGGAAGAGGAGGACGGGAGTTATAAAGGGTCGTAGTCCCAGAAGAGTTTACTTAGTCCAGAAGCGTAGTCCACCGACTTCATAACCTCAAAGCGAAGTCGTTGTCAGGAAGGTTACTTATAAGTCCCGACTAGAGGAAATCCTACCTGACCAACCTAGAGGAACGTCATGTTCCCTCAGAGTTCAGAAGAGGTTGTGGTGTCAAGTTTTCGTAGTTAAGAAGCTGTGAGTCGAAAGAAATATCAGGTTGAGAGTGTAGGTATGCACTGATGACCTGTTTGGTATCGGAACTGATCTACCTGGAAACAACCGTTTCATTACAGAGACGAAAAATTATACGACGGATCCAACCAGTATCGAAAAGAAGGTTCCTCATTTGACTAAAACCTCGGACTTTTTTATTTCAGAGAGTGACAAAGGGATGGATGAAGGGTACTTCACTACCCTGGTCTATGGTACTAGAAGCAAAAGACTTACAACAAAATTCGGTTGAAAAAGTGAGAGGAGAAAGTGAAGGTAGTTCTCCGAAAAATCAAGAAGAAGCGAAAGACGCCATTCCCACCACAGGCTCCAATAACTGAAAAGAGGGCCGTCAAAACTAAGGTCGGACACGAAGAGCAAGTGATCAGACCGGACACAAATGCCTCCACACGTGTCCCGTGGGAAATCGGGGCGGGAGTGGGGTGGGGGGAGAGGAATCATTCTCCGCGTACGCGAACAGGTACACGGCCGCGGCGGTGTGACTGTGGGAAACGCAACATTATGTAAAAGTAAGAAACTTCACACTCAGGAGAATGAAATAAGAAGAAAACATCCTAACAAAACCCATAAGACCCAGGTGACGTTAACATCCACTTAAAATCTTAGTCGAACAGTTAAAACCGTTTCAACTGACCTTAAGACTATCTCTAAAACAACTTAGACAGTCAGTCGAATCCCTTATAACGGATTCCAGAATTACAATTTAGAGGAATACGTTCCTGTACCCTACTAAAAAGTAAATGAATCTAGAAATTAAAAAAAGTTATTATAAAACATCGAGGTTTCACAAAATAAGAAAAACTACGACAACACTTATTTTAATACAAGAAATAAAAACCTAACAAATTACACTTACATATCCTTATAGTAAGTAAAAATTTATAAACAAATATAGGAAGTCAGAACGACGTGAACAAATAAGGTCATCCAAAACAAAAAAGCCATCCAAGTAAGCCTAAAAGATTGATATTCTGATACAGTAGACACTTATCAAAATAAAGAAGGAATGGTTATACCTACGTTAAGTGAAGAAAAAGAATGGATAAAAAGGGACTGATCTTAGAGGTCATGTCATAACTTTTCAACATTCTCCCCCGTAAGAACAGAACAAAGACTAGAATACCTTTTCGTATGTCAACGGATTATTACCCATAATCCACTTCACACCACAATAATCGACACCCAAAAAGTATCTATTGGAAATAGTCTAATCCTTCAAGGAAAGTTCAATAACTCGGAAAAATAGTACTTTACTACAATCGGAAACAGTTCACGAAAAAGACGTAGATAAGTCTAATAATACTCTAAAGACAAAAAATCAGATAACTACATTACTTAATGTAATTAACTAAAAACCGACAATTTGGTTGGAGAGTAGGGACTCTTTTTATGGTGAATCAGTACCACGTGTCTATAAAAATTGCACGACAACCTTAATCAAACGATCGTAAGACAACTCAGAAAATGTAAGTGCAAGTATTCTTTATAACTAGACATCAAAAGAACCCTACAGAAACGAACCGAACCATAGTTGTATTATACCCAGAATATTTTGCTCAATCTTTTAACAAGGAAGGGGAAGGTATTAGGTAGACGTGGACCCAAAAGAAACGTATTTAAAAACTAATTACTAAGTTAAAGAAATGAACATTGTCCAGATAGTCTAATAAACAAAGAAGAACTCTGTCAAAATCATTAAATACAGGAAACTCCTTAAACAGATTAAAACATCAAATCCAATAACTCTAAAAAAAGAAAAAATTATGTCTGTAAATGTCGAGATTAACGGAAGAATCGTGATGAATTTAACATCAGGTATTCATAAATAAAGGGTTTAAACAGGAACAATAACTAAAAATCCCCGAAGGGTCCACCACGATCACCATTTCTTGAGTAGACGATTACGTCCTCTGCATCCTCTACATCCAAACGAGGGATCCATCCCTTCGAGGGGACCTCCTCCCGTACCGTGGGGTGAGATCATAAGAACGAACCTCTTAGGGTACCTGTCTCCTCGGACCACTCGATGTCAGGTATCTCAGAGTTTCTCAGTTTGTGTTGACTTCACTGAATCGTGTGTACGTGCGTAACTAAAGATTAAAGTAAGACAACATCAACCTCTTATATTACATAACAAAGATAGGAAAATTAAATAACTCCTAACAAATTACCGGATCGTATACTAAAGAGGACCTATAAGACAACAATCCACCCCACAAGACAGACAGTCCAGACCAACCAAAATTCACAACATGTTCAGAAGATGAAGGAAAAACTAGAAGACAGATCAGGATAGGTAATAACTCTCACCCTGTAATTAAGAAAAAAAAAAAAAAGTACCGTTATGACAAAAAACAAACAAACAAAAATTAAATTAAAAAAAATTAAAATAAAAATGAAATAAAATGAAATGTTATGACATAACCAAAACGGTATGTAACTGTACTTAGGTGGTGTAATTAAGAATAACAACTTAACAGACAAAGAGACAAACAAAGTACATAAAACTGTGAGACAATCACACACACACACACAAATACACACGTGTGCGTACGTACACGTAAGTCAGCGAGCCAGAACAGGTCGACAAACACCGGGGTACCTGACATTACGTGGTCCGAGGAGACAGGTACTCTAGAAGGTTCGTTCTTACGACCGTACCCAACGGTAAAGGAAGAGGTCCCCTAGAAGGACTGGGGCTCTTACTTGGGACAAGGGGACTCAGAGGATGTAACCGTCCTCCCAAGAAATGGTGACGTGGTGGACTCATATTAACAACACAGAGAAACAACAAGTCAACGAGTCAGTACAGGTTGAGAGACACTGGGTACCTGACGTCGTACTTCAGGTACAATATAGAGATCATTGTAAAAAACAATATTTTAGAGTATACTCATATCGGTAAGATCGAAAAGGTATCAACCATAAAGTACTATGTAAAAAAGGGTTAAGAAAGTAAACACTAAAACTTAGACTTCAGACCGAGTTCTGAAGGGACCACCAGGTCACCAATTCTGAATCACAAAGATGACGTTCCCCGTGTTTACACTAGGGACAAGTCCCTCGATTCTATGACGTACATGTCGTGTCGGTTTTATTATTATTATTTTAATAAAAATAACAAAATAAATTTCAGACAGAGGACATTTTCCTGATAACAACCTAGTATAACAAAATTAGGTTGGACTGTCACATTACCGTCTAACCTAACAAATCAGGTAAGTGTATACAATAACTATATCAAACTAAATACAGACGGAAACAAAAGACAGAGCACAGAAAAAACGGGGAGACAAAAAGAAGGAAATACAAAAGAAAACATGACTCACTTATAAAAGATTACATCATAAAAATAAAATAATGAAGTAATAAAAACTCCCAAAAAATTTCACTAACGAGATCCCAAATTGGTATATGTAGAATTCAAAAGTCTTAGTCGAAGTCCAAATCTGTTCGAATTAAGAACATGATATATATCTTTATTATGAAGATATAAAGGGGGAAAATACCATAATAACAATATGTATATTGTAGACGATTACAGTGTTCGGATTGTCATGTAACAATCCTAGTAACGACAGAGGGTAGTAAAAGAGTCAGACATTGTGGAAACGAGAATGCATAGAGGAAACACGATAATTATCGAGTACATTATACGTACATAATGTAAAGATATACAATATCCGGGTTATTACAAAATACGTATAATAAAATATGGTAATGGAAAAGGTAGTCGATTGTCTTTTTTCTTTTAATCCGTAAAGATAACAGAAAATATTAATGTGTCAATATAATGATCACGACAAACATCTATAGTTAAATTTAATGGTAGACTCCAGTGAAAGAAAGTTGGATTTCTTAAAGGAAATAAATAAGATTTCACCAGACAATTGTCATTTAAGAAAGTCAAAAACGAATAGATCCTACGACAAAGTGGAAACAAAGACTTATTGTCGAAATGACTTATTGTCCGAGAACCAGGTGTCGAACAAGAAACTCCTGACACTAATACAATAAGGTGCCGGAAGGACAGGAGGTAACAAAGACGATTTAATCGGAAAATAGCATAACCCGAAGGAAATATTCACTGTGCAACAGAAAGAAAATGATGACCATTTTCCATTCGACTCCGTATAACTCTTAAAATTCTCAGACAAACTTGTTTTTTAACTGAACTTAAACCGTCGTGGTTTGACCTTCACCACTCCTCGGGAGATCTCCTTTCTGAAGGTACCTTCTCCGTCTCGTTTCTTCCTCAATGAACTAACCGTATTCTTAAACGAAATGAACCTTTCAGGATCAACCGAGACACACTAATCAACACGAACCTAAATTAGAGAATTACAACTCTCTGAATCCCAAATCAAACTAATATATCCTCTGATATATTAGTTTGGAGTCAGATTACCGGAGAGACAAATAAATTAAATTACTATAGAAGGTTAAAAGAACTGGAGAGAGGGGAAGGGAGAGAGAAAGGAGAGGAATTGGGAGGGATAGGAAGGGACAAAAAGATCAGGGGGCCAGGACCTGTGTCCTTAGACCAGCTTCCCGGAAGTCGGACTCGACTCCTAACCTCTGACTAGTGGAGGAGAACCGTCTTTTGATCTTAAGACCAAGACCAGACCAGACTAAAGACCATCCCGGCTCAAGGTCAGGAGGGAAGAGACCTCCGGGTCCCTTTTCAGGGTATTACGGACCCATAGACATCCACCGTCCTCTGCAGACATTCCGGTGGGGAAAATGGGTGGGGGGTGGAGGAGGGGGAAAAGAAAGTTGGACCGAAGGAAAGAAGGGAACTTTAGAAACTACAATTATGAACCTAGACTTCAAGACAAGAGATATCCTCCAAAAGACTCTCTGCCATAAGAACATAAATTCCCGAAGGGACCACCACGTCTCCAATTTCGCAGACGGACGTCATACCCTCTGGACCCAAGCTAGGGACCCAGCCCTTCTAGGGGACCTCTTCCTTTACCGTTGGGTGAGGTCATAAGAACGGACCTCTTAGGGTACCTACCTCCTCGAACCACCCGATGTCAGGTGCCCAGTGTTTCTCAGCCTGTCCTGACTCGTTGAAGTGAAAGTGAAAGGTTAAAAGAGGAGCAGAAACTGAAAGTCGTAAAAAAATACCACACACATAATCCAGAATAATCTAAGTAGGATGAACCTCATACTCCAAGAACCCACATATCCAATGACAAAAAGTTATTGGAACCTTTCAAAAATCGATGATAAAGAAATTTCTGAAAAAAGGGAGGAAAGGAGAGGACCGTGAGGGTAAAGTACACTAAATACCTAAAGTGCTACAGGATGCAAAGGGACTCCGAGACCAACAAAAGAGGAAGTAAGGGAAAAGAGAGACTACAGTCGAATGCATGATAGTTAGTGACATAGAAGTTCAAGAGATCAAGACAGAGTACGGTCAAGTCTAGATGAGAACTCGGGAAGATCATTAAAAAAATTTTTGAAAATCAGAACACTTACATATTACATTTGAAAATCAAGACACTCACATATTACCCATGAAACCTTAGCAAAGGGTATTTAGGTCACAGACCAGTGAGAGTGCCCATCAAAACACCGAAAAAAGTACTACATACGGACCCAGCATGACAGTACGAACGGACAAGGAGGTGTACGGAACTTTATGAAACAATCTTCGACTTATATAATCTAATATATAATATCGTCGAGAACAGGAGGTGGGAAAGTGACTACTACTTCCGAACAATAACAAACACAAAAAAAATCATTGACCGACCTAAGAAAATCATTTCATCGAATTCCGGAAGAGTCTTACAGAGAGGATATACCTTGGTGGTACGGAACTCCTGATCCTTCTCAAAAGTTCCAGGGTCATGAATAAGATTCCCTCGATCCGGGTCCCATCTCGAAGACTAGGTGAAAGGACACGGAGTCGTGGTCCATAGACCCCCGGCCTTCTCTTTATGTGTCCAGGTGGGTCGGGAAGGGTCTTTCTCAGGAGACACGTCCTCGACCCCTCCCTCCCTCGGGACACAAGACCGACGTCGTCAGGTCACACCTCAGAGACGGAACGACTCACCTCTTCCCCTTTCCTTGCTCGGTAAAGGGTGTCTGAGGACGGAGGGAGTGACTTAAAAGTAAGAAATTAAGAAAAAATTAAAAACAAAACTTCTGGCAAAGATCTCCGAAGGTCACCAATCCTCAAATAATATATCATAACTGGTCAACATGACGTTTCACCCAGTCACCTTGAGGATTAAGATCTTCAGTCAGAGGATATACGACGAAACACTAAAATTATAGAAAGAAAATTCTTCCCACCCACTTGAAATTCTTGGGAAGTTTAGTCGTCTACCGTTACGAAGAATGAAGTGAGAATGTCTGAACCTTACATCTTTAATCACAAAATTAGTCTCAATTCACATTCATTCATTCACAATCAGTGAGTCAGCACGGACTGACAAACGTTGAGGTACCTGACGTCGGGTGGTCCGAGGAGACAGGTACTCTAAAAGGTCCGTTCCTATGACCTCCCCCAACGGTAAAGGAAAAGGTCCCCTAGAAGGGTTGGGTCCCTAGCTTGGGCCCAAAGGACGTGACGTCCGTCTAAGAAATGGTTGACTCGATGTTCCCTTCGGATTCCTTATACATTTAGACATATTTCTTCTGGGTCCCTATTTTCCCTTGAATTAGAAGTGTAACCACATAAAAGATACTTTGAGTGTAATCACTATTTAATATGTCCGTATGGAGTTTCTATGACCTAAGTCAAGGTTTGGTGGGGTTATTTTGTTTATGACGTTATTTCGTTCAGTGTGTCTATAAAACCAAAGGGTTGTGTATCTTTTTAATAATACAAAAATGATACGACAACAGACAATTCACACTCTATCGTAATACGAATTTTTGGTCACATGTGTTACCTTATTAAATGAGTCAATATTTTGTCTTGTGTAAGCTCAGTCAAGATTACTCCACCTACTTTGACCTCGGACAATATGTCTCACTTCATTCAGTCTTTCTTTTTGTGGTCATGTCATATAGTTACGGATATATAGTATAAATCTTTCTACCATTACTGTTGGGATATACGCTCTGTCGGTTTCTCTGTGTCTACATTTCTTGTCCGAAAGCCTGAGACACCCTCTCCCTCTGCCACCCTACTAAACTCTCTTATCGAAACTTTGTACATATAATGGCAAACACTTTGTCTACTGGTCAGGTTCAAGCTACGTACTTTGTCCCGCGAGTCCCGACCACGTGACCCTGTTGGGTCTCCCTACCCCACCCCTCCCTCCACCCTCCCCCCAAGCCCTACCCCCTATGTACATGTGGGCACCGACTAAGTCATATACCGTTTTTGGTGGCGTTATTTCATTAATCGGAGGTTAATTTTATTTATTAACATTTTTTGTCACATATATGTATAACATTAATTTTTTATTTGGACGATATTTTTACCGTGGTTATCTGCATGAACTGTGTCCCAACTGTGTTTGGAAGTTAAACATTTTCTGAGTCATAGACGTTTCACGTCATTTCGTTTCAGACTAGTCTGTTCCGTATGGACATGGACTGGAACGTCGTCAACAATTAACATCCGATAAAGGAACAAAAGAGAACACGACCAATCCTAAAAAAAATGGGTCTAAAAAACGTCTACAAAGAAAGATTTCTACAAATAGGTGAGGATTGTGTAAACAAACAAGATAAAAGACAGAGAGACCTCACTAAAATGAAAGTACTTTGACCAGGAACTACGTTCTTCTATTCCCTTACCACTAAGTGGTGAAGGAAGAGGGGTAGTCCCTGGGTACAGAGTTCAGGGACGACACGTGAGTCGCTCTAGATTCCGTACTAACGAGAAGTTCTATAAATAATAGATCACTCATCTATTCGTATATAATTATGAAATTTTCATTTGGTGTTCCACACTAAAATGTTAGAAGGGTTCTTCCTTTCCCGAAGAGTCCACCGTGTCACCATTTCTTGGGTGGACGACTACGCCCTCTGCTTTCTCTACGCTCAAGCTAGGGACCCAACCCTTCTGGGGGACCTCCTCCCGTACCGTTGGGTGAGGTGATAAGAACGGACCCCTTAGGGTACCTGACTCCCCGGACCACCCGATAACAGGTATCCCAGTCAGAGTTTCACTGAATCGTGTGAGTTCTTCCTTCTCCTGGGTCCTAGCCCAATGTCCGAACTTCTTTCATCTTCTCCAAATGTTGTTGGTTTACAAATTGTACCATCTTTAAATTATTTGTTTCTTAATACATTTGTTTCACTCTCTGTCGTACCATACCATTAGAAGGACCCTCAGGAGTGGTATGGAGTAAAATTGAGACACCGATCCCAACCCGTTCATTGATTTGAAACACTAAGTCAGAGAAATCCATTCCTTTTATTCTTGACTCGTTGATGTTTCCTATCAACCTACTTGGTTTACTTTATTATGTAATCTTATTACGGATCAATGATAGGAGTAGTGGTACCAGAACTACTGTCCAAAAGACTCGGGGTCGCTAAAAACCTATCATAATTAACCATCACAGTAGTCTGAACTGTCTCCAGTTGTATAGAGGTCACAATTTCAAAATTTTTGAATTTATATAGAAGTATTTTCATGTGTCGAGCAATTTATATCGAGTTACGTAACAGTACTTCACTTAGGTAAATGCATCGGTCATGGGTCTAATACTGTCTTTTGTTGTTTTAAGACATTTCGTCAATAGGAAGTGAATTTTTTATATAATTACTTTTTTTTTTTTCTTTTAACGTGTTTCGAAAGAGGAGTACATGTAAAGGCCAGTAAGGGGTGAGTGGTTTCTACTGGTGTCAAGACCAAAAATAACGGTATCTATTCGAAACGGACAAGAACTTGAAATATAAATAAATATATATATATATATATATTAGATTCACACATCAGAAGATACGAAACAGAGAAGAGTAAAATAATAGAAACACTTTCAGTAAGTACGTCGTCACTTAGGACATCAGTAAGCAAGCAAGAAAAACGACGTATCATAAAGTAATGTGCTTATAGGACGCCAAATAGGTAAAAGAAACGTCAAAATAAAGAGAGAAAACAATGGACTGAAAACCCTTGTAGGATATGAGAACACAAGATATATACTCAGGTAACATAATGTATATAGAAAAGAGAAACCGAACAAAAACGGATGGAAATGACTACAAGTAAGTAATTATCTTTAAGAATTATGACAATGTCTAGTCAATATCAATTTTGAAATGGAAATATTAATAACGAAAAAACAAATCTTTAAAAACGAACAGAGTTTCAGTGCTTCAGTTAAAGACCTTTGAAATAATAGAATGGATCAACGTAGAATCTTACCTTAAAACATCTACCACACTCTATTCCCATTTCAAAGTCAATAAAAATATATCTATAGGTTCACCAGACCGTGACAAACAACCTTAATAAAGAGATAAAAGAAAGTAGAAGGGAACTAATTAAAGAACAGGGTTATGGTATTACAAAATTAATAGATCGAAATATTGTTTAGGAGTGAAGACCATATATTTGAGAAATGTAAAAAACAATAAATTCTAAACACTCCCCACCCAATACAAACCGGGAAATGTAAAATAAAAATAAAATAAAATAAAAAAAATCAAAAAATAAAAAAAATTAAAATTTTAGAAATTAAGAATGTCCACAAGGGTTTGTACTTGGGGGGAGGGTGGAGGGAGGGGTATTGTAGAGACACCCAGTAGGGGTACGTGGTCGGCGTTCGTACGACATAGGACGTAGTCTGTATCTGACCACTGAGTTAAGAATGTACTATCATATGTACAATCTTACGGTAAGAGGGTTTAGTAGGGTGGGAGAGGGAGACTCAGGTTTTCAGGCAATATGTGTAGACACAGAAAAAAGGACAGAACGTATGTCCCAGCAGTAACGGTAGAAGGATTTAAGGTATATATACACAATCATATGACATAACCACAAAAAGAAAGACCGAATGAAGTGAGACATATTAACCGAGGTCAAAGTAGGTAGAGTAGTCTTGACTAAGTTTACTTAAGAAAAATTGCCGACTCATTATGAGGTAACACATATACATGGTGTCGAAAGAATAGGTAAGTAGACGACTACCTGTAGATCCAACAAAGGTACAGGACCGATAATATTTGTCACGACGCTACTTGTAACCCCATGTACACAGAGAAAGTTAAGACCAAAGGAGCCACACATACGGGTCGTCACCCTAACGACCCAGTATTCCATCAAGATAAACGTTAAAAAATTCCTTAGAGGTGTGACAAGAGGTATCACCGACATGATCAAACGTAAGGGTGGTTGTCACATCCTCCCAAGGGAAAAGAGGTGTGGGAGAGGTCGTAAATAACGAACGTCTAAAAACCTAGCGTCGGTAAGACTGACCACACTTCACCATGGAGTAACACCAAAACTAAACGTAAAGAGATTATTACTCACTACAACTCGTAGAAAAGTACACAAACAATCGGTAGGCATACAGAAGAAACCTCTTTACAGATAAATCAAGAAACCGGGTAAAAAACTAACCCAGCAAATAAAAAGACCTTAACTCGACGTCTTCAACGAACATATAAAAACTCTAATCAACAAACAGTCAACGAAGTAAACGATAATAAAAGAGGGTAAGTCTTCCGACAGAAAAGTGGAACGAATATAAAAGGAAACAACACGTCTTCGAAAATTAAAATTAATCTAGGGTAAACAAATAAAAACGAAAATAAAGGTCTTAAGACCCTCCACCTAGTATCTCCTAGGACGACACTAAATACAGACTCTCACAAAACGGATACAAGAGGAGATCCTCAAAATATCAAAGACCAGAATGTAAATCTAGAAATTAGGTAAAACTCAAATAAAAACACACGCCACAATCTTTCACTAGATCAAAGTAAGAAAATGTTCACCAACTGGTCAAAAGGGTCGTGGTGAACAATTTCTCTAACAGAAATGAGGTAACATATAAGAACGGAGGAAACAGTTTCTATTCCACAGGTATACACACACCTAAATAGAGACCCGAAAGATAAAACAAGGTAACTAGATATACAGACAGAAACACGGTCATGGTATGACAGAACTACTGACACCGAAACATCATCTCGGACTTCAGTCCGTTCAACTAAGGAGGTCAAGGTAAGAAGAAAGAGTTCTAACGAAACCGATAAGCTCCAAAAAACATAAAGGTATGTTTAGAACTTTAATAAACAAGATCAAGACACTTTTTACACCGACCATCGAACTATCCCTAACGTAACTTAAACATTTAACGAAACCCATCATATGAGTAAAAGTGATATAACTAAGAAGGCTAGGTACTTGTACCATATAAAGAGGTAGATAATCACAGGAGAAACTAAAGAAAGTAGTCACAAAATATCAAAAGATATATATCCAGAAATCAAAGAAATCCATCTATATAAGGATTCATAAAATAAGAAAAGCAACGTTACCACTTACCTTAACAAAGGAATTAAAGAAAAAGATGAAAGAGTAATAAGCACATATCCTTACGTTCCCTAAAGACACACAACTAAAATATAGGACGTTGAAATGATATAAGTAACTAATCGAGATCATTAAAAGACCACCTCAGAAATCCCAAAAGGTACATCTCCTAGTACAGTAGACGTTTATCACTCTCAAAATGAAGAAGAAAAGGTTAAACCTAAGGAAAATAACCGGGAAATGTAAAATTACATTCAATCCTTGATAGAGTAGTTAAACGTATACGTGTAAGTGTTTCAGTGTGTGTCTGGAGGATCCTATACTAAGTCAAGTGAGGTCAAGTCACGTCAGTGAGTCAGGACAGGCTGAGAAACACTGGGGTACTTAGTGTCGTACGGTCCGGAGGAACAGGTAGTGGTTGAGGACCTCAAGTGAGTCTGAGTACGGGAACTTCAGCCACTATGGTACATCGGGAGAGTAGGAGACAGCAGGGGAAGAGGAGGACGGGGGTTAGCGAGGGTCGTAGTCTCAGAAAAGGTTACTCAGTTGAGAAGTGTACTCCACCGGTTTCATGACCTCAAAGTCGAAACCATAGTCAGGAAGGTCACTTGTGGGTCCTGACTAGAGGAAATCCTAGAGGAACGTCAGGTTCCCTGAGAGTTCTCAGAAGGGGTTGTGACGTCAAGTTTTCGTAGTTAATAAGCCACGAGTCGAAAGAAGTGTCAGGTTGAGAGTGTAGGTATATACTGGGACCTTTTTGGTATCGGAACTGATCTGCCTGGAAACAACCGTTTCATTACAGAAACGAAAAGTTATACGACAGATCCAACCGGTATTGAAAAGAAGGTTCCTCGTTCGAGGAAAATTAAAGTACCGACGTCAGTGGTAGACGTCACCAAAACCTTGGGGGGTTTTATTTCAGACTGTGACAAACGTGACAAAGGGGTAGATAAAGGGTACTTCACTACCCTGCTCTACGGTACTAGAAAAAGACTTACAACTCGAAATTCGGTTGAAAAAGTGAGAAGAGAGAGTGAAAGTAGTTCTCCGAAACATCAAGGAGAAGTGAAAGACGGTATTCCCACCACAGTACACGTATAGACTTCAATAACGATAAAAAGGGCCGTTAGAACTAAGGTCGAACACGAAGAAGGTCGGGGTGTAAAGAGTACTACATGAGACGTATATTCAATTTATTCGTCCCACTGTTATATACTAACCCCAACGATATTTAGACATTCAGTCATACCTCGTTTAACTGTAGAAATATTATCACTAAAAAGTTTAGGTACTTGTTCTGTAGGAAAGTAAATGAAGTCAAAGTAAGTGAGTCAGTACACACTGAGAAACACTGGGGTAACTGACGTCGTGTGGTCCGAAGGGACAGGTAGTAGTTGAGGGTCTCGAATGACTTTGAGTACAGGTAGCTTAGTCACTACGGTAGATCGGTAGAGTAGGAGCCAGCAGGGGAAAAGGAGGGTGGAAGTTAGAAAGGGTCGCAGTCCCGGAAAAGATTACTCAGTCAAGAAACGTAGTCCACCGGTTTCATAACCTGAGAGTTGAAGTCGTAGTCAGGAAGGTTACTTATAAGTCCCGAGTAAAGGAAATCCTACCAACCTAGAGGAACGTCAGGTTCCCTCAGAGTTCTCAGAAGAGGTCGTGGTGTCAAGTTTTCGTAGTCAAGAATCCGTGAGTCGAAAGAAACATCAGGTTGAGAGTATAGGTATGTACTGATGACCTTTTTGTTATCGAAACTGAACTGTCTAGAAACAATCGTTTCATTACAGAGACGAAAAATTATACGAGGGATCCGACTAGTATTGAAAAGAAGGTTGCTCATTCGCAGAAATTAAAGTACCGATGTCAGTGGTAGACGTCACTAAAACCTCGGGGGGTTTTATTTCAGAGAGTGACAAAGATGACAAAGGGGTAGATAAACGGAACTTCATTACCCTGGTCTACGGTACTAGAATCAAAAGACTTACAACTCACAATTCGGTTGAAAAGTGAGAAGAAAAGTGAAACTAGTTCTCCGAGAAATCCAGAAGAAGCGAAAGACGGTATTCCCACCACAGTAGACGTATAGACCCCAATAACTACAAAGAGGGTCGTTAGAATTAAGGTCAAACACGAAGTAGGTCGGGTCGTAAAGAGTACCATATGAGAGGTATATTCAATTTATTCATCCCACTGTGATATGTCGGAACTACTTGAGGAAAGGACTAAACCTTGGTAAGACAACAAGGTACAGGTCAAGATTGACAACGAAGGACTGGACGTACGTCTAAAGAGTTCTCCGTCTAGTCCACCAGACCATAAGGGTAGAGAAATTCTTAAAAGGTGTCAAACAATACCAGGTGTGTCAGTTTCCGAAACCGTATCAGTTCTTTCGTCTTCAGTTACAAAAAGACCTTGAGAGAACGAAAAAACTACTAGGTCTCCTACAACCGTCAAACTAGAGACCAAGGAGACGCAAAAGGTTTATGTCGAAATTGTAGACCTTAAAGTGCCAAGTGTATGACAACTTCGGAGTGGACCTCTTAAAAGTCGCAATGTGACGATCGCACCCTCTACTCACGTCAACATTCCATCAAACTTGTAACGGAAAGAAACCTTAACCTTACTTTTGACTGGAAAAGGTCAGGACACCGGCGACGACTCAAAAGGTTTACACGACCGTATAACTCACGTCGTGAAAGTGTCGTAGGAGAAAATCATAACCTTTGTCGAGTTGATACTAAGACATTGGAGGTGATCGCAACAAACATCACTACGAAGGATTCCGGGTGAACTGAAGCGTAAGGTCCTACAGACCGAGATCCACTCACTAGTGTGGTAGCACTAATAAACCCAGTACTTCTAGAAAAAACATGTCAAGAAGACACATAAGAACGGTGGAGAAGAATTATAGAAGACGAAGACAATCCAGGCATGGTAAAGACAGAAAATAACACGGCTAGAAAGGTACTTTACAAGAGAACCATAGAGATTAAAAGGACTTCTCTAGAGATCAGAAAGGGTAAGACAACAAGAGGAGATAAAGAAACGTGACTAGTGACTCCTTCCGAAAAATAGAGAGGAACGATAAGAAACCTTGAGACGTAAGTTTACCCACATAGAAAGGAAAAGAGGAAACGGAAAGTGAAGAGAAGAAAAGTGTCGATAAACATTCCGCAGGAGTCGGTTCGTAAAACGGAAAAACGTAAAGAAAAGGTACCCCTACTAGAACAANTCAGTTACAAAAAGACCTTGAGAGAACGAAAAAACTACTAGGTCTCCTACAACCGTCAAACTAGAGACCAAGGAGACGCAAAAGGTTTATGTCGAAATTGTAGACCTTAAAGTGCCAAGTGTATGACAACTTCGGAGTGGACCTCTTAAAAGTCGCAATGTGACGATCGCACCCTCTACTCACGTCAACATTCCATCAAACTTGTAACGGAAAGAAACCTTAACCTTACTTTTGACTGGAAAAGGTCAGGACACCGGCGACGACTCAAAAGGTTTACACGACCGTATAACTCACGTCGTGAAAGTGTCGTAGGAGAAAATCATAACCTTTGTCGAGTTGATACTAAGACATTGGAGGTGATCGCAACAAACATCACTACGAAGGATTCCGGGTGAACTGAAGCGTAAGGTCCTACAGACCGAGATCCACTCACTAGTGTGGTAGCACTAATAAACCCAGTACTTCTAGAAAAAACATGTCAAGAAGACACATAAGAACGGTGGAGAAGAATTATAGAAGACGAAGACAATCCAGGCATGGTAAAGACAGAAAATAACACGGCTAGAAAGGTACTTTACAAGAGAACCATAGAGATTAAAAGGACTTCTCTAGAGATCAGAAAGGGTAAGACAACAAGAGGAGATAAAGAAACGTGACTAGTGACTCCTTCCGAAAAATAGAGAGGAACGATAAGAAACCTTGAGACGTAAGTTTACCCACATAGAAAGGAAAAGAGGAAACGGAAAGTGAAGAGAAGAAAAGTGTCGATAAACATTCCGCAGGAGTCGGTTCGTAAAACGGAAAAACGTAAAGAAAAGGTACCCCTACTAGAACAACGGACAGAGGACATGTTACAGTACTTGGAGGCAGGTATCAAGAAGTCCGTGAGACAGAGTCTAGATTAGGGAACTCAGATAAAGAGTGAAGGTGACATATTAGCATTCCCTAAACTAAATCCAGTATGGACTTGTCACGTAAGAGAACCGTTTTGAAATAATCGGAAACGGGATGAAGTAAGACATGAGGTTCCGGTTTAAACGGACAATGAGGTCCACAAAGAACTGAAGGATGAAAACGTAAGGTCAGGGGATATTACTTTTCCTGTAAAACAACCCACAATTCAAATAAATCCAATTGAAATAAAGTTACTCTAAAAGGTCAAACATCAATACGTATTAAACAATCTAAACAAGGATCCACAACTAATAAGTTTACGATAATACATAACACAACAAAATTTTCACATATGATATATCAATAAATAAAGATCTGGATTTTTCAATTAAAAACAAATATAACGACAGTATAGATGGTAAAACAATTTAAGCCAATAAGACACTAAAACAGAAATCTCGGAAACTAAAAAAACGAATGAGTCAGTAAGTCAAATACTTCTTACTGTCAAAGAAAGACAAATCAGGAAACCCCCTCCCTCACCTCCCTCCGTAACTAATATTACCGGTCTTTGAGGTTATTTCACAATTTATCTTTACTATCATCTATAGAAAAGGAACAACGAATAGAGTCTCGGTTTCCAAAGTCGTAAAATGATGATTCATACTATAAACGATATAAAGAAAGGTATTGAGGGAGAGTGTATTTTCTTCAAAGGGAGATAAGAATCGAATGAATTTCAAAAATAACACTCACATGCAAAAGACGTAAACAAATTCACTAATATGTACATAAGAAGGAATACAACTACATTACTTAATTTGACTAATTAAAAGATCTAAAGACTATATTTGGATTGAACCAATACTTAAATCAGGCTAAACTATTCGACTATAAACGAAAACGTAGACACAAATAGAACACTATAAAAAAAAAATAGTCTCAAACAGAGTTTCTTACGATGAGTATCTTTCTTAATTTTACATAAAAGGAAAAGAAGATAAAAAATTCTTTTTAAATGACTATGTCGATAGGACCGGTCTTAAAGACAGACACCCTTCCAAAAATCAATGTCTAAGTCAAAGAATTTATCAATGTTAAGAGAACTATAAAGGTAAAGAAGAACATAGTAAAATAGAACTATGTAATAAAAAGAATCTTAAATAAAGTAAATTTAAACTTTACGTAACGATCCTTGAACTAATCAAAAAGAGTCTTTAGATTGGAAACCGAACCAATTAATAGAACTTACGATTAAAGATAACACTATAAAAGGAACTACAAGTCCAACAAATGTTCATATAACTAATTAAAGGTTTGTAACATTAAGCGATAGACATAATTGACTAAAAGTCGAATTAAGATGGTAACAATTAAGTGTATAGCCATGAAGAGTTTGACAGAAGTATCTCCTGAACAAAAAACAAAAAAAAAAGGGGGTTAGAGACAACCCGACCATTGAAAACATTTTATATTGTTTTTACTAAAATAATCTTTTAACTTTATTTTTCTATATATTCTAGATTCGGGATTAAAAAGTAGTAATCTCAGATGTCTATGTGCCATAATACGAACCGACATCACAAAAGACTTGTGAACGAGAGTCAAAGATTCGGATCAAATCAAGTCATTGAGTGACACCAAGTCATTGTGGACATGGGGTCGTGACCAGGTACCTTGTGTTAAGTTCATCGTGACGAATAACACTGAACTCAGAAACTTCAAACAACTTTCAACGAAATCTTGAGTCGTGTACAGTTGAAGTTATTTACAAGACACACGACAAATTTTCCGCCAGTGAGACGTCAACATCCCACCTCACGAAATACATACAGTAAATCTAGACCGCACAAGTCATAAAGAAAAATAGATTGGGAAGGTACCTAATGACTCTCTCCATATCATTTAGAGAGTAACTAATACCTAAGCACACAAAGGGGGAAATCAAGACAGGAACAAAAAGAATATATAGAACTTGGATACAATAGTCAAGCGAAGTCAACGAGTCAGTACAGGCTGACAAACGCTGGGGTACATAGTGTCGTGTGGTCCGGAGGGACAGGCAGTGGTTGAGGGCCTCAGGTGGGTTTGGTACAGGTAACTCAGTCACTACGGTAGATTGGTATAGTAGGAGACAGCAGGGGAAGAGAAGGACGGAAGGTAGAAAAGGTCGTAGTTCTAGAAAAGATTACTCAGTCGAGAAGCGTAGTCCACCGGTTTTATAACCTCAAAGTCGAAGTTGTAGTCAGGAAGGTTACTTGTGGGTCCTGACTAGAGGAAATCCTACCTGACCAACCTAGAGGAACGTCAGGTTCCCTCAGAGTTCTCAGAAGAGGTTGTGGTGCCAAGTTTTCGTAGTTAAGAAGTTGTGAGTCGAAAGAAATATCATGTTGAGAGTGTAGGCATGTACTGGTGACCTATTTGGTATCGGAACTGATCTGTCTGGAAACAACCGTTTCATTACAGAGACGAAAAATTATACGACAGATCCAACCAGTATTGAAAGGAAGGTTCCTCATTCGTAGAAAATTAAAGTACCGACGTCAGTGGTAGACGTCACTAAAACCTCGGGGGCTTTTATTTCAGTCGGTGACAAAGGTGACAAAGGGGTAGATAAACGGTACTTCACTACCCTGGTCTACGACACCAGAATCAAAAGACTTACGACTCGAAGTTCGGTTGAAAAAGTGAGAGGAGAAAGTGAAAGTAGTTCTCCGAGAAATCAAGAAGAAGTGAAAGACGGTATTCCTATCACAGTAGACGTATAGTATACAATAGTCTATATAAGTTTAAATTCTAACCGGGAAAATCGTGAAACTATAAAGAGGGAAAATAACGATCACAACCTAAAACGGAATTTCACATGAAATAGACTATTAATCGTATGGTAACGGTTGAAATGAAAGTAACCACATACGGAAAAATATAAGAAAATCTTTCTAGCAGAGTTTTCTTTTTTATACCATAGAACATTGGTTGTATATCAAACGACCAATTAAATAAGTAGTTGGCATAACTCTATATTAAACGTATGTTATTTTATACATAAATTTACGTACCAAAAACTACTCTAAACTGTTTATCTATATGGGTACATTATGATCGTGTTACTTCTGTATCTTGTAAAGTTTCGAGTTTTCCAAGGAACCACAAGAAAGAGTAACGATCAGAGACGGGGTAGAATTCGTTAGTGGTACGACGAAAGAGGACGACATCTATACAAAGTACATTCACCTTAACATAGTATACATGATAAAACACAGACTAAGGAAACTTCTGTTCTTCGTTACGTCTTACAATCTGATTAGTATCGTGTAAAGGAATAGAGGTCCTCGAACTGGGAGTCAGGACCGACTGAACCATCCGGAGGTCACGGAAGTATGACTACACACACTTAAAAAAACTGCAGAAGATCAACCATAGTCACCCTCCCCACCAGATTTTGGATTATCAGGAACCATCGGGTTTCGACT
This sequence comes from Capra ibex, assembly GCA_006410555.1. Classification (NCBI taxonomy): domain Eukaryota; kingdom Metazoa; phylum Chordata; class Mammalia; order Artiodactyla; family Bovidae; genus Capra; species Capra ibex. The sequence continues at coordinate 61,950,868 of SJYO01048061.1, read as the reverse complement.
TCTCGAGGTCATCAGTATATCACTTTCATGTTTCTAAGTCTCTAGTTCAGACTCCCACTCATAAGATTAATTTACCTTAGGTTCTTTAGACTCGTCCTGACTCTCTAAGTTTCCACATAAAAAAGGTAATTTATTTCCTATATATAGGATATATAAAAGACAGTCAGCTCTAAATCACGGTCTTTGTTCCACAAAATTCGTCTTCTCGTAAATCACGTCCTTTACTTACCAATGTTTAACAACCCTCCAGATTTCCTCATTTAAAATCTGAACCGACCGTTCTTGCCGAGGAGACCGTTAATCTCTCGACGAGACAGTCTCCTCGATGAGTAACCGATGGAGTCCCTGGTGGCGATCTTGACGTGTTTTTCGAATCAACGACGGTAGTGTTGTGGTGCTAGAGTGAACGATCGTCGTCATTTTTCTCCGGGTCGTTCTTTCGGAAAGAGAAAAGGTGAAAGGTCTAAAGTGTTCTCACGGAGGGTGACTATCTAGGATTAAACTTAGTTCGTGACAAGTCACCCTTATACATACACACACACGCACGCTCGCGCGGACAACCAACGAGTCAGAACAGGTTGAGACACTGGGGCATCTGACACCGGGTGGTCCGAGGAGACACAGGTACCTCAAGAGGTCCGTTCTTATGACCTCACCCAGCGGTAAGGGGAGAGGTCCCCTAGAAGAGTTGAGCCCCTAGTTTGGGTCCAGAGGACATAACGCCCACCTGAGATGGTGACTCGGTGGTCCCTCCGGGGGTTTCCCTCATATCGTTAACATTAAAAACCGAATTCTTGAAGGGGTTCAAAATCCTTCTATCTTATTCTCATCTTACTCTTGACTTGGGTTTCAAAGTCGACACGTGTATTCACTTTTCAGGTCACAGGGAGAGTGATTCTCCCACTTCCCATTAAGTCACAACAAGACTTATTTGACAGTCAACAGGAGATCGTAAGGGTAGTTATTTATATTACAAATTACTCTGAAAGCTAGAAGACACGAAAAAAAAAGGGGAAAGACGATTGACTCGTATAATACCGGCTACTAACTTTATAGGTCTTACGTAAAGTTAGTTAATTTCCAATACAAACTCAAGTTAATTATAAAATTATAAACACCTCTCATATGTTCTACGGACCGTAATGGAACCATTGAGATTTTTACCTTTGTCGAATAGTAGTTCTCACTGTAATGGATTAAGACTCTAGTAAAAGTTTCTATAGGACGATAGTCAAATAAAGTATTGGTTCGTGTATTCCTTTGAACGTAGTTAAAGTAAAGACTAAGAATAAGACATGAGTTCCTGTGAGACTATATAAGCAAGGAATTCACAAATATCGCTAAGTCTAGAACTACACTTTTACAGTCACTAGAGGAGTTCCCATCTTTCGATTTAAATCGAGGACCTCGAACTCACAGCGGGAAGGCAACGACTAAACAGAGGACGAAGGAAAAAGGAATTTTTTACCTACCACACTATAGTCATTTTCCGGCCCTATTTCAGTCCTGGCATGTGTGTGGTGACGACAGATCTACAAAAAAACACACACACCAAACAACACTCGGTGAGTCCAGAATTCTACAAAAGTTGTCGACACCTAGTAAACATGAGTTCCCCCTCTTATTTTTTTATTTTTATTTGTGTTTCTCTGCCCACTCGACCTGACAATCGAACTCGCAATTCGTACTTTCACAAGTCCTGATCTTCAATCTTCCGAATACTGCGAATTTATAAAAATCACACTGTCAAACCCCGGTCATAAAAGTATACATTCCCTCGAGGACAAACAGTAAATATTGCTAAGACTTAAACTTTAAGTGGAGTTAAAAGGAGAAGTGTTATTAAGTAACACTTCTTGAGACTTTTGACTGATTCAAAATAAATTCCGTGTCGCTGAGACACGAGGTATTCTTAAGATTACCGTGGCACAGTCTCTCGTCCCCCGTATGGGAAATTGCAATGAAAATAATATGACTAAATAATAAATAGTATAACAAATGATTATAACTGGTTATAATCATTTTATGAAAATCTCGACCCATCATATATCAACGGAAAAATTGAATAAAAATACTTTTATTATACCAAACTATTTTGAAACTTCCGTGGGAACCTAACGAAGTGGAGGAAGTCTTTCTATTGAAGGAAGTATCTTCTTATAAGAAAGGAATTTTTGTTTGTTTGTTTTTTTATGTCAGAACCTCTTCCTGGTAATAAAATTAATGGATTGGTAGGTGAAGTCTTTTAAGAGACCAGTCTATAAGCCGTAAACTTTCCATTACAGACTGGTCACTTTACAAACTCACACAAAATTTAATGAGGACTAGTATTCAAATAAAAAGAGTCTCTAATAACAACTGACAATCCACAGACATCACGAAGTGACTTGCTCAAATTAAATATGACAACACTAAAGATCTCTCGAATATTTTTATTAAACAGTCCCGTACTTACACACCCTTTTATGGTCTCTTCAGATTAACTCACAAAAAGAAGTAAACTCTGAAATTTTTTACAGTTATCACTTCACAGACAATTAGGTAAAAGAAAAGAAACAGGAGAGTCCACCTAGAGGAATGAATCGTTGGTTTTAATTACTTCGTTTTCTGAACGATCTTCGTCGGTGGTTTGTGACTACCTACGAGTCCCTGGTGGGACTTCCTCTTTTTCCCCCTGGAATATTGTTAACGGGACGTTTAATTAGATTTGGTACCGGAAGTATTAGAAGTATACACATGGCTGGTGTCAGTAAAGAAGGTACAGATTCGACACATTATTATTTTCTACTTGTCAGACCGAAACATAATAGAAAGTTTCCTCGTGTACTTCTAAGATCGTGACTAGAAAGGGGGAATAAAAGAAGGAGAGAGACTATCAGTATGCAAACTTCCGAAGACAATGATTCAAGGGGAGTAGGGTCGGGGACGTCGACATATTAATAGTCATTATATTAACCTTAAACACTCGTTCTCACATCTTAAAGAACGAGAATATAAATACGAGTGTAACAGGGAACAAAGAAGTTTCCTTAAATCGTGAGACGGATACACTCCACGAAATTTACAACACTCTGCTTTGGGACTGACGGTGGGGTCCTTTCACTTGACTTCGAACTACCTTAAATGATTTCCCACAAAACATTTCGTCACCAATCCTTTCTTGCGACAAGAGGGTCTCTAGGGTGCCGACATGGTACTCTTGAACCTCTCGACGATTTTACTAATTTCCAAATGTCTTACTCGGGACACTCCTTTCGGACCTTTAACGGCCCTCTTCAGACTCCCTAAGTATGAATTAATATATCAGAAGACCACGACACATAAATAAGTTCATACGTAAGATGTTTATAAATAAATGGTGGACATCGTGCACTCCGGGACATCCCCAGGAGTTCTCAAGGTCCACACTTGGTCCGTACCTAGGACTGGGTTTCCTTGAACTTAAATCTCCTTTCTATTTGGTGTCCTCATGACAATCTCTCCGTGTCTACTTTACGGTTTCTTCAAGTTTTATTTTCTGACAAAATGTGACCCGCAGTCCCCCCGCACAGTATCTTAGTCATCGCATCTCGACCCGAAATTTTTGTTACTCTATATGGTATACTACCCACTCCGTCGAAAAGACTCTACTCAGTCTTAATCGTCTTTATCTCAGATAATCAAGCTAACCCCACGTCCCAAAGAGGTTGCGTTGCCTACTTGTGTGTCAGACCTTCCCCACGGGAACATGTCACGTAAGTTTCAACAAAAAAAAAAGGAGTTGTGTCGGGGACCAGTAGTAGTGAAATGACAAGATTTTCCCTCTTTTCTCTCTCAGTCTTATGGTCGTAATAAAAGGACATGAGGAAACGTTACGACCCAAGTAGGGTCCATTTGTCTTGATGACCCAAAGTAGATAGAATTTTACGAAAACATTATCAGATCTGCGTAGAAAGTGAAATACTGTAGGACATCAACCCTCAAGAGTCGTAACCACTATAACTGAGTAACTCGACGATTAAGGAGGAACACCCCACGAGAGGAAACATACCATCCTACTAATCGTCGTAGGGACGGACATAGATGCTTTCCGGTCCTCGTGGGGGAGGCAACGCTGTTGACTTTTACACAGATCTATAACGGTCTACAAGGAACCTCCCGTTTTGACGGGGTCCATCTCTCGGTGACGAGATTTACAATTGACACAAAAGGAAACCATGTATTTTATTACCTACTGGACTGAATTTTAACTAAGAATCTCAGTGATTTTATACCAAGAACGAAATTTTAGGGGTACACACAGTGTCCAAAAAACACGAAATCAAAAGGCCAGGTGACGATGGAGACATGGAACTTACGGGACGACTATGGGTCTAGAGGTGCACAAGTTTCGGACCCCTATCAACTTCCGGTTCGACTTTACAGACAGGGAGGAAAAGACCACGAAAGTCGTTTTCATTAGGGTACTTAACAGTCGACAGTCGCTTGTACGTGACATAGACACAACCAGTGACGATGTAACTGTGAGTTATTTATAAACAATTTACTTACTTATGTAAGGGTATCGTGAAATAAGGAGTGTAAACCATGGACCACTTTGTTGAGAAATACATTGCACTGAATAAAGAAGATGTTTTCATGTTCTTGGAAATCTCGTTCTTAGAACAGTAAACAGAAACATTGGAGGATTTCACACCCCGTGAGTCCTTAAACATCTGTAGTATTTCAACATTCATGATTTTTTTTTACCAAAAACTTATGATACGAAGTTTTTTACAATGGTGATCAAAACTTCCAATACGACACGTTATAACCCCATGGGAGTCTTGTATGGACAATTAGCTGTAGTAAAAGATCAGGTGTGACACAAGTACTTTTAAATTCAGGGGTCGTAATCGAACTTTAAAGGAAGTAAGACAAGAGGAAATAGACGACTCACACACGGGGTTTTAGTCTGTAGACCAAAATTCATGATAGGAGGACAACGTACTAGACCCCGTTAATTAGACATTCCGAAATTAACGGAGTAGATATTTTGTCTCTTTTATTTTGGGATAGACTTTTTCCAGGCAGATCAGTTCCGATATCAAAAAGGTCACGAGTACATACCTATACTCTCAACCTGACACTTCTTTCGACTCGTGACTTATTAACTACGAAAACTTCACACCACAATCTCTTCTGAGAATTCTCAAGGAACCTGACGTTCCTCTAGGTTGGTCAGACAGGATTTCCTCTAGTCAGGACCCACAAGTAACCTTCCTGACTACGACTTCGACTTTGAGGTTATGAAACCGGTGGAGTACGCTTCTCGATTGAGTAACCTTTTCTGGGACTACGACCCTCCCTAACCCCCGTCCTCCTCTTCCCCTACTGTCTCCTACTCTACCGACCTACCGTAGTGACTGAGATACTTGTACTCAAACCCACTTGAGGCCCTCAACCACTACCTGTCCCTCCGGACCGCACGATACTATGTACCCCAACGTTTCTCAGCCTATGCTGACTCGCTGACTAGACTTGACTTTTTCCAACAATATACCTTATTCCAACAATATTTCGTAAATCAGTATATCGTTTACGAGTTTTTTACGTTAATAACGAAGAAAGTCATAGGGGAGACACTCTTATGGAACTTTATTCTAAACCACATACAAAGTCATTAGTGACTAAAATGAGAACTTAAACGGTAAATTCATCATGTACCACCTCTGTCAAGTAGAGGTAAGTTCTTCGTAGTTGAACTTGACAACGGAACCTCCAATTGACCCCTACAGTGGGACCTCGGAGACGTGAGGACATGTCTCCACAGTGGTGTAGTGTCGTCCACCCCAGACTCTGTCCTTCGCCTTCGAAGTGTGAGTCGGACTCAGACTTTTGACCGTCAAAACTACCTTTTGAGTACCTCGGGGGGTTCTAAGTTTTCCTCTTCTGTATGCCTCTTAACACTTAATCACTGGTAGTTCGCCAATAGTGAAAATTATACATCGTCCAGACCTAAAAGTGGGGGGTGGGGTGGAATTAGTTTAGTCGATTCCGAAACGGAAATTTTTTAAGAGGTCCTTATATCTTAAATTCAAGTTGGTTGACCACAACAAAGTCCACTATGTTGATAATAAAATCCATCTATAATTAAGTCATCAGTCAGAGTCTTATGAATATTTACGGTCTTATGAATACTTTAACCGGTTCATCGACGGGTAGGAGTTGAGGAATAATAGACATCTTTCCAATAAACTTACCAATGGATAGAAGTCATTCATAACGGAAATATATAAACGACAATAACGTCTAAGAAGAATTAATTCAAGAAACAACTACGACGTCAAAAACAAATGAGAATGTAGAATCTACGTCAGACTCCCTCGTCCTTTCTGGAAAACTTTTGTTTCGTCAATGAAGGGTATAAGGTCTCTTTCACATTCAGTGCACCTGTTAATTGATTTCCCCCGCGTCTCACGGCAAATATCATACCAACTACCACGGTCAGAGGTCGAACTTCAGTTTCCGTCTTCAAATTATTCCTGTTTTCACACAAGTAACACCCTCTCTAACAAAATAAATTAAAAGGTTAGTAAAGGAAGAAAACCAAACTTCACGTAAAACCAATAAGTCCTTTATCTTATAAATGATATAGTCCGTTACTTTTATGTTTTAACCGAGTAAAAATTTTACACAACCTAAGAGTTTGTCTTCCTTCTTGTCCAAGAACCTCTTCAAGAGGGGAGAGGGGCTACGAAAACTTAATTCTTTATGGTTCTGAACATACTAACCCATACAAACACTAATGGGTCGTCCCAGTATTCTTTATTGCATGAAATAGGGTTCGTATCTTCAGGAGACCAACAGTACCCCCTGGAACTTTCTCGAATGTTACTACTTAGACGTTGTATAAACCGCTAATCGAATTCCATCGAAGTACTGTAACACCCCCTTCTACTTAGTCGGTCCGACAATTACAGTTTTTATGTCAAAGATACTGAGGTGGGCGAATCCTACTTGAGGTCTCCGACGTCACTCTTCACTTCATGGGTTCCTCCGGTCGAGTAAAGCGTGTCACCCTTGGCGCGGTAGGTGTTCGGGAGACGTGGAGTGGTCGTGGAGGACTTGTTTTCGGAGACCGACGGTCCTCCCAAACGACCGTCGTCTCAGCTCTGCACAGTCGTGGTTCGGAGGGAGAACTACCTTTCCGTCGGGTTTCCCGTACCAGACAATCGTGGTCCAGTCATAGTAGGAGAACAGTTTTTATCCGGTACTTCATACTCTGTCTTAACAAGAATAACCTCAATCTGTGTAATCCTCTAATCAATTATATGATCAACCTTTTGAACTCTTCTAAGAGACCCGAGTAAAAAATCCACCTTAGAATCACTAGACCTAATGACGGGTGGTCACTTTAACGACCTGAACCATCTGTTTCTTTTACAAGGAAGATTACTAAAAATACTCGACTCATCGATAACAAGGGTCGACTCACGAGAAAAGGAAAAAAATAACAACGACTCGTTTCTTAAATATTTTTCGAAAGGGAAAAAAAAAAAAAATAATTTTTGGGACGAGTTAACTTTACTTTCAAGTAATTCATGACAAGTAAAGAGAAGGACAGTATTATCGGGATGGGGCGAGACGAGATAAGTCGTCACGGACCGTCGTGACCAGTTGTAAAATTCAGACTTGTCTGATAATATATCTATATCTATACGTTATAGGTTGTAGTTCTCCTTCAAATTAAAGTGTACCTGTCTTATCCTAGTGAGTCCGATCTACAACTGGTATTTACGGTTTAGAAGTGGAGTTGAATCTCCGACCCCTTGCGGGCACCTTTTAATTTAGTTGTCAGCCTTGGACAACACGGCTCGTCGGACGGATGCAACAGAGAGACAAAAGTGTCGTGGAAAATCCTCTATCCATGAAAATAATAGGGGTAAATTCTCTACTTCTTTGTTTCCGAGTCTCCGCAAATTCTCGAAACGGTTCTTAGGTATCGATCATTCACCATTCTGACCCTAGGTCTAGGCCAAACCGAATTGAGACTTCGTACACAACAAGTCAGCGAGCAGCACAGGATGACACGTTGGAGCACTGGACGTCGTGTGGTCCGAAGGGACAGGAAATAATAGAGGGACTCAAACAAGTTTGAGTACAGGTAACTCGTCACTACGGTAGGTTGGTAGAGTAGGAGACAGCGGGGGAAGAGGAGGACGGGAGTTAGAAAGGGTTGTAGTCCCAGAAAAGAAAAAGGAAACGTAGTCCACCGGTTTCATAACCTCGAAGTCGAGGTCGTAGTCAGGAAGGTCACTTATAAGTCTCATCTAAAGGAAATCCTACCTGACCTAACTGGAACGACAGGTTCCCAAATAACATGATTAACATCCATGTACCCTTAGTACCATCTTCCTTCCCGGACCTCTTCGAGAACCGAGTAAAAAACTACCAACACTGGAACCCGATATCAAACCCTTTATCCAAATACCTACCTAGGTCGCAGTGAACCGTACTCTTCCCTCATCAATTACAGGAAGTAAGACCGGACCTTCGAACACCACAGGTAGGTCGACGAGTGTCGTTTTCAAGTCAACATCTCAAATCGTCACACACGAAGAGATTGAATTTCACCCCGGCCTCCTTTGAAACAACTCTAAAATAAACTTTGTAAGTACCCGTTTTCGAAAGTTCCTCTTACAGATCTCGTTCCAAGTCTTTTGTCGAATACTTTCACTTCGTCGTCTTGAACCCCTCTCTTCTCTTTACCTCTTTAAAGAACCACATTATGTCTACTCTTATTCTTCGGACGTAAATAGCTTTCTGAATCGCTCCGTTACTTTTTTCCAATTTTTCTCCGTTGACTTGATTTTCCTCTATTGAATGTGGAACTTTCCCTTAACTCACGAGTCATCTTGAAAAGTTTAATGAAAGGACGTAAGGGTTCACACCTGACCCAATAGCCAAGTACGGTACGTAAATACGGTTTAAGGTTTTAATGTGAAACGTGTCTCAACTCAACTGGGTATCTCGAACTTAGTAGTTAGACTGACCCAGAAATTCCAACAGTGAATTGAAAGATAGGAAAGTGGACGAGATTAGTTTACCACTTTTTCAAATTAAAGATCTCCTCTAAAGATGGTGGAGTAATGATATTATGAGTGTCGTCGAAACACTCAAGGTACTTGTACCCATAAGGATGTAAGTTTTTTATTCTCGTAAGGTTTCGGTTGAGTAAAAGGATAAATAGATGAGAATCTAATAGTCACGGAAACGAGAAAGGAAGATACTTACACCTATTGGTTGTCAACTGAAATTTTGACAAATGTAAAACCGAAGGTGCGGAGACCTCATCCTACTTTTATAGATTATAAAAAGGGACACCACTCGACAACCGGAGAGAAACGTGTCAGACGTAGGGTAGACCGGACCTTACAACCTACCGTCACAAGTCTTTCTCGTCACGCGTGTGTCTCTTTCCGTTGGAAGAGAGTAACTGGGGGAGTCTAGACTAAATACGAAACAGGGAGTCGAAGAACCATGAATCGATAAGTCAAGCGTAAGGTAAAGTGACGTAAAACATGAGTATATGACGTAAAGACAACCGAAAAAAGGAGAAACATTCCCCTAAAAAAATTAGGCTATATACTTTCATTTAATTATTATCTATGATGGTACAAACAAAACGAAATTTTAACATTTCTTATTTGACATTCTACGAAAGTAGATAAAGCAAAAGACTTATGTTAGTTTTAATTTAGACTGAACGATTTTAACTTAAATGTGAGTTAAAAAGACAACATGTTGAGAACTTCTTTCCTGTGACTGGATACATAATACATTGAAGTGGACGGGGCACTCGGGAGTATGTCTGGGACGAGATCAAAGAAAGGTCGAGAGGGACGACGTCCTCTACGACCCGGGGTAGCAGAGAGTCCTGTGTCATAACTACCCAAGTGAAGATTTCCGTCGATAGCCTTTGGTTTCAGTATCTGCACTTGAGAGAGTCTTGGGTACTTACTTTGAACCTAAAAGTGGAGAGTATGGCTTTGTCCGTTCCCTTTTGTGTCTTTAGTCGGGTTGTCATGAAATTTTGATTAAAATCATAAATAGAGTATTCCGTTTACCCGAAGGGAGCACCAAAGACGAATGAACAAAAAACAACAACAACAACAAACCAGACTCCGAAGGGTCCACCACGTCACCATTTCTTAGGTGGACGGTTACGTCCTCTGTGTTCTACGTCCAAGATAGGGACCCAGTCCTTCTAGGAGACCTCTTCCCGTACCGTTGGGTGACGTCATAAGAACGGACCTCTTAGGCGTACCTGTCTCCTCGGACCACCCGACGACAGGTACCCCAGTGTCAGCCTGCGCTGACTCGTGTGCCGTCTGTGCCATGTAGGAGTACAGTCAGAAACCGGACGTCGTGAAACCTGACGCAGTTCTCGAGATTTGTATCCGTAACCATTATCTTTACGACTGTGCTGGGGACCTTGTACAATGACTTATACAGACGTGTGTACGACCCTAGGGCATGAACTACACTCACCTCCTACTCCGGTAAAGGTCGTAGATTGCCCCTCTCAGGTCTGTCCACACGGGGCAAAGAGGAGAGGGAGGGAAAGTAGTAGACGGGGGACGGGGCTGTCTGTCTGTCTGTCTGTCTGTGTGTGTGTGTGTGTGTATGTGTGTGTGCGTGTGTGGGCGCGGGGTCCCCTACCGGTGTCAAATTAATAGAAGAGAAGGTTCCGGTCAATCTGGAAACCTCGTACAACGGTAGTGAATTGTGCGTGGGGGCCCTCTCAGAACGCAACAGAACTCTGTGCCAGGACACTGTACAAAAGTTTAATGACCTCCTTTCTCCTGCCTGGCACGACCCGGTTGTATTGCGCTTCTCTCACGGACGGTAGTTTACGTTGGAACCTGGACAGAACAGTCCCTCCTTATACAAAAGTGTCGTCAGACACTAAATTCGTGTTATACGTCTTAGTCACTCGTACAATATAAACTGACACGACTACCCTAAATACATACCTTGTAGTCAAAGGACATGTCTGTATTACCTCATGTATCATGGTACTATACTATTGACATTCGTATAACTCCCACACACCCTATAAGCTGCAATTCTTTACATTGTTACTCTTTTTAGGCTTTTAGACTTTTATACGTTGATTACTTTAATAATTAAACTTAAAAACGAGTTCTATATACACTTCGTCGTGTTCGTCGTGCAGGAGGTATATGAGACACCTTTACGTTTAATCTATAATTACACAGTGGTAGAAGGAAAAGCCTAACTAAAAAAATTTGTCTCGACGACGACGATTCAATGCAGTCAGCACAGGCTGAGACACGTTGGGGTATCTGCCGTCGGGTGGTCCGAGGAGGCAGGGACCCTAAAAGGTCCGTTCTCATGACCTCAACCAACGGACGCAGAAGAGGCAAATGTGTCTCGTTATTATGGATTTCCTACCTAAGGGTCCCAGACCGAACACCAACCTCTTACACGACAACCAATGTCCAAGAAGAGAATCCCGAGACTCACCACAGGTCACAGTCCTCCAGACTACCGGAGAACATAAAGAAAAAAAAAAAAAACTTTAAATTTCAGAAATAATTTAAAAATGTTATCACGAATACAAAACCAAAAAACCGGTACTCCGTACACCCTAGAATCGAAGGGTTCGTCCCTAGCTTGGACGTGGTTCACGTAACCTTCCGTTTCAGAATTGGTGACCTGGTGGTCCCTTCAGGAGGGAAAACATAAAGAATTATAGTTCCCTCATCCCACAAAAGGAGGGTATCGGACCGACTGTCAATGAGGACCCCTTTCTTCTTGTCAACCCGATTTGACCGACCTTTATAGACCTCGACACTTATGGAACAATCGTCTCCAGTCGTCCAGTCCACCATTAACGAGTCTCGAGGTAAGTCCCGGTCGCTACCTTAATGGTATCATATTTAACCGAAGTCCCCTGTTTAGCTAGTTGGCTTTCTCCAAATTACTAAAAATCACAAGTCAATGTTATTCCCAAGCTGAAAGACCTAAGTCACTCCCCTACACACCGTCAGCTGAGACGAATTAAAATCCGACACACAGGGGGTAGACTGGGGGGTCGTTGTGGCAAAGAGTAAGGGTTCCGACGGAGTCGGGTTCTGTCGAAAACCAGAAGCGACAGACCCTCAATGTGTGGGTGTTACCGTCGCTCGTAGGGGGAGAGAGGATTACTCGGGTAGCCGAAACAGGAGAGGATCAGAACCGGAAAAAGGAAAAAGTGAGAGTGTGGTCAATGCGGAGTCCTGGGAACGGCGGAACCCCGTGGGCCCACTGTAAGGAAGACCAGGTAGGCACTCGGGCCGGACCGTCGGGTCGGACGGAGCGGACGAAAGAGGACCTTCTGGAGGACGGGTGGACGGGTACCTCCCTCTACCACTCTGATTACTCTTTCCCTACTCTTGGTTCCTCCTCTTTACGTCACTGACAGACCCTGAGAAACCTCTCTGCACAAACAAGTTCCGTAATCATTATAAAAACGTCCCTTGTCGTTGTAACTAAAAAGTGGGTTCTTGGTAAGACGGAAACGTGTCTCAGTGATCTCGTAACTTGGAAAGAGAAAACATTTACCCGTTCCACGGAGCGGGTACCGGATTATCGTACCTGAAACTCCGACCATAAAAAAATAAAGGTCGAGGTCCGTACTTAGAAACGAGGTAAAACGTCCACCCGACCCTCGAGAAGATAAGTGGCTTTAGACAGAACCCATTATGGTGTAATAAAAATTCAAAAGAGAGACCCCGAGCCACCTACTCAAGCGACTACAATTCGAGTCTGAGACAACACGTATCTTACGAGACGCACACAAGGTCCGACGTTTAGATGGTGCGACTACTCAAATTTTAAAAGGAAACGTCGGGTCGGTTAGTCCACAGGCCGATTTGGAACTACGGTTAATCACACAAAGTGTCTCGGTCCACACCTCGACGGTCCATTGTCGACGTTCGGTCGACGTGACGAGATTACCCTAGACGTTGTTCAACCCGAGACACACTTCTACAGAACAAAAGTGAACTGCCCCTCAGTAGCCACCAGACCAAGGGGTGGGTGAGGCAATCCGTCTGTGTGGGTGTACATAATGGTTAAACTAGGCTCAAGTCTCCTACTGGCATGGACCACAACGAGAAGGACGACGACTATAAATACCACGACGGAGGACCCTTTGACGTAAGTGGGTAGGTCTCACGAAAGTCTCCCCGCTCCTGTTGTTTAGAAACAATAATAGTCCCGTAAAAGACTATTTTGACGTACGGATTGGATTGAATAGGGTAGTTCTAAATAAACTCCTAAAACACGAGAGAAGAAATTTGTGTATAAATTTCCACCGTTAGAGGAGTTTCTTGTGTGGACTCAAGGACAATAGACCCCCGACCTCTGTACCCAAGACCAGGATATCGAGACGTCGATTACTCGACACACGGAGCCGTTCTGCGTCGGAAAAGACGCCGGGAAACCTGAGCGACAAGAGACTCCTCGTGTCTTATACATCTTCGTCGGTCTCTGGATGCACATTTGGGGACTAGGTGTAAGACAATCGTCTCACTGGACCACCTTCGAAACAGCGGAGAGAAAACCAAAAGACTGGGTATTTTACCCATATTATACATGAAGATTCTCAATAAACCCCTCAAATTACTAAAGCATCTATCACTATGTAGTCGGATCACAGATGTGATCGAAAAGGGTTTTACAGGTAAAAAAAAACAGGAAAGAGAAACCGAAACGAGAAAAAAATAAAGTTCTGTAATGTTATTGTTATTTACCTAAAGAAAAAGTGAAACCGACGTAGTCTAGAATCAATGCCGTGAGTCCTAGAAGCAACGTAGAACACCCTCGAAAACAACACCGTGTCTCTGAGATCGACCGCAGTGTACCCGACGCCATCAACGTGATCCCCTCGAGAGCTCAACTCCGGGTGCCCGAGGTCTCGCCCCGAGTCGTCACGCCGCCAGCACGCCCGAGTCAAGGAAACGGTGCACGCCCTAGAATCAAGGGTCTGATCCCTAGGTCGGACACAGGGGACGTAACGTTCCGTCTAAGCATTGGCGACCTGGTGGCGCCTTCAGGGATTTACCTAAAAAAAAAAAAATTTCTTACTAATTGTTTAATGGTTACGTCGACCGGTGACTTTTGTACTCCCAGAACCCGTGGTTAGGGGTAGGTGGTGGTGTGGAGGGCACCTTTTAGGAACATGTCGAAATATCAGTCGTGAGACAGTCGCCAAGACGTAAAGACTTAAGTTAGTTGGCGTCTAGTGTATATGAATGATAACTTTTTTAAGGTACACGTCAACTGGGTACGTCAAGTTTGGGTACAACAAGTTTCCAGTCGACATTCAGGTTGTAGGACTATAGTTGACAAAAGTAAAAAAAGACTCCGAGGAAGGACATGTAGAATTATATCTCGGAATCCTTAAACGGATTCCTCTTTATACGTCTTTATCGTGTCCTCTACGGATATCTCTTTATATATCTAGAGAGTTGACCTTTAGTCTTTTTACTATGATAAAATATTACTCTAATATTACCTTTAATCTTAACGAAATGATTTTATTTACTAATAGTTATGACTCTTTATCGACTTTTTAGTTAGGTTCTCTTAAATCTTTTCTTTTTTTTGTCAGGATACTGGTCCAAATACCGTTTCGTTTCATGTTACGACTACACCCTCTATCTACCCGTGGACCTTGTACGTCGACTACAAACAGCTCTCCTCGTTTTGACTTCTAAACCAAAAGTCGGTCTGTTCTTGTTACGGATAAAGGAAAGGAGGTGACTATACCTCCCTCATTGATTTTACCTCCTTAAACAACGTCGTTTTGGTCTTTACTCACTTGTCGGAAACCGTGTATTGTCGGTTTTTCCGGATGTTCGTAATGCGTTAGAACCAATAAGAAATCGACAATGATTGTTTGTGAACATCGACCTGTACAGGAAGTGTTTCGATTAATGAGAGACTGGGTATATCTACTGTGACGTGGTCCGTGAGAAAAGGGGATGTGAGAGAACACCGTAAGACGTAAAGGTTTTCTTCCAGTACCCGAGCGTTGAAGTCCCTGTGCTCTAGGTCAACGACTAAGTAGACTACGGTCAACACTGGTAAAACTTTGAAACGTTCTCTTTTGTTCACGATCTGGAAGTTATCCCATATTTTGGAGAGGGATAAGGGTTCTTTCAACCGCCCCCCGTGTCAAGAACTCCGTGACCGGACGACACAAAGGGAAAACGGACCTTTTTTGTTATTTCGGTGAGAGAGATAAAGGAGGTTTAGGACTGAGGGATAAAGACAAACCGTGAACACCTGTCCCTCGGTTCTAAAACCGTTGTTATGATTGTCGACAGTCAATGACCGGACTATCAACACGGTTTGTGAAAGATATAAATAATAGAGAAGTCAGGAATGTCGTTGACCCTCGATCCATAAAAATAGGGGTAAAGTAGGTCCTTCTCCCGTGAGTTCTCGACTTCGTGGAAAGAGTCGCAAAATTGGAACTTTAACCTAGAGAAAGGGGAATGGGACGACGGAGGGTCCCGTATAAGGGTCGACTTGGGTTTTGAACGGGAATTTTAAGAATCGGACTCAAGGGTTTTGGAATCCAGGACCGGTCTTGAACCTACGACCTTAAAAATAATTCAGAGGAGTCCCACCAGTAGGTAAGGTTGGACTAGTGTCAGGTTCCTGGCCGGAGTGGAGATCCTGTCATCAGTGAACAGTACATAACTCCTGTGTAGGTCACTTTACTTGTCCTCCGTACCACTGTTTAACTGAGGTTTTCGACCGCGACCGTGGTCTTTTCTGGGATATCTGGAAGTCCGCAAGAAATCCTCACAAACTACCTAAAGGTCTAGGTGTCATAAAAAATTCGCACATAGTGTCGTTTCTCCTATTTGTGGCACACAATTTTCCCCTGTCGTAGTCCAGACCCCCGTTCTCTCTTACAATGGCGAACTACCGCGGAGCCATCCTTTGTCGTTCTAAGATTCTTCAGCCTGAAGGGAGACATAAAGTGAGGTGGGGTTGGGACGGTGAAACGAGACGACACCCTTGTAGTGTACCCGTCTCAGTTTTCGAGAGGGCTTCGGGGGACTTCCGGTGTAGACAATAACAAAGGAATAGACACACGGGAAAGTAGGATAGTTTGTTCCTATAATTTAACCAAAGACCGTGGTGACCGAGAGGTCTTTCGAGGAAACCGACGAGTTAGATGGTTTCTCCCGCCTAAATAAACCCACAAAGGAAACCCTCAATCACCCTTTTTTTCTTTTTTCTCGGTGGGCGTCAACCACCTTTCCGTCCTCGACGACACGGTCTGGAGACAGTTCTCCTACCGCCGGTTTACACGTCTACCCTAGGTGCGTCCCGGTCGTCTCTCGGAGAGGTAAATCGGAGTCTCAGGAAAGGGTCGGGCGAGACCCTTTATCCTTTCGAAACCTTCTGTTCTTATGCTCAGTCTCTTTGGCAGGTCCTCGGACACACACTTTCCAAGTGGAGGTCTAACGTGGTCGCAAACAACTCGACTTTTGGTCTTAAGTTATGACCAAAAAGAGTACGCCGGACTTTCCGAGAAGGAACGGAACAGGAAAAACGCTCATTTACAGACAGAGAGATCCCGAAAGGGTCACCGAGTCGTCATTTCTCAGGCGGACGGATACGTCCGCTGTGTCCTCTACCTTCCCTGCACCTAAGGTAGGGACCCAGTCCTTCTAAGGGACCTCTACCTTTATCGTTAGGTAAGGTCATAAGAACGGACTCTTTAGGGTACCTGTCTCCTCGGACTTTCCGATGTCAAGTACCCCAGTTTCTTCTCGACCTGTGTTGACTCGCTGATTTGTTGTTATGTACATGGAGAGGTAGGAAGTTCCCCGTGGGGGAAACCTCCGGAGGGTCGAGACGGAGGGTCGAAACCCCCGGAGGGTCGAGACGGAGGGGAGACCGAAACGTCCGTCTCGGGTGACCGGGAAGAAACACGTAGGAATCGTGTCACTCTACTGGAGAACCACGTTGACACACGTATAATATAAAACTGTACAAGGTTTTTCCTCTATGACAGCTAATGTTTGTACATTAATTTTACATTTTATTTGGTAAATGAAGTCTACTGTTTTAGTTTCCTTTTATCCCTAATCTGTCCATTCTTTTTTCTTACTTCAAACACGTATTTAAGGTACGACACGTAAGAAGATGAGTCCAAAGTCCACCTGGTAACTCAGATGGGATTCGAAAGACCGTCGGTCGAGTCGAGACAACTCCCCAACACTCGTTACAGGAGTTGTTATAGAAATCTTTTCTGTAGTATGTGACGTGCCCCGGCACAGTATTTCGTAGGAAAGGACAAGTCAGTACCGCAGTGTGACCTCACGGGAAACCTCTTTCGTCAAGACGTCCCGCCGGTCATTCACAACCGAACCAATCTAAGTGTCTACCCGAAGTAGGTGACTTAGCCCCATTAACGTCTAGAACTATTAGACCTATGTAGAACATCACCGCGTACCACAAACACTTCCTTATAAGTAAAGAAAAGTAGTAGTTCGTAGACTCGGGGAAGAATCGAAACACCTGAAGGGACTTGGATTCCACCTAGGACGGAGGGGAACATCTTTGACGTTCACCGTTGGGGAACGAAACGGTCTGAGGAGACATCGGTCGTCTACCCGTTTACTGGGTCGGAGGTGGTCGGACGGGGGTCTACTCCCGTGACCGTCGTCGATTGAAAGACTCCCGTCGTGACCGTGGGACCGGACACGATCGACCACCAATTACAGTCTTTGTAGTCATTACCTCCGACACTGGTGGAGTGGGGTAGGGGGTGGTATGGGAGGCGGGGAAGTTCAGGTAGGTTCAGTGCCACGAACGACGTCCTACGACTTGGACCGAGAAGACGGAAGAGACTAAGACACGCGGGTAGTTGTAGGGACATTACTCAAGGAAAAGACGAATCTAGTCGGACTCAACCAAGATCAGTAATTTCTTTCTTCGACGGACTGTATGTCTCGAAAAGATGAGACGGAGGGCGGTAGATGTGTGTCTCCCTTCCCTTCAGTTTGACGACGCTTTTAGTCCCGACGTGCTCGTACATTCCTGTGTCAGGTCCAGACAGGTGTCTGTCTCTGGCTCTCCGTGTCGGTCCGTTTACCCTGTTTCCCTCCGATAAGATACGGCCGGAGGTCCTTAGAGTTTCGGACCTTTCACGGCAGGTTATGTCATCCGTCACCGATGTACACCGGCAAATTTATCTTTGAATTCAATATACGTTAATTTAATTTTCAACAATAACAACAAGTCAGCGATTCATCACAGACTGAGAAACTCTGGGGAGGACCTGACGTCGTGTGGTCCGAAGGGACAAGTAGTGGTTGAGGACCTCAAACAACTTTGAGTACACGCAACTCAGTCACTACGAGAGATTGGTAGAGTAGGAGGCAGTGGCGGAAGAGAAGGACGGGAGTTAGAAAGGGTCGTAGTCCCAGAAAAGATTACTCAGTCGAGAAACGTAGTCCACCGGTTTCATAATCCCGAAGTCGAAGTCGTTGTCACGAAGGTTACTTATAAGTCCCGACTAAAGGAAGTCCTACCTGACCAACCTAGAGGAATGTCAGGTTCCCTGAGAGTTCTCAGAAGAGGTTGTGGTACTCAGCTTTAGTAGTTAAGAAACCACGAGTCGAAAGAAATACCAGGTTGAGAGTGTAGGTATGTACTGATAACCTTTTTGGTACCGAAACTGATATGTCTGGAAACAGTCGTTTCATGACAGCGACGAAAAATTATGTGACACATCCAAACAGTATCGTAAAGAAGGGTTCCTCGTTCGTAGAAAATTAAAGTACCGACGTCAGTGGTAGACGTCACTAAAACCTCGGGTTCTTTTATTTTAGACAGTGACAAAGGTTAAAAAGGGGTCGATAAACGGTACTTTACTACCCTGGCCTACGGTACCAGAATAAAAAAGTTACAATTAAAAGTTCGATCGAAAAAGTGAGAGGAGAAAGTGGGAGTAGTCCTCCGAGAAATCAAGGAGAAGTGAAAGACGGTAATCTCACCACCGTAGATGTATAGACTCCAACAACTATAAAGAGGACCGTAAGCACTCGGGTCGAACACGAAGTAGGTAGGACCGTAAAGCGTACTATATGAGACGTTTTTTCAATTTATTCGTCCCACTGTTATATGTCGGAGTCACATGAGGAAAGGGTTAAAACTTGGTCAGGCAACAAGGTACAGACCAAGGTTGACAACGAAGTGTACGTCCAAAGAGTCTTCTGTCCATTCCACTAGACCATAAGGGTAGAGAAATTCTTGAAAGGTCAAACAACACTAGGTGTGTCCACATGATGGGTACATAGTTTATAAGTTATCGGTGTAAGTGGAGTACCGATGGTAAAACATGTCGTTTCTCTATCTTTTAAAAGTAGTAATCTCTTTCAAGGTAACTCGGTGTGACCGACTTTTGGAACTTTAAGGTCCGAGTCACCGTCCTGACGACGGAAGAAACCAGTGTGAGCAGGAAAGACCACCGACTACCAGTCTCATGCTTCTGTCACCTCGTCGTCAGTATACGAAGAGGTAGGACTACCTGGAGTTTAGGTGTGGTCGACCGTCCTGACCCTTCGGGACCCACACGGGACACTCTTCGGAGTCGCTGTGCCCCTCGGGGGAAACGAGAGGACACAGAAGTAAAACACGGGGAAATATGACGAAATAAAACCCCCCGAGGTTTTAGTGACGTCTACCACTGCCGTCGGTACTTTAATTTTCTGCGAATGAGGAACCTTCTTTTCAATACTGGTTGGATCTATCGTATAAGTTTTCGTCTCTGTGATGAAACGGCTAATTCCAGGGAGATTAGTTCCGATACCAAAAAGGACACCAGTACGTACGTACACTCTCAACTTGACACTTCTTCCGACTCACGATTCCTTAACTACGAAAACTTGACACCACAACCTCTTCTGAGAACTCTCAGGGAACCTGGCGTTCCTCTAGGTTGGTCAGGTAAGACTTCCTCTAGTTGGGACCCTAAAGAAACCTTCCTTATTACGGTTTCGACTTTGAGGTCATGAAATCGGTGGAGTACGCTTCTCAACTGAGTGACCTTTTCTGAGACTACGACCCTCCCTAACCCCCGTCCTCCTCTTCCCCTTCTGTCTCCTACTCTACCGACCTACCGTAGTCCCTGAACTACCCGCACTCAGACTCACTTGAGACCCTCTACCACTACTTGTCCCTCCGGACCGCACGACGCTAAGTACCACAGCGTTTCTCAGCCTGTACTGACTCACTGACTTGACTTGACTTGACTATGACGAAAAAATCCAACTGGGTCCCCTTTGTCTTCATTTCCGAAAACACAGGTCACAAACGTAGATCAGGAGTGGTAGTAGGAGTAGAAAGACCCTGGACCTGGTACGAGACGTCGGGTCCGGTCCTGTCTCAGACGGATTCCCTACGTCCCACACACAATCGCCGTCCCCGATACACGAGTGGGTCCTGGATCGTATCACGAGTCGCATGACCTTCGTGGGTCGTTTTACGTCACTCAACTGTACCTAGATTACGTTTGAGGTTCCGTGGACTACATCCTGTCAGTCTAATAAAAGTAGGGTCTGTAGAAAGTGGGTTCCCCACTTCCTCTGTGTCTATTACTACTATACTACCACGTCCACACTTTTTCTACCCTGGTTTCATATGTTCGAGTAATATTGACCTTAATACGTTTTATCCCATGTATACAAACCACGATACCCTTACGAAAGAAAATTTTAAGGAATTTATAACAATATCTATAGTCTCCCCAATTCTTACAAGTCTATCTCCACTAAGGAAGACACTTTGCCGTCATGATCATGGATGAGTACCTATATCATCCCCAAAGGGACTACCGAGTCGACCATTTCTTAGGTGGACGTTACGTCCTCTGGACCCAAGTTAGGGACTCAACCCTTCTAGGGGAACCTCTTGTGTTGTCGACCTCTTAAGTCATAAGGACGAACCTCTTAAGGTACCTCACATATCCGTTACCCCAGTGTTTCTCCACCTGTGCTGACTAGCTGAAAGTGATAGGTGATAGGTGGGACCACCGAGTCTACCATTTCTTAGACGGACGTCACGCCCTCTGGGTCCACGTTAGGGACCCATCCCTTTTAGGGGACCTCCTCCGTTACCGTTAGGTGAGAACATAAGAACGGACCTTCTACGGTACCTGGTTCCTCGGACCGGTCGATACCAGGTATCCCAACGTTTCTCAGTCTGGGCTGACTCGTAGATTGTGAAAGTGAAGAGTTCCTAACACATTCCTGATTCACTCTATTACGTTCTTTTTGTAAATCCTACCAGAAACCGTGGATTTATACCCGAAGGGGTCATCGAGTCGACCACTTTTTAGGAGGACGTTACGTCCTCTGGACCCAAACTAGGGAGCCAACCCTTCTAGGAGACCTCTTCCCTATCCGATGGGTGAGGTCATACGACCGGACTTCTTAAGGTACCTTACACATATCAGGTACCCCAACGATTCTCAACCCGTACTGACTCGCTGAACGTAAAGTGAAACCGTCGATTTACGATTCATACTTCACCGCTAATGACAATAAAAAACGACAATAAATAAGAGGACCTTTAG
Source organism: Capra ibex (assembly GCA_006410555.1). Classification (NCBI taxonomy): domain Eukaryota; kingdom Metazoa; phylum Chordata; class Mammalia; order Artiodactyla; family Bovidae; genus Capra; species Capra ibex. The sequence continues at coordinate 61,929,231 of SJYO01048061.1, read as the reverse complement.
ACGTCCTATTATTTTCTAGTCCCTGGGACCCGTAGGGAAGTCCAACACCGAAACCAGAGGGAAGGACACCCCGTCCCTTCCCTTCCGAGACCTGGACCCCTGGGTAGACCGTGGACTCTCGGGGGTCGGAAGATGGGTGTCCCTCGACACGATTCGGAGGTGACGTGCGAGGGACGGACTCCTACGACGGTTGGAAGAGTCCGAGAAAATCCAGAGAGCCGAAATTCGGAATCCCCAAACCTCCCTAATTTTTTTTTCTTAAAGTCCGAACAGTAGAAACGGGAAACGTCGTTAAAATGGGTTTTGTTTCTGTGGGAGGTCGACAGAAAGACACCGAGGGGGAGGAAGGAAGACCACTCAGGACGTCGGTCCTTGGTCCCGGAGAGAGTCTAAGGACCCTTTTGGGCTTCTCGACGAAAAAGAGGTAGGGGGCGAGAGAGACATCCAGAGACAGAAAGACACGTACACAAAGACGGGGAGGGAAGAGGGAGCAGAACCCGAGAGACACAGGGATCTTAGGAGAGGTGGGGAGGTCCCCGACACCAGACCTCACGTCGGTGATGATTCCTAGTACGGGGGGTCCGGAGGTGGTGTCGCAGTGGTCTGTAACCAACCACTGCATCCCGCCCCGGTGGGTAGTCATTTACCTAAGAAGCAAGGACCCGGGTTCTATTTTGACGTAGAGGGAAGATGGTCGAGAAAAAGGATGTCTCGTTTATGGCATATACCCCAGGACGGACTTTTCTGACCACCACTCCTTCAGTGGACCGTTCAGAACGTTCTGTTTGAAACCTTGTCGGTCCCATTACTTTATTTTAGAGTCGTCGACAGATTGTCTACGTCAGACGAAGATTCGTACGCTTTATTGATTCTTATTTTACTAATATTACTTTCGTGACGTGAAATAGACTTGGGTGAGTAATAGGAAAAAAACCATATATTAGAAGGGGAGAAACAAAGAGCCCTATTGGAAAAGTGTCATCCCCTCCGACAGGATAATAGTAGAGGTAAATTTTTATATACATAAAGAAAACCGAGACGACCCAGAAGTACCGAAAAGAGCTCAACGTCGTCGTCTCCGAGGAGAGATTAACACCACGTGCCCGAAGACTACCGTCACCGAAAAGAACAGGGTCTCGTACCGGAGAGGTCGTGCTCCCGAAGTCACGAACGGCAAGGACCCCAGATCTCGTGTCCGAGTCATCAGCGCCGAGTGCCGAATCAACGAGGTTCCATACGCCCTAGAAGGACCTAGTTCCTAGATGGGACACAGAGGCCGTAACCGTCCACCTAACAAACGGTGACTCGGTGGTCCCGTCGGGACAATAGAGGTAGAAATTTTCACCCTTGACCCCGAGTCTCCCGGTATCACTAACCGTGTGACAGCGTCTGAACCAAAATGACGGGGTCCCGGCTCTATGAGTAGATGATCCCTACCCAAAAGTCGGGGACAGTAAGGGAGGTACCGGGACAGTTGCGATCCTGAGATGTCAATGGTGGTCTTTAAGGTTTGGTGTGCCTAGTTCGAACGGGTTCTCTTAGACATACCGAGACTACGTGCACCACAGGAGATATTTAGTACCAGTGGTACTCTACGAGGACCCCTGAGACCCGACTTCCCGGTAAGTCTCGAGCTTAGTGTAAGACCCAGAATCAGGTGGCGGGCACTCAGAATGTCGCCTCGCAGTTCACGAATATGTCATTTGGGACCACGGTCTTACTCGAGGCTCCAAAGCCACCTTATTCACTGAGGTGGCCGACCTAAAGAGATTTTCGTCACTTTGCGTTAAGGACGACACTATGACCCTATTTGTTTTTCATTAGATGTCGTAACAGGATCGAGTAGGTTTAGCACAGAAGGAAAAAGTACATTCATTAACTTTTTTTTAACGTCTCTCGAAGTCCTCGCAATAGAATAAACCTAGGCTAAAATTCGTCTTGCGGCTTGTAAAGGATGACTTCCGTTGACGTCACAACGACATTTGCGTCCGCTTGAAGTTCCACTTCCTCGAGGGCACATGTTAGTGTTTACGTTTACAAATTTCGATGAGCTGTTAAAAGGCGAACGTCGACGGGTAAAATAGAGAACGCTTTGATCATTACTATGTTCGTCAACTAATACCAAATGTTATCGTTATTTGGAGAGTGTTAACCAACAAAGGTTTTATTTATCGGTAAGACAATTTACAATTTATTGTTCAGTATTTGCCAACTTTTGTTGGTTAAAGAACACCTAATAACGGACTTATTTAAAGTTGTTCTTACCGTCTAGTAATACGACATTTGTGGTGTCTAGTTTTAGTAACTTTCAAAAAGTTTTTTAGTCAGTTAGTTCCTTAGGTAGTTCTTGAGGGTCAAATGTTTGGTTTAGTGTAGTGTGTAAGATCACAAGAGAAACCTCGAAGAGGAAACGACCAGTACTAATCGAACTATGAACAGGTTTAGGAAGGTATATAAAAGTCTTAATTTCTTACGAAAAAAAAAAAAAAACCAGTACAACCATGGAACACTAGAATCAAGGGGGTGATCACTAGCTTGGATAAGGGGAGGGATTTTTACTATGGATCGAACCATCAATTTGAACGGGTAAGACTCTCGAACGTCAAAGTGAATCGACGTAAGATGTTCGGGATGTGAATTTCAGATGTTATAAGGTTAACTATTTTGTGTCTGGACAGGTGATTCAATTTGTAAACTCAGTTTCGAGTCACCGTTTATATAAGTTTGACGTCGAGATTATGTCTGACAAGAACACTCTCCTCGGTTGAAGTAGACCTACTAACTGTCTTCTAAGGAGCGGTATCGTTGGTCCCAAGAGAGAGACCTTATTGTTGTAATTGGAGAAAGTATTGGTCAAAAAGTGGCCATTCAAATTCTCGGTCAACGTACGTAGAACACATTAGGAAACAAAGATAAAAACTTACTTGTCAAGTTTGAATCTATTTTTATCTTGTTCTACGTCCCTTTGGTTTAATTAAAGAGTAAGGAGGACTTTTTCCGTAATATTACCCAGAACATCCGTCTTCTCAATTTCCCGTCCTTCCCAGGGGCACAGAAGACTCGTGTCCCACTACCGTCTCTCTAAAGATAAGTAGACGACGGAGACTTTATTGGGATGTCGTAACTAAACGAAACACGACAGTACCCTGGTCCCATTTCTTAAATAAAAAAAATCTAAAATAAGGACGAAGTAATAAACTCCCCGAAGGGACCACCGAGTCGACCATCTCTGAGATGGACGTTACACCCTCTGGGTCCAAATCAGGGACCCAACCCTTCTAGGGGACCTCTTCCCTTACAGTTGGGTGAGGTCATAAGAACGGACCTCTTAAGGTACCTGTCTCCTCGGACCTTCCGATGTTAGGTACCCCAGCGTTTCTCAGTTTGTGTTGTGAAAGTGAAATTGTGAAGTAATAAACTCGAGTATTAGGGATTATTGTGTGTGTGTGGTATGTCTGTGTAGGGATGAATCCACACTAGGTCACGTTTCGTTATTTACCAGACATCTTTTACCATCCTTTTATATATAAGAGAGGTCTTTTTGTACGTATAAGGTAGTAGAAAAACTTTCCCTTAACGATTTATCTAGACGTCGGTGGAGGAGACAGAACATAGATCACAAGAAGACCTCTTGGTACCTATAGTTACTGAACGGTACAGTGACTTCATAGAGTGGTCGGGGAGTGTCCCTACGACACTATTGGAAGACCTGACCTGAAAAAAAAAAGAAAATTATAAATAAATAAACCGACGGGTCCAGAATCGACACCCGAGAAATCAACGTCGGACACCCTAGATCAAGGAGATGGTCCCTGACTTGGACCCGGGAGACGTGACCCTCGTGTCAGAATCGGTGACCTGGTGGTCCCTTTAGGGACCTGACCTGAAGACCAGTCTCTGAAACCACTTTTAGTACCGTGAGTTCGGAGCCCCTTGTACCTCCGACACTACTTCTGTCTGTCTGGTGTCGGGATCTACCCGGTGACGGTTTAAGAGGGCTAGAGGACAGGGTCGACCCTAGGTAAAGGGTGACCTCGGTGGAGCTAACGCCAAGGAGGGAACTCTCCGACTCACCAGAAAGAGGTGCGAACGCATACTGAGTCTCGGTGCCACAACTTTGGTCCTGGAGTGACCTTGGAACCTCTGGAAGTCAGGAGACGACTTCTCGTTCCTCCCTTCCTTTTTTCCACGACGAACCCAGTTTCCTTCTCCCTAGACCTTTTTACCAAAGAATTTTCTCGATTTAGTACACTCCACATTCCTCCCCTCCCACCGGTAGGCCATCTTAGTGAGGTCCACTTGGAGTCCGGACTAAACGTCAATTTACTTTGAGTATCGGTCTTCCGTACTGTTTGCCTACGGTTGTTCATAAGACATATCGTCAAAATAGGATTCAAACCTTCATCTTTCTTAAGACTCTAGGGGTGACATGACCTGTGTTTGTGACGTCCGGAGGATTCTGGGAGAACCACTGGTGGAATAAAGGTTTCTACGTCGGTCTCAGCCGGGGAGTGACTCTTTGCCACACGTCCCGTCGTGGGGCCACGGTGCGACGAAGAACAGAAGGGACGGAACAGGGGGAAATCGGGAGAGTGAGGGTGGAGAGGTCCTAAAGTAAAAGGTTTGTTTCATCGACGTTACAGTAGGAGCGGAGACCTAGACATACCTCGTCCCATGGTTCTTTTGGCGGACCTACTTAGTCTAAGTCCCAACCTGTTCCAAGAGACTTGTGAAATATCCGTTTCCTCACCCACCACTTCCCGTACCGGGAAGAGAGACTCCCTTAGACTTCTGAGGGGAAGTGAACGATTTACTAGGGACTGAAATGACGGTGGACCCCTCCGACGGTTCCGACTCCAGACTTCTTCCAACGGAATTGGTGAAAAATCTTTATCCCATTACCCCTCCGAAGGGACCACCAGGTCACCAATTCTACGGGTGAAGGTGACGTCCCCCGGTCGAAGGTAGGGAGCAGGTCCGTGATTCTAGGGGTTACGACACTCCGAACCGGTTTTTCTGGTTTTTCTTTAGTTCTCGGAAACTATGTAGTCGATTCCCAGTTTGTCCCTCTTTCAATTCAGAAGATCGTAGGTTCCACAAACGTTCCACAAAGAGGATTTTGTCTTGAAAGAAAATTGTCAGTTGTCTTGTTGTCGTTGTCGTCGCTTTGACGTCTAACACACCAGGAGTCCGTCCCTCGGGAGTCCGGGCGGAACTTGTGTGCGTCTCCGCCCCGGTGTCCCGTGGTTCCTTCCGTCCGGGCTCGGGGCGGGCTTGAGGCACGGGAGGAGAACGTCAGAGCTCTTTGGGACGCCGGGGACACTTCAAAAGTCAAATGTCCGCACGACCAACTCGGTACGAGGACCGGGACGTAGGATCCTAAAAGAGAGACACAACGTCTCAGCGACACCCCGACCAACGAACGTCGACCACGATTATTCCGGTGGCAGACCCAAGTTAGGGGTAGCCCTGGTCAAGTGAGACGAGACGCCGGCCTCCGACTTCGAGGCACAAGTGAAGACCAGTTCCCGTGCACCGTTTCCCCCACCCATTGGAGAGACCCTCCTTCAATGAAGGGCACCACAGAAGTGACGACGTCTCCAGTCGTGCTAAAAGAGATCCTAAGAGAGGAGAGATTCCTACATACACAAAAGTCTTAAACGGAAAAAGTGCGGTAGTCGTTCATGAGTGGTTCGTGGACAATACATAAATCCTACCACTCCGTGAGGGAAACAGACAAACTAGTAGACAAGAAGTAAGTGATCTTATGTCAGGGGATCTCCCTCCCCGGCCTCTTCCGCTACCGTGGGGTGAGGTCATGAGAACGGACCTTTTAGGTACCTGCCTCCTCGGACCATCCGATGTCAGGTACCTCAGGGTTTCTCAGCCCGTGTTGGCTCGTTGAAGTGAAAGCGAAAAGTGAAAGTACGTAACCTCTTCCTTTACCGTTGGGTGAGGTCACAAGAACGGACCTCTTAGGGTACCTGTCTCTTCGGACCATCTGATGTCAGGTACCCTAGCGTCTCAGCCTGTGCTGACTCGCTGAAGTGAAAGGGACTACTATTCACGGTTCCTCTTTCTTCGGCTCTACCTCCAAAGACCCCTCCTAGGACGCCAATATTTGTTCCGCCAGTCGCGTCTGGAGCGACTTCACTGTGATGTACTCCTGGACTTTCACCCCTCTGACTCGACACACCCATGGTCTCACCTCTTTCCGAGTCCGTCTCCCTCTCTCTACCACCTCTGGCGCCACTCCCGGCACGTACGGCACAACAACCTTCGCGACCCCGCGGTGTCACTCACTTCCAACCGTTACCTCTACGGGGTTCTTTCTCCCCTTCCTCCCCCTGGTCCCTCCCAGGTGCCCGTGACCCTTCCCGAGACCAAAGAAAGACTTCTACCTCCGAGGAGGTTCCACCACGAAACCCCGTCCCGCCATTTTCGAGCTGTACTTACACAAGTAGGTGCAAGGATGCCACCCTGAGCCACTACCCACCCGTAAAAGTCTGAACTCCCGACTCGCACTGAGGGACGGGGTAGGACTGGGGGTGCACGACGTTCGGACCCTCAGTTCACACCAGCGTAGAACCCTCGGGGGTGCCTTAGACCCTAATGAACTAGGTGGTCGGTCCGCGCACCCTCGCGTCTTGTCTACACCTTCTTCTTTCCGAACTCAGTACAGAATGGAATATCTAATGTCGGTAGGAAAGTGAAAACGGTCCTTTGTCCTTTGAATGAGTGGTACACTGGGTTCCGGTGCACTACTTCCTCTTTCGTAGTTCAAGGTTCTTCCTTCAACGACGGAACCCCAATACCCCCCGCCCCACACACACCAATCTTAGGAATCTCTTCTCCCCTTTAGTCTCGCCCAGGACTTTGGACCCCCCGGTACACCCAGATACTTGTCCTCGACCCTCCCACAACGTTCAGACAGGGACTCACTCCCTACCATTCTGTAAAACCTGGGTAAGCCTCCAGTCTTTATCCTGCTAGAGTCGACCTTACCTCCCCGGAACAACCCTTTCTCCCTCCTTTCCCACCGTTTCTCACTCGGTCTGGTACCTTGGGGACCGCACGGTCGACCTCTTCACACCTGAAAAAGGACTCCCACGAAGCGACGAAATCTACCGTCCCACGAAGTCTGTCTTGGGACAGTCAAAGGAAGTACGAACTCATACACGTCCACCATCGGAACGGTCTACATTGTATTGTCCTCTGGGTGAATTTAAACCTAAAGTCTATTTGTCACTTATAAAAGTCATATTTATACGGGGTACTTTATAAACTCTGAATTTATGTCCATGTAAATTTAAAGTCTATCTGTTACCTGTCAAAAATCATATTACGTCACAATACAGAGTACGTTACAACCCCTATATGAATGTGAAATCTTTTAAGTAAAAAATATACTTTAATTTAAAATTGAACTGTAGTCCATAGAAAAATAAATTCAGACAGTTCGGATCCTACACTTCGACTTAGTTACGAGGAGACGCTACGATACCTACGGTCCGGTCTTAGGGAAGGACAATGTGATTAACCGGACCCGTCGAGACGGGGGCCCCTCGACTAAGGAACCGGAGGGGGCCACGGCCGAGTCGATTATCGAGGTCGGAGACTCAACGGGGTCTCTTGATGGTCGTCCGGGGGCAGACGAAGGGGTTTGGACGGAGAGGTCCGTATCTTATCGTTAGGACTAAAACGGTCGTCTTGTCACCGTCGGGACTCTTAGTTATACCCAGGACTACACGTCTTACCCCTTATGTGTCAGATGGTAGGAGTCAGTCATAGCTAACACGTTCGCCCGACAGTAGTGGGTTAGTCCGTATGACTTTACTCTACAACCACCGTCGGACGGAGAAGTCCCCCTTGAGAAGTTTGTGGGGAGTCTGACTCAAACTCAAGAAAGGAAAGTGATTACGTTACGGAACCCCTCGTCGTAGTACCAGAAACACACACACACACACACAAAATTACGTTTTAACTCTCCCCCCTTTTTAGAGATCGTCAGAAGAGAGGAAACCCTGAGAGAGAAAATTTACACTAGGTAAGTCAAGTTCTTGGTTTCGTGTTTCTGTCTTTTTTCTTCTCCTCCACGTAACTTTCGGAGTCTACACAACCTGAGACATCACTCGTAAAACATGTAAAACACTCCAGTATAGGAATCTTCTTAAGATACTCTCTCCATAATAAGAGGAGTAAGACGTCTAAATCTTGATCCCTGGGTGACTCCGAGTCACTAAACGAGTCCTGGTGTGTCGGACGGTCGCACAATCACAATGGGTCAGGACAGGACTGAGAAACACTGGGCCACCTGACATCGGGTGGTCCGGGGAGACAGGTATCTTAAAGGTCCATTCTTATGACCTCACCCATCAGTCAGGAAAGAGGTCCCCTTAGAAGGGTTGGTTCCTTAGTTTGGGTACAGAGGACGTAACGTCCGTCTAAAAAAAAAATGGTAGACTCGGTGGTCCCTTTGGACGGTCACTCGGAACCAAATTTGGATCTAGTCAAACTGAACATTGTGAGGACAACCGAATTCCTCGACCAATTCGACGTATGCGTGTGTCGACCAAATAGTCCGGTCGAACAGGAACTTTTAAGACTTAATGGACCATCAGGTCACCAATCCGCCTCTTCCGTTACCGTTGGGTGAGGTCATGAGAACGGACCTTTTAGGGTACCTACCCCACGGACCATCCGACGTCAGGTACCTCAGCGTTTCTCAGCCCGTGCTGACTCGTTGAAGTGAAAGTGAAAAGTGAAACTACGTAACCTCTTCCTTTACCGTTGGGTGAGGTCACAAGAACGGACCTCTTAGGGTCCCTACCGCCTCGGACCACCCGACGGCAGATAGCCCAGTGTTTCTCAGCCCGTACTGACTTCGCTGAATCGTCGTCGTCGTCATCGTCGGTCACCAATCCTGAACCACGAGAGGGACGCCACCCGGACCCAAACTAGGGACCAGTCCCTTGTTTCTAGGACGTTCGACGACCCACAGATGAATAGGAGCTTCAGGAGTTCCAGTTTCGGAAGAAAGATAGTTCACACGTAGAGAGATGTAAGTCCCTGGTCTCACAACAAACCGTGTGTCATCTGAGAGTCATTTATAGACGACAACCTATGATAATAAAGGTTAAGAGAAAAGGGTAAACAAATCTCTCAGGTTCTTACGACAACACACACAGGCCGTATACGGTGACGACCGGAAGACGTGAGGATAGATAAAAGAATGTGACTCAAAAGACAAAAGGATAGAAGTGACCAGTGAGTTGATTGACCGGTTGTGGTCATGACTATTCCCGAAGGGACCACCGGGTTTACCATTTCTTAGACGGACATTACGTCCGCTGGACCCAAGTTAGGGACCTAACCCTTCTAGAGGACCTTATCCCGTACTGTTGGGTGAGGTCACAAAAACGGACCTCTTAAGACACCTGTCTCCTCGGACCGTCCGATGTTAGGTACCCTGACGTTTCTAAGCCTGTACTGACTCCCTGATTCGTGTCGTGTCATGACTATTTCCTTAGAAGACACCAGTTTTGCAACCTCGTCGTCCCTACGGTCCTACACATATAAACGTCTTCAGGTTCGACCAGAAGAGTCGACGAGAAGGAACACTAGACTACCTTTCCATCATCCGTCTCACTCGGGTTACCTTTCGGAGTGAAGGGTCTAAATCCCACAATTCCAACTACATAACCCAACCGGTTTTCAAAGCCAAAAAGGTGTTGTGGAATAACCGGTTGAGTTACAAAGTCAGTGTCGGTATGTCCCTACCTCACAGTTCTCTTCTTACTTTTTCTACGCTCACTTTCTCCTACCGTCTGACCGAGACTAGGACCGAAGAGTTGTTTTTGAAGAATCTGTCAGTGGGACAAAAACTTTTCTCATGTACAAGGGTCTTTTGGACAAAGTCCTTCATCTACCATGTAACAGGGTACTAAGACGAAGGTCTTCCTTTACACCAATAGTTCCCTTTACACCCGCAGGGGCACAGGAGACCGGGAAGCCTCTACTTGTCCGGTACTTCGGCCATTGATCATAAGAACCTGTCCATAACCGATTCTCCCAACTTACGCAAGGGTCGGATCGGTGGTCCTCGAGTTTGTACTTTCTTCACACATATACCTCTAAGTCGGAAATTTGCGAGGACCGCAAACACGAGAAGACGTCTAGACTCCAGGAAGCTCCCCAAAATACTCATACTAACGGGACAGTGTAATTAATTAGAGGGTGTCCTATAAAAAGAAAGTCCAGGATAGACCCCGTTTCTACTGACACAATTTTTAGCCCCGAACGAGAACGACTGTCTCAATTTAAACCAGACACAAAGACGACGTGTTCTTCGTCTCGGACTTGACGTGGCTTGTTGACAGAACTCCCGTACAGGTCGTGACTCAAACAGAGAGAGTAGAAGTAGGAAAATAACAAAAGCAATGTCATATATAAAGTTACCACAGTCCTAAAAAATTCCGAGGTGGAACCCTCTTCGAGTTCTTTACCGGACACAATCGTAACCACTCCGAGTCCGTCCAAATACGTATACTCGGTCCGACAAATAACTAGGGTACTTTATTCTTTGGTAAACTTTATAGAACCAACACACTTTATATTGGGAACTGGTCGGTTTCGGTAAACAGACGGAACGGACAACTCTCTTCGTGTCAATTTTAAGGTGTGGACCCTCCTTGAAGAACCTTTCTTATAAAGTACGTTTGCTTATGTAAGAAACCTGAACGTGACGTTAAACCTAAATTTTTATACTCGAACAATACGGACCTGTATTTATATCAATCTCCGGTGGAACTCTTCCTCTCGTACCTAGTAAGGCCCCCAGAACACGTCCTAGGCAGTACCTCTTCCAAAACCTACATAAACAGAGGTGTAGGACGCACTCCCCAACCTGCGAACTTGACGACGACGACAACCAAATTACGTCATAGAACGATCCCTCTTCCGGGACGTTTCAAGTCTTAAAATTTTATTTCACGACCTTAGACGACCTCTTACCAAGAAATAAGGGTAGAACTCTCGAATTACCTATCAATGACCCCCTTTTTTGAAGATTGTTAATTTCAGTCTCTAATTATAAAACATGTGCAAAACATAAACCCTCTTACAATACAAAAGGAGGTCTCCAAACTTAAATAAAAAATTCGATCGGACACTTTATACCGATTCCTTATCACCTCTTTGAAGTTCTTCAAAGATTCATTACAACTTCTTTGAAGGTCAGTTCTGGTCCCTGCGATTAGGACGGGGTCTGAAACAAAAGGTGTTGGACGGCAAAGACTTCCGGACTCGAACCGTCCGTCGACTCACACCAAACTCGTGGAATGATCTCTTTCGAAACCCTGTCGGAACGACACGCCAGTACCCCCGAAGTCCGGGACCCGTCTTGAACCAATACTCAGACAATGACGGTACACGAACCGGTACGTGTGACGTTTTAGAAATATTTAGCTTCTTCTCCCTTAAGGGACCACCAGGCCACCAATCCTGAGGTATGAAGGTGATGACCCCGGGTCCAAACTAGGGACCAGTCCCTTGATCCTAGGACGTTCGGTGAGTTGTACCGGTTTCCTTTTTTTTCATTAACTTTTTTTATATATATATATTTTAACATCACTCACTTTTAGCGAGCCAGTACAGGCTGACAAATACTGGTGTACCTGATATGTCAGGTACCTTAAGGGGTCCGGTCTTGTGACCTCACCCATGGGTAAGGGAAGAGGTCTATCAAAATTTAATTTTCAAGTATAGTATTTTAACATAATTGAAAATATCATGGAATTTCATATTATACATTACAAATATTTATATATAATATATATAGTATGATTGTAAAGATAATTTAACACATAATATTATCGTATTATTTTAATCTAATTTGATATATAATTTATATACATATTGTGTATGACATTGTTGTTAACGTATATTAACAATGACATATTGATATAAGATATTAAGATAGATATCGACATATACAAATAATAGACACCTATAAATATATATATAGAGTAGTGTATCTAAAACTCTTCGACGATAAGTCTCTCACTGATGCTCCAATAGCACTTCTACGGTAGAGTGTGAGTCGTATTCCCGACATCCTTCACCGCAGACGGGACCACAAGGAGAGACCTCAGTACCTGTAGTAGTAGGGCTACAGTTGTGAAAAGACCAAAAACGAAGAGTTTGTGATTACACAATCTAAGTATTTGTGCACTACTTAATCCGACCTGACTCTCACCCCTGTCTTCGTCTCTCGTCCGATCTCTCGAGAACCAGAGACGAGAATCCCGGGAGAGATACCGGTCTCAGGATTGAAGTGACAGGGGACCAAGGAACACCCCTTAAAGTTGTCCTCGAAAATCGACCATTACTGGTGTGACAAGATCCACGGTGTCCTGCACCTCTAGTAGTTTTATTGGGTAACAATCAATAGGCTCAAACGTTTCCCGAAAGGAGTAAGAACTAGAGTACTTGAGAAGAGGGAATTCCTCTTGAGATCAAGACTCGGACTTCCACCGGGAGGCGATCTTCCAGGTCTATCGGGAGAAGCGACTTCCGAGGAACATTGAAGAACGAGTCACGCAGGTACGCTTAAAAAGGACTCAAGAATCTAGTAGAAACGAGATTTGAGAAAGAGCTCATCTAACTGACACAAGTGAAGTAAATCGACAAGAAGACCCCAAAGTAGAACACGAAAGTAAACCTTGTATAAGGAAACGGTAGAGCAAAACGAAGTTGCAGATACACATAAAAATACTTACATTATCCAATCAACACAGAGAACTGGAACCTCTCCACTGAGAGACATCCCCTACAGGATACACAGGATCGTCACGGGAGGAGAGAACACGGGAGAATAGTGGGTTCTCTGTCCCTGGTCGACCAGGGTCCCCTCCAAGACCAGACGCAAACGACTGAACCAAGGCGCACGGCGACCTGACATCAAGAGAACGAAGACCACAGACGGAACACCCACCTCGACTGACAACCGGAAGACCACCCGTCCAGACACAGATCTGAGTCGACACCCAAATCCTTCAGAAATTCGTCGGACAGACGAGTACCCACCCCGACCCAAGGGTGACGCAACCACCAAACTGGACTCCAAAGAGTCTTAACCTCGGACGTCCGACAACCCACCCGGTCCAGAGGTTTTTCACAGTTCCTGGGTTCGTTCTGTAGACGGGAACCGGTCTCAAGTGCATCTGTCTACGAGGGACCATAGAGGTAGTCGACACACGTACAGGGGCCCTTCTCCGTGTCGACACGGGGCGAGGGACGGTGGTCCTCGGGGACTCCGGTCGTCTCCACAGACGGGCCGAGGGCACTTCGGTGACGAAGAGCGACCGGGTCACGCGGGCCCCACGTGGAGGTCCTCACTTCAGACAAAGGGGGTCGGAGCGCCACGAGGACGCGTGTTTGGGGTGACTGGAACAGTCGGCTCACGAGGTCCCCGAGCAGAAGGGTTGCGGTCTCGGGAGTCGACCCCTCGGAACACTCCCCGAGCCGCAAGGGTGAACACACCCTCTCGAAGACACTATAATGACAAAAGATCAAACACCCAGTGGGTGGGCCCCCCGCATCTTAGACTAATCCACCGTGCACGTGGGGAGGGTGGTCGAACAACACCTATATAACAGAAACCTATATAGAAAAACCCCCGTCGAAGGTCAGAAAACGCAGTCACCAACAAGCCGCCCATAAACACTAAAACCACACGAGTTCTCGACCCCACTCGCGGCCCAGGGAGACCCACCTGAAAATCAAGTGTGTCCTTTGGAGGAACAGAGGTCAGTGGACAGGCTCCTCGGACGGGTGTTGTCCGAAGGAGGATGTCAAAACAAGTTTAATCATCAATGACCTTAACCTTGCAAAGTTCCGGGGACCCTTTCCTAACCAATTACAACTTTCTCATGTAAGTTCCCAAACTTTATTCTACAGTAACATCTTTTTTTCCTCTCTCTCTCTCCTCTCCCCAGGTACCAGGGTCACCCACCTGGGGTCACGAAAGACCTTCCCGAAGGGACGACGAGTCTCCTGTCTCCAGAGTGGTCTTAGTCGTCCCTTAGGACTGGACAACCGTTGTACCCGGTCTAACGGAAGTACGGGACTAAGTGTGTGTGTGTCATTCCACAATTACGAAAAAGGAGTAAGTGTACTCACGTAGTCCGAAATTTCCAGGGACACAATGTCCAACTTGACACAGGGGGTGTTTTCCCCACAACTTCAGGGTTGGGGGGCCGCGTCTACACTGGAACAAACCTTTGTTCGCAGTAACGTCTACTTTAGTCAATTCTACCTCAGAGTGACCTCATCCCACCCGGGATTACATTATGCTGACCACAAGAAGGTTTTTCCGGTACATATCTCTCTTTGTGCGTCCCTCTTGGGGTCCACTACTATTTCCGTCTCTTACCTCGCTGCGTGGAGGTGCGATTCCTCACGACTCCTGACGGGTGTCGTTTGTCTTTAATCCCTCTTTTTCTTTACCTGGGAGGGGTCCCCGAAGTCTCTCTCGTACCGGGACGACCTTGGAACCCAAATCTGACATCGGACGTTTTAAGATTTTCTTGTTTGGAGACAACAAAATTCGGAGGGTCAAACGCCATGAACAATGTCGTCGGGATCGTTTGATTACCAACCTGGAATACTGGGCATGTCGTCTTAGTGTTGACGCAAATGAACACTCGTTTCAACTAGAGTAAGTTCTCAGGTCCTCGAGTATTCGTAGGGATCTCGGGTGACGGATTGTGTCTGGTGTCACGTGCGATCATTTATACCCAACTTACTTATGTAAAATCCTCAAATCTAGAGTCACCATATAATTTATGTTTATTTTACAATCTTAATTGTGCCCTCTTTGCTGACGGATCTAACTACATACATAAAATAAATATTGTGATATATTAGAGTAAATATTAAACGTCTTTACTTATAATACGGTATGAAACTTTGGGATTTATCACCGAAAGGAGGTGTTGTACTCACTTTGTTTTCAGACACAGAACAGAGACTCCAACGTCTACTGACGACACAATCAGTTTGTTCTCTGGAACCAGAAATGGTGGAGAAATTTAAGAATCGTAGAAAAGACCAAAGAGTGACCTCGATCTTACCGACGACTCCCTGGGAGGGACGGACACTCTAAATGTAATCACTTCTAAATTTCGTTTGTGATGAAGTTTTGATCGTCATTGAAGTTATTAACTGACTCCAATTACGGGGTTCCGTCTTAGAGTCTAGTAGTCAAATTGAATGGACCAAGAATTACCGACCCTTTGTCGACTGTAGACCAATTGGGGACCCATGGATCCTCCGGTGTTGTCCTCCCTGGGACACGGAACCTTCTCTACATACTATAATTAGAGTAACCTAGAAACAAAGAGTCATCGTTAAATCGTTTATGAGTCAACGACGGCGACGACGACGATTCAGCGAAGTCAGTACAGGTTGAGAAGCGCTGGGGTACCCGACGTCGGATGATCCGAGGAGGCAGGTACCCTAAAAGGTCCGTTCTCATGATCTCACCCCACGGTAACGGAAGAGGTCATGAGCCAACTCTCCCTGGTAACGTGTATATACAAACGTACACACAGAGATTTACTTGGTTTTGGTCGTCCCATTTCCCAATCGTTCCTAGGTATAACGTTAGTGAATAACTTCTACATGTTCTTTTATATACCCTCTATTCTCTTTCTTTTTGTTTGCTTAATCTTTCCCAGGGCTTAGGAAATGACTGAAACAGGAAAAGTCAAATAAACAAGAAACATGAATTTCTAAGACCAAGGTAACCCACGACAGTAAATAAAGAATAAGTTTCCTCTAGTCGTCACTGTAAAACCCTATAAAGGAAAAAAAATCTGGGACTCTCTCACGTGTGGTAGTCGGAGTAGGCATTCAAATAGTAGGTGTCTGTGTAGAATGAGTTAGATCCAAAATTGAAGGATGGAATACGGTCCGAGTCCCGAACTGTCAACTTACGTTTCTATTCAGTTTGTCTCGAGGTCTAATACTTCTCAAATACTAGATCTCTTCCCTAATCTACGTAGCACATCTATACTTTCACAGGGAAGCAAAAGACAAGAATTCCCAGTAGAACCGGTTGGGAACCTCCCGTTAGTCCTTCAACTCAGTGTGACAGCGGGTCTAGACCTCAAAAGGGACGGTGGAGGATAAGCACTCAGAGAAAAGACGTCGACACAGTTGTCCATTTGAGTCTTCGGTGGATGAGTTTCCCGACCTGCTCTAAGTGGAGAGGGACCTGGTGAGCTACGAAGCCGGGGGCGATTCAGGTCATTGAGTCCACTGTTACATCTATACACCTCAAGACAGGACTTACCAATTGTCACACCTCCAGAGCAAACCCAAGATTGGAAAGGTCTCTACCATGTCTAACGATGGGTCCCTATGTCTTCCACTCTAGATGAACTGACACCCGGGTCGTTCCCGAGTCACTGTTTAAGTCCCGAGGACCCAGTGAGACCTGTCGTCGTCACACACAGGTCCTGGTTTTACACGGGAAAACGCGGGAGGGGATCTTGATCCCGGTCTGGTCGGAGGGATCACTAAGTGTCTTCCTCCTCTTCCCTGAGTCTCCTGTCTATCGACCGACCGGGAGGGGTTTCCGTTCGGACAGATACTGGGGGTAGAGGTCGGGGACCCTTGTGCGACCTGGTGACCGGACGCTCTTCCTGTCCCTGACTTGGACAGGGGATGAAAGTTCCCTTCGTGGGGGTGGGTAACCATACACCCTACACGTGGGTCCTTAAAGAGAGAGACGAGTAGGTAGTCCAGTCAGGGGGGAGGAAACCAGTTTCCCGGGTCTACTACTCTTTCCCTTGATTTGAGACGTAAGGTTAGGAAGGAAGACTAGAACCCCACCTTTAAAGGAAGGGAGGTACTTTTACTCGTGCACAAAACCCACGACGACGACGACGATTCAGCGAAGTCAACACAAGCTGAGACACGCTGGGGTATCTGCCGTGTTGATTTTTGTGAGGACCTTCTCTCCGTTCTGTTTGTTACTGGTCTGTCTGGGAGGTCTTATAAGACTCAACCTACCGTAGTCGCTGAGTCATCTGCACTCAGACTCGTTTGAGGCCCTCTATCACTTCCAGTCTCTTCGGACCACACGACGTCAGGTACCCCGATGTTTCTCAGTCTCTACTGAATCACTGACTTTTTGTTGTCTTTCTTCTAATCTCGACGTTGAGGTCCATCTGTAAGGAAAGAGGATGTGGCAAGTCTGGACGTACTCTCTTGACAGGGCAGTGTGGAGGGGTGGGGGTGAGTGGATCGAGACCGGAGCTTAGGGGGACGTTGGCAGGAATGTCACTATGAGGGTCCACAGTCGTGTCCCTGGGGTGCGGGCGTGACACGGACTCCCAAAGAAACTCTTAGCCCATTGCATGTAGAATCGGATCCACACGCTGCTTCAAAGGAAGAAGAAGTAGTGTTGACGACGTACCCCACCCGGTTCCTGAGGTGGGACACCGGGGTCCCCTCGACGCCCACCCGACTGGTGGAGTCGTCCAGTATGTACTTCAAACGAACCACTCTGATCGGGCCTAAAAGGCGTCTCTCGTGTACCGGAGTAAGATCTTGGGACGTACCTCTCTCCCCGCACAAAGGGTAGCGACCGAAACCCGGAACTGAGAATCCTTCTCACTTGTGAGTGACAGGACAGGGAGGTTCTGGGACTCTGGAAGTTCTCCGGTGCCCCTCTACGAGTGACAGCACCGCATTCTACACCGCCGTCCGGGTCATGTGACGGAGTCCAATTTCACGAGACTAGGTCCAAAAGAGGATTACTCTCGAACATCCTTCCTCCGAGAGGTCCACTTGAGAGTACATGTCTGTCCCTTCGGACCGCACGACGTCGGCACCCCAGGGTTTCTCAGCCTGCACTAACCCGTTGTTGCTGTCTCTACATTTAGTCACTCGAATAAGTCCCCTCTCTTCCAACTCTTGGCGTGTTTTTAATAACTCAAAACTTCGAAAGTCACCAACTTTTCGAATTCACATCCGTCCGTGGTCTCCTGCGCGGGGCCCCTCCCTTCATCCCTGCCTTCTTTGGGGTCCTCGTCTCCGAGCCTTCACTTTCTCGTTTAGATCGGACACACCAAATCACTTTCCCTCCCCCTTGCGCTCCAGATGGCAAACCGACCCACATCCCTCCACCCTTCTGGCTGTCTCTTGGTCCCGACTTTCCGTCCGACACGTCGAGGTCCGAGTACACCTTCCGTAGGGCGCCGCTACCTTCTACTGACTTCTCTCGTGCGCCTAGGTTCGTCTGGAAATCTCTAATTAGGGCGTCGCCACACCTCCGCCCGGACCTCCAGTCTACTCCTACGACTACCACCATTACTTCTTCTGCAATTATCATTGTAAATACTTCTGTCAGCACCAAAAGTCGTGAAACGCAGGTAATGGAAGGCATTAGGGGAGCTGTGAGGACACTTTTCTCTACTGACAAAAGAGATAAAATGTCTATCACTTTCATTCCTTGTCTATTCAAACCATTAAATGGTCCAGTGGGTCGATTATTCCCTCTCTGGACGATTACTGTTGACTGACATGTTGTGTCCCTTGAGATGAGTCACGAGACGACACTGAATTTACCCTTCCTTTAGGTGTTTTCTCCCCTATATACACATATATATCGACTAAGTGAAACGACGTGTCGTCTTTGATTGTGTCGAAACATTCCGTTGATATGAGGTCAATTTCCGTTAAAAGTTTTATACCTAAGTACTTTGATGTTTTAATGTCTTTATACCTTGTTGTTGTTTTTCCCTCTGGATCTATGTCGGTCCCCGACAGTAGACAAGTAAATCTGTTTGGTGTTCTCCTCGGTCTCGTTTTCACCCCAGTGGTCTTTCCGTCTCTCTCAACCCGACGGTGTCCTAGTCTCCGGTGGATTAACATCACTGTCGTCCTCCGCGGTGTCAGAGACCTTTGCCGATTACGGTGACTTGATCCCCGGGGGTCCCCGCCTCGACCGAAGGTCTCGATCTACCCCGTGACTCCAGCGGCGAGCATAAAGACGGGAGTCGGGACCTTTAGGACGTTATTAGTAGGGTGGCGACAGAGAGGAAAGACGAACAGGAGTGGTAGGTGAGATGTGCCACTACAGATGTGGAGCCTTTCGTCCAGCGTAACGACATGACTTTAGAAGGTCAGAAGTGTCGAGTAGTCAGATTTGGGGTCCAAGGAATGGGACAGGCCGTCTGGGATGTGCTTCACCGGCGTCAGAGGTGTCGGGACACGGGGCCGGCGGACCGAAGGTAGAGGGACCGAGGGTGCACGGGGGGTTCGGGGACCTCGGGGCGGGTGGCACTCGGAGGCGCACCGGCGGCCGGAGAGAGGCGGAACAAGGTCCGAGCCTCCGGGCACGACGTCAGGAGCGGCGCCTCGGCGGACGGACCCGACACAGGAGACGTCCCTAAGGAGTCAAATAGTGTAAAGAGTCAGAGTAGCTAGCGGTGGTTACAGTAGTGCAAGTGCACACACACTTACATAACCGAAGGGTTACGATACCTTTGTTCACTGGTGTGAGAACCACTGTGTCTTTACACAAGAGAGTGCCAATACGTCTCGTCTCTAGGCCGTTTTCGCAGGACCCCGGTCTCAGTTCCACAGTTAGCCGTCCGGATGTAAGGAGACCTCCAAGATCTCCTCTTAGAACAAGAAATTTTTTTTTTTTTTACGTAACAAAAACAAATAAACCTTTTGAAAGAGTGAGAGCGAAAAAAAAGAAAAACGGCGGGGGACGGAGAAAAAAAGAAAACGACGGGGTCCAGAATCAACGCTGTACGGCCCAGGAAATCAGTGTCGGACACCCTAGATCAAGGGACTGGTCCCTAATTTGGGTCCGTGGGACGTAACGCTCACGTCTCAGAGTCGGTAACCTGATGGTCCCTTCAGGGACCTTTTTTTAAAAATTTGTCCATAATAAATAGTGAAAAGGTAAACACAAGAAAAAAAAAATTAAATAAAAAAACTTTATATAAACTACTCGGTGGTTGCTTCGGGTTTCCGCTCCCTTCATATCAACTAAATGTACAATTAAAGACGAAAGTCGTTTCCCTAAGCCAATATATATGTACGAAAAGGTAGAAGAAAAGGTGATCGAAATAGTGTCCCAGGACACGACATGTCATCCTGGGACAACGAATAGACAAGACACGTATTACGAAACGTAGACGACTAGGGTTTGACGTCGGGTAGGGAGAAGGTGGACGGAGAGGGGAACCGTCGGTGTTCAGATAAGAGACACAGAGACTCACACAAAGACAAAGTAGCCATTCGAGTAAACACAGTCTAAAATCTAAGATACATATTCACTACAGTGTACCATAAGCAGAAAAAGAAAGGACGAATGAAGTATGAAAAACCCCCAGGAGTTCCGTTCTTAGGACTCCACCAAACGGTAAGGGAAGAGGTTACCTGGTGCAAAACAGTCTTGCGAGGTGGTACTGGGCGGGCAGAAGTGAATCGTCCCATTAGAGATCCGGGTGAGTACAACGACGTTTGCCGTCACAAAGTAAGATCCTCCGAGAGAAGAACGGAGAGGTGAAGGACTACCGACGACCGTAGGGAACCGAACACCGGCATAGTGAGGTCAGAAGTTCCGGTTGCAGAGAGACACGGTAGTATAATGAAGGAGAAAACACACTGTCGCAGTCTTAGAGGAAGAGGAAGACAGAATCTTCTTTTGTACGCTTACGTGAACCCTAGGTGAGATTATTAGGTTGTAGTAGAGGGGTACAGTTGTGGTAATTGAATTAGTGTAGGTGTTTCCATAAGAAAGGTGTAATCCGCTGGAAATTTACCTCTTAAGACGTACCCCTTCCTCCAACTCGGATTAATAGAGATTCCTAACGAGCCTTGTAAGATACTTTCTTACTCGGGTAATTTGTTCCTTACATGTCTCTCCCTTTACTCCTTTCTGTGAGGTGAGACGAAACGGTATACAAAACCAGATCCCTAATCCTTGATTATGGAAACCCCCCGGTAACAAGTTGGAGGATGTTAAAGCCAAATGGAGGTGAACGAGTCACCTTCTTTAGATAACATAGAATGTATGGATCTTGTATCGTCCACGGGTTAGTAGTAAGTAATTTAGTTATTTAATTATATCGGTTTACATAAAATAAGAATTTTCATAAAAAGTAATATACAAGTAGTAAAATTTTATTGGGTGGTATGCTAAGGTTGAAGACATTGTTATTTTATCGAAACTATATTGTCAGTGTATTTACTTTTGTACTAAATTACTTTACCGTAAAATACTCGAAATCCGTTCGTTTGCAAACTTAATAGAACAAATTTAATTTACCGAGAAAACACAAGTCATCATTCGTAGTGATTCACACAGATAGAACGATTATGTCACCGTAGTAATATAAGACTTAATATGTTAAATTAATGTACATTGAACTTTAAATTTGACTTTGTAACAACTCCGTATTCGGACTGGAAGTGAAGGTGAGTAAGGACAAAAAAGAGGTTTACTACTCTGTGACTCTTTTTCAATTGTTTTAGAATCAAAAAGTTAACGAATTTCTTTGGCGGTTCCTTACCTGTTGCGACCAAGAGTGGGAACGAAACGGTGAATATCCGACGTATTGGGACCCGTTCTATAAGTTCGTCGATTTTATGAGTCTAGGGTGAGATGTTTTCCGTCGACAACTCTTCGGACTCTACTCCATTCTATTCGTGGAGTTTATACGGACAAGTGACAGTCGGTCATGGTCGAGGGAGAAGGAGGTAGGAAAATGCGTTTGTTCGGTCTTTTTTTATAGAATCTAGACTATTGAGAAGTTTGGGTGTGATGGCATACATTTGTATAACCCAATTTTATATATCCACCACGTGTGACGTACTTCAGGACTGGTAGGGTCGCACTCGACACGAAATACTGAAAGCACAACATGTGACTCTACTACGGGGATCGACGAGGTACCTTGAACTGCGGAGGGAGCCCCCTGGCCTCGAGGACTGACGGAACAACCAAACCCGAGGGGAACATCAAGTCGACCATTTCTTAGGGGGACACTACTCCGTCTGAACCCAAGTTAGGGACCCAACCCTTCTAGGAGACCTCTTCCCTTGCCGATGGGTGAGGTCACAAGACCGGACCTCTTAAGGTGACTGACATATGGTACCCCAGTGTTTCTCAGTCTGTGCTCACTCGCTGAAAAAGTGATGAAAGTGAAAGGTCCCCTGGTCCCAGGTCCTCACTCTTCCTCACTTCGACTCGGGAAAAGTTTCCGAGTCCCTTGCACGAGGAAACCCGTAGACCACCAATTATCTTCGAAGTATGATGTTTGGGGGAGGTACCTGGTGTTGAACCAGTACCACTTACCTTCCTGACCACAAAACCGGTGGACTACTCTTCTCGGTCGAGTAACCCTTTCTGGGACTACGACCATTTCTAACTCCCGTTCTCCTCTTCCTCTGCCTCCTGCTCTACCAACCTACTGTAGTAGTTGAGTTACCTGTACTCAAACTCGTTTGAGGCCCTCTACCGCTTCCTGTCCCCTCGGACCATACGACGTCAGGTACCCCAGCGTCTCAGTCTGTGTTGAATCACTGACTTCTTATTGTTGTGTCGTTTAGTCCGACCCAACCGCCCGTCTCCCTTCCCCCCCGTCCTAAACGGTAGTCTTGACAGGTTCCCTGACTCTCTCTCTCTCTCTCTTCCCCTGACTTCGTCCCACTACTGGTCCAAAAGAAGTTCCTCTTTGTCTGATGTATTGGCGTATACAAAAAACCTTGAATTTCCCCCGGTCAAATGGTTGGACTCTCTGTCCCCACAGTCTTCAGTGTCTTATATACAATTTCGTCTCACCTCACAAAAAGAAGGGAAGGGGGAGACACGAAGGAAAAAAATACCCGAGTGATAAAGTCTCTTAAACTCAAAGTCTTCTCAGAAATCTCTATTAATCCGAGTTGGAGGAAGGGGTGCGTCTTTAGAGGAAATACTACAAGTGTTGTCTACCGGTAGGAAACAGTACAACGAAAACAATACTAAATAAAAGAAGTCATTAGTCAAAAATATCTTGTGGTAATTCCATTCCTCAAACAAAAAGTTCAGGGGCACTTTACGGAGAGAGTAATGTTACACACACACAGACAGGGTATAGGGTAAGGTGGGACCCTGAAAGACAGGCACCACCGGGATTGATAATCATCCCCGTCCTTTCCCTTTTTCCTGAACTGAAAAGACCGTTTTGAGAACCTGACCTAAATCACGGTCCCCTACCCTTCCCGTCCTTATTAAAAATTTTTATAAAAAGTCGAACTCTTTGTAGAAAGACTTGAAATCACAAAAAAAAAAAAAAGGATTTATCACGGTTAGTTCTAAAGAAGGAAAAAGTTCATTGGTCCAGGTTTCTTTTAAAAATAAATAAAAAAACCAAATAAAAAACCGACACGGTAGGTCTAATGTCCTAGTATCAAGGACCTGGTCCCTAACTTGGACTAGGGATCCGTGTACCTCAGGATTGGTGATCACACACACACACACACACACACACACACACACACACAAGTCAGTGAGTCAGCACAGACTGAGAAATGTTGGGGTACCTAACATCGGACGGTCCGAGAGACAGGTACTTCAAAAGGTCCGTCCTCATGACTTCACCCAACGGTAAAGGAGGAGGTCCCCTAGAAGGACTCAGTCCCTAGTTTGGGTGTAGAGGACGCAGAGGACGTAATCGACGACGACGATTCAGTGAAGTCAGCACAGGCTGAGACACGCTGGGGTATCTGCCGTCGGGTCGTCCGAAGAGGCAGGGACCCTAAGAGGTCCGTTCTTGTGGTCTCACCCAACGGTAAAGGAAGAGGTCACGTATTTTCACTTTTCAGTTTCACTTCAGCGAGTCATCACAGACTGAGAATCGCTGGGGTACCTGACGTCGGGTGGTCCGAGGAGGCAGGTGCCCTAAAAGGTCCGTTCTCACGACCTCACCCCACGGTAACGGAAGAGGTGGACGTAATCGTCCGCCCAAGAAATGGTGACGCGGTGGACCTTTCGGGGGGATTGGTGACCTGTCGGTCCCTTTAGGGGTTTCTTTTTAAGATATTTATGTTTTTTCGTACGTTTTTCTATTATTTATAACTCTCAGGATTCTAATACGACGACGAAGGCAAAAGTACAGGACGAGAAAAGTACAATATAACAACTGTACAGGACATAGTAATATACAAGAGCACGTCACATAGAGGATTAATGCATAGTACAAGATAACAGACCGACACCTAAATAAATGAACTGGTCGGGGAAGATCAAGGAGAGTGCAGAACGGAGGAACACGACCAGTCCCTTCGACGGAGACCGTATTCGGGAAGAATTAGACGGAACTGAAGACAGGTTTGTGTATTTACGAGTAGGGTCGCATAGACCTGCCGCACTATGTTAATGTCACACAAAGACCCCTCAGTAGTGTCACCACGACACTCCTCCTGACGGTCTCGGTCTCTAAGATTGCAATGTCTTAGAACTTAGGTGGGCCTCGACTACCCGAATGAATGAACCTAATAGGTGAGGACATTCATCTGTGTGTGTGTGTGTGTGTGTGTGTGTGTGTGTGTGTGTGTGTGCCAGGTTGAGGAATCTTCTTGAGTACCCGGTTATCCTAAGTCGGTTAAGAGACAGAGAATACCACAACGGACTTGTCGACAAGAATTCCTGTTAGAACCGAGTACCAGGAACTGGAACAAGATTATTGAAGGTGGAGGAGGAGGACGGTATCTAGGTGTGGGACCTGTGACCGTTGCAGAATGAAGGAGGGTGCAGGACACGACATACACTGACGGCAGAAGTGACACCACAGGAACCTCTCGTCTGACTTAACAGTGTATTTTCTTACGGGAGAAGAGCCGCGACGCGAATCAGGGGACCTGGAATTCGCCACGACGCATACGGGACGCAGAAGGTCACCATAACCGTCACTACGCCGAAATGGAGGGACACCGAAAACTCCACCACCTCTTTTTGTGTGTTCTCTCCTGCTGTTTCCGTCTGTGCACCACGGAGTACCATCGACAACCTAAGCCGATAGTGAGCGAAAGAGGGTCATGTCTGAAACGCAGGTTCGACGTCTTTACCGGTACACGGGGGGGTGGGGGAAGGACCTGGGTCGTGAGTCGGATCCGAACCTAGACTCTGGGTATGTCTCAATTAGTCTCCGATAGGGACCCCAACCCTCTGGACCCAAGATAGAGACCCACCCCTTCTAGGGGGTCTCCTCCCGTACCGTTGGGTGAGGTCAGAAGAACGGACCTCTTAGGGTACATATCTCCGCGGACTACCCGATGTCAGGTGTCCCAGTGTCTCAGTCTGTACTAACTTTTTTATTCGTGTGTATGTATGTCGGCATACATCCGACACCAGAATCACACTAATCTAACTGATCAAAAGACGTTCATACCAAAGTCACACAGACGGGAGACTACGGGAGAACGTTGTAGATGGTAGAATGAACCCAAAGACAATGGAACCCGCACCCTCGATAGAGTGTAACTTCCAGTCCTCCCCGCCACCACTCCTCTATGGGGAGTAGGTTCCATTCCTCGTCGCCGACACGAAACGACCTCGTCGGCACTTCTCTATGGGGTGCGGGTTCCAATCTCTTTGGGTTCACTCTACCATCCACAACGTTCTCCCGTAGTCTCCCGTCTGTGTGACTTTGGTATGAACGTCTTTTGATCAGTTAGATTAGTGTGATCCTGTGTCGGAACAGATTGAGTTACTTTGATTCGGTACGGGCACCCCGGTGGGTTCTGCCCGTCCAGTAACACCTCTCCAGACTGTCTTACACCAGGTGACCTCTTCCCTTACCGTTTGGTGAAGACATAAGAACGGAACTCTTGGGCTACTTGTCATATTTTACCGTTTTACTATCCTATGACTTTCTCCTTGAGGGGTCCAGTCATCCACGGGTTACACGATGACCTCTAGTCACCTCTTTATTGAGGTCTCTCTTACTTCCCTACCTCGGTTTCGTTTTTGTTGTGGGTCGACACCTACACTGACCACTATCTTCGTTCCAGGCTACGACATTTCTCGTTATAACGTATCCTTGGACCTTACAATCCAGGTACTTAGTTCCGTTTAACCTTCACCAGTTTGTTCTCTACCGTACTCACTTGCAGCAGTAAGATCCTTAGTCGCTTGATTTTACCTGACCTTACCCACTTAAATTGAGTCTACTGGTAATATCGATGATGACACCCGTCCTTAGGGAGTCTTCTTTACCTCATCGGTAGTACCAGTTGTTTTCTCAGGCTTTACGTCATGAACCTACGTTAGAGTTTTTACTGTCTTACTAGAGACAAGTAGAGGTTCCGTTTGGTAAGTTATAGTGCCATTAAGTTCAGATACGGGGTTGGTCATTGTGACTTCTTCGACTTCAACTTGCCAAGATACTTCTGGATGTTCTGGAAAATCTTGATTATGGGGGTTTTCTACAGGAAAAACAATATCCCCTGACCTTACGTTTTCATCCTTCAGTTCTTTGTGGACCTCATTGTCCGTTTAAACCGGAACCTTACGTCTTACTTCGTCCCGTTTCTGATTATCTCAAAACGGTTCTTTTACGTGACCAGTGTCGTTTGTGGGAGAAGGTGGTTGTGTTCTCTTCTGAGATGTGTACCTGTAGTGGTCTATCAGTTATGGTTTTAGTCTATCTAATATAAGAAACGTCGGTTTCTACCTCTTCGAGATATGTCAGTTGTTTTTGTTCTGGTCTTCGACTGACACCGAGTCTAGTACTTGAGGAATAATGGTTTAAGTCTGAGTTTAACTTCTTTCATCCCTTTTGACGATCTGGTAAGCCCATACTGGATTTAGTTTAGAGAATACTAATATGTCACCTTCACTGTTTATCTAAATTCCCGGATCTAGACTATCTCACGGATTACTTGATACCTGACTCTAAGCACTGTAACATGTCCTCTGTCCCTAGTTCTGGTAGGGGTACCTTTTCTTTACGTTTTTTCGTTTTACCGACAGACCCCTCCGGAATGTTTATCGACACTTTTCTTCTCTTCACTTTTCGTGTCCTCTTTTTCTTTCTATATTCGTAAACTTGCGTCTCAAGGTTTTTTATCGTTCTTCTCTATTCTTTCGGAAGAAGTCGCTAGTCACGTGTCTTTATCTCGTTTTCTTGTCTTATCCTTTCTGAGCTCTAGAGAAGTTCTTTTAATCTCTATGGTTCCTTTGTAAAGTACGTTTCTACCCGAGCTATTTCCTGTCTTTAGTATACCTGGATTGTCTTCGTCTTCTATAATTCTTCTCCACCGTTCTTATGTGTCTTCTTGACATGTTTTTTCTAGAAGTACTGGGTCTATTAGTGCTACCACACTAGTGAGTGGATCTCGGTCTGTAGGACCTTACACTTCAGTTCACCCGGAATCTTTCGTAGTGACACTTGTTTCGATCACCTCCACTACCTTAAGGTCAACTCGACAAAGTTTAGGACTTTCTACTACGACACTTTCACGACGTGAGTTATACGGTCGTGTAAACCTTTTGAGTCGTCACCGGTGTCCTGACCTTTTCCAGTCAAAAGTAAGGTTAGGTTTTCTTTCCGTCACGGTTTCTTACGAGTTTGATGACGTGTTAACGTGAGTAGAGTGTACGATCATTTCGTTACGAGTTTTAAGAGGTTCGGTCTGAAGTCGTTATGCACTTGGTACTTGAAGGACTACAAGTTCGACCAAAATCTTTTCCGTCTCCTTGGTCTTTAGTTTAACGGTTGTAGCCGACCTAGTACCTTTTTCGTTCTCTTAAGGTCTTTTTGCAGATAAAGACAAAATAACTGATACGGTTTCGGAAACTGACACACCTAGTGCTATTTGACACCTTTTAAGACTTTCTCTACCCTTATGGTCCGGTGGACTGGACGAGAACTCTTTAGACATACGTCCGGTCCTTTGTTGTCAATCTTGACCTGTAACTTGTTGTCTGACCAAGGTTTATCCTTTTCCTCATGTAGTTCCGACATATAACAGTGGGACGAATAAATTGAAGACACGTCTCATGTAGTACTCTTTGCGACCTGACCTTCTTTGTGTTCGACCTTAGTTCTAACGGCCCTCTTTATAGTTATTAGAGTCTATACGTCTACTGTGGTGGGAATACCGTCTTTCACTTCTCCTTGATTTTTCGGAGAACTACTTTCACTTTCTCCTCTCACTTTTTCAACCGAATTTCGAGTTGTAAGTCTTTTGCTTCTAGTACCGTAGACCAGGGTAGTGAAGTACCCTTTATCTACCCCTTTGTCACCTTTGTCACAGTCTGAAATAAAAAACCCCGAGGTTTTAGTGACGTCTACCACTGACGTCGGTACTTTAATTTTCTGTGAATGAGGAACCTTCTTTTCAATACTGGTTGGATCTATCGTATAAGTTTTCGTCTCTGTAATGAAACGGTTGTTTCTAGGCAGTTCAGTTCCGATACCAAAAAGGTTACCAGTACATACCTACACTCTCAACCTGACACTTCTTTCGACTCGCGGTTTCTTAACTACGAAAACTTGACACCACAACCTCTTCTGAGAACTTTCAGGGAACCTGACGTTCCTCTAGGTTGGTCAGGTAAGACTTCCTCTAGTCGGGACCCTAAAGAAACCTCCCTTACTACGAGTCCGACTTTGAGGTCATGAAACCGGTGGAGTACACTTCTCAACTGAGTAACCTTTTCTCAGACTACGACCCTCCCTAACCCCCGTCCTCCTCTTCCACTGTTGGTTCCTACTCTACCGACCTACCGTAGTGTCTGAGCTACCTACACTCAGACTCACTTGAGGTCCTCAACCACTACCTGTCCCTCCGGACCGTACGACGCCCCAACGTTTCTCAGCCTGTGCTGACTCGCTGACTTGACTTGACTTGACTTGCATACAGGCATCCCAGCTGAGTGTATCGATACGAGACCCGGTACGTCTACTTCTCTTTTTACTCCGACATGTATTTCCTCTCGTTTCTGACGCCTTTACTCTCTTACTCTCTCTCGTCATTTCTCTTCACAACACCTCCGCGACTCGTAACGAAAACGAGGAAATCCAGACCGGCGGAGGTGATGTTGAAGTCAATGTACTTTTAGGTGTCGTAGGAGGAACAAAGACGGACTAACCGTTCTCTCTACCAAGTAACATGTACACAATGTACGTCGGTGTCGACTCTCGCCAGGTCTTACAGTATCAAGGTCCCATTTCCTGGTTTTCCCTGACGAAACTATACTCGTTTCATCCAGAGAGTTTCCGTCAACTCCGGTAGTTTTATCGAGATCTACGAGGTTTGGGTGACTCTGTTCAAGATCTGACATCCGTACGTACATACGTGCGGCTCAACGAAGTCAGAAAAGGTCGAGAAACCCTGGAGCACCTGACATCAGGTAGTCTGAGGAGACAGGTATCCTAAGAGGTCCGTTCTTATGACCTCACCCATCGGTAAAGGAAGAGGTCCCCTAGAAGGGCTGGATCCCTAACTTGAGTCCAGAGGACGTAACGTCCGTCTAAGAAGTGACAGACTCTGTAGTCCCTTCGGGGTATCAGGTTGTCAAACATGGTCGTAGGGACCGGAGACCGAGGGGAACAAAGACGAGGACACCGAAGGCACCCATATCTCAGAGGAACCGGGAGACGGAGTAGAAAGAAGAAAACGTGAAGTCGAACACGCAAACGAAGAAGGAGACGAAACGAGAGTACTGTGTCTCCAAAGAGTCTTCTACCACGATTCCGAACCTCGGAGGCAGAGGAAGAATTGTTACCCTCAGATAATAAGAGAACATCTCCGAGCAAAAACTACCGGAGACTGTGTGTACCCGTCCGACCGGGACCGATCACGTGTAGGACCACGGTCGTCCACGGTCGAACTAAACACTTACGTCTACTCTGTGGGAGATCCCTGAAGACCTTTATCGTCCTCCTGTGAAACTCGTTCTTGGTAAAGGACGTCCGCTCGTCCTACTCCAGAGGACGTCATTCTTAAACCTAAGACTTTTCCTTTATACTGGAACGAAACATTAGTGTCCGACAACACGCACGTGCGTACGAGTCAGTACAGACTGAGAAGCACTAAGGCACCTGACACCGGGCGGTCCGAGGGGACAGGTACCTTAAAAGGTCCGTTCTTATGACCTAACCCGACGGTACGGGAAGAGGTCCCCTAGACGGACTGGGTCCCTAGTTTGGACACGGAGAACGTAACCGTCCGTCTAAGAAATGGTGACACGGAGGACCCTTCTGGGTATCCGATTCCTTCGGTTCTTATGGGAGTGTTTCAATACGTTTGGAGAATCGGTTTGACCACGGACGACCTAGAAACGGTGGACGGACCACGAGATCCTAGAGTCTGTTCTAGTCTGTGTTTAGACTTTACATCGACACCACCAGTGAACCCAAGACTGACCTGTGGGAGACAAAGTGAGTTGTCAGAAGTCTCTCCCTGAAAGTTCCATCCTAACACTCCAGAATTACCATTCTGACCACATTTCTCCACGAGTCACCATTTCTTAAACGGACGTTTACGTCCTCTGTACCAAAGCTTGGGATTCAACTCTTCTAGGGGACCTCTTCCCGTACCGTTGGGTGAGATCATAAAAACAGACCCTTTGTGGTACCTGTCTCCTCGGACCGTCCGAAGTCCAGTACCCTAGTGTTTCTCAGTCTATGTTGACTCGTTGATTTGTTGTTACATCTCTCTCCTCCACCATCAGTGAATCAGTACAGGCTGAGACCTCCGGGGTGCCTGAGGTCGGGAGGTCTGAGGTGACAGTACCCTAAAAGGTCCGTTCTTAGGACCTCTCCCACGGTCAAGGAGGTGGTCCTCTCTCTCCTCCTCCTCCTTATTAGTTCCCATTACAGTTCCAAATTCCAACCCCTCCGTCCAAAACCACTACGGTGATTGGATCTAAATTTTTCAATAACCCCTGACCCCTGAAGGGACCACCAGGTCACCCATTCTGAAGAGTGAGGGTAACGTCCCCCGGACCCAATCTACGGACCAGTCCCCTGATCTAGGGTGAACGACGTTGATTCTCAAACGGACGGTGGTGATTCTGGGACGTACGATGTTGATTCTGGGTCGTACCGGTTATAATTTTTTTTACAACTCCCTCTGGTCCATGTACCGCCTCTAGTTAAGTTTCAACCTGTGTAACGTTCCCGTCTCGTCCGTCCTGTGTCTCTAGGTCCCATAGACGACAACTTCGACCACGAACCTTTGGTCTGGATCTTGAGTTCCCTCTCTCTCGAGGGTCGACCGTGAATTCTCGATCTCCAGTGTCTGTATATCTACCTGAACTTTGGAATCGCTGATTTAATGCAATGAATTCTGCTACCGACACTACTGAGGATCCAAATGACATTGTTTAATAGTGTCTGACCCACCGTATTTCTCCATCTTTGAGGGGTGGGTGGGGGGGGTTGGAGGGGTCAAGTCCTCCGATCTTCAGACTTTAGTTCGACAACGGTCCCGGTACAAGGGAGACTCTTGAGGACTTAAGAAGGTACGACGAGGGATGGAAGACTATCGACGACATGAAATTTTCTTTTTTTTTTTTTGTTTTTGGAGAGTTTGATTTCAAATTTCTGGAAATAACTGACATCAGTTACTAAGTACTTAGCTCGCCGTGGGGTCTTTCCTCGAGACTCCTCGACATATTTTATCCTCTGAGTATCCGTCTTCCTACACCCTTGTTCCTCCAATATGATCTGTTTCTTCGTCGCCCAACAACGTTCCAACGACAGGAAATCCCCTTCCGTGCACAGACGCATTGTCTGGAATGATCTCACTTGTCGACTAAGGACTACCTGACCAAATTTTAAGGAGGAGACCTTCTCCGACGTTGATATTAATAATCTAGAATCAAATCACTGTACCTCAACTCGTATTCACTGAGGTAAAATCCGGACAACAAAATTGTGACCGTTACAACCACAAGGAACCGAACGTTACCGTAACGACGTTAGGGACGGAGATAACCAGTACACCGGAAGAAGGAAAACACAGAAACACCCAACAGAGGAACAGATATTCCTATAATTAGTATGACTTAAATTCTAGGAACAGTTGATTTTTTTTCATGTTGGATTTTCGACGTTTAATAAAATAAAACCCTGGTATGACTCCTGATATCGAACCCTCTGTCGGAGAGTCTGTCGAGACTCCTTGACGAGGGGTCTCCATTCCTTCCTCGGTGTTATATATCCTTATAAACGGTCTTTTGTGTGTGTGTGTGTGTGTGTGTTTTGTACATCAACCTGTAATTTTCTAACTACGATCGACGTTTTTTATCTGTGGAGTTCAATTACCAAACTCACGAAAGGACTCACACCCTTCTACGTTCTCAGACACAAGTAACTTCAATAAGGAAACTATACGTAGAATTGAGAGATCCCGGTCGTAGGACAAAAAGAGGTTGGACTTAAGGGGAGTCCCACGTGGTAGACCGACAGTCGTCACCGACTACCGAACTACCGTCCGTTGTAAGAAACGGGTGTTGGAATAGAATTGAAGGAAACGTCTTCGGTCACCGTTGGGTGGACGGACCACTTAAGGTACCTGTCTCCTCGGACCGTCCGACGTCAGGTACCCCAGTGTCTCTCAATCTATGCTGACTCGTTGATTTTAAAATTGAATTGGTCAATACAGACGGTTTTGAGATCAAGGACAAGACTCCAAGACCCTCCTATATTTAAATCCCCCTGTGATAAGTTGGGTCGTACAATCCTTCTCTTTTCCGTTCGATTCCTGTCTTCGCGACTGTGACATCTCCGACCTTCCTTCCACAGTCGTCTCTTTACTCTCCACTTCTTTCTTCTATCCTCTCTCCCTTCACCTTTCTTACGGTTCCACTGCAAAGAGACACCAGGTCACCAACCCTTAGGGTGGACTGTCACGTCCCTACGACCAAATTAGGGACCGGAACCTTCTAGGGTACACGGAACCCGTTGATTCGGACACCAGGTTTGGTCTCCTCGGTCGTGTTTCTCTTCCGGTGCGTGGTGTCGATCTCTCATCGGAAGCGAACCACGTTGAGCTCTTTCGGACGTGCGTCGTCACTTCTGGGTCGTGTCGGGGTTTAATTTACGTTATTTACCTTCGGTTCCCCCGTCTCTCAGAAGAACTTAGTGTCCCCGATTGAGTGTAGGTCGCGACGGCTCTCCCGTTCATAGGTAGTCTCCCATGACCCTTGGAGTCACCCCCTGGTCGGTAGGGTCAAATGGGGACTGACCGTCTCGACGGAACCTACATCCTGAACGAAACGATTTACACCTACCTTGGTCCGGGTGGACCTGTCCCTCAGAGGGACGAAGGGGTGGGTGAGTGGTAGACGGTAATAAATCTCGACTCCCACCTCTCTTCCGTCCCTACGTCGGATTACTTAACCCCTCACTCACCCTTGAGTCTACGCATGTAGGATCCACCACCAACGCCAAGACTACCACCGATTCAACACAAAAAGACTCTTAAAAACGGTGTCACCCTTAAAAGAACCAATCTTACACCTGACCCTACAAATCAGGGGTTTCTTCAGAAGTCCATTCCGGTCGAGTCAGAGATATTGGTGGACTGTAGTACCTTGTTGGTTCAATACCCTCTAGTTTTGCAAGGAGTTTCCGTCCCTTTCGGTGAGCTGGGAGGAACCGACCACCCTTTGAGACCCCGTACGAAAAATTTACTTGGGTCAAAACTTTCAAGTGGATTGAGGTGACTTACCCTGTCGATGGAGCGAGACGGAAGTCTCGTGAATAGAAGTTTCATAAGTCGTGGTCCGCCTTTGGAACTAAAAGGAATTTTCCTTTAGTAGTCTTACAGACTAAGGTAGGTCTGCAGACCTACACACTAAAGTAACAAGTACCAACCGTGAGGAGAACCTCTTCCGTGACCGTGGGGTGAGGTCATGAGAACAGACCTTTTAGGGAACCTACCTCCTCGGATCATCCGACGTCAGGTACCCCAGCGGTTCTCAGCCTGTGCTGACTCACTGAAGTGAAAGTGAAAAGTGAAAGTACGTAACCTCTTCCTTTACCGTTGGGTGAGGTCACAAGAACGGACCTCTTAGGGTCCCTGCCCCCTCGGACCACCCGACGACAGATACGTCAGCGTGTCTCAGTCTGTGTTGACTTCGCTGAATCGTCGTCGTCGTCCCTGAGGAGAAGACCGAGAACCAGACATCAAAAGTCTTATACACGGATTCGTCCGAGAGAAAAGGTATTTGACTAGGGAAATGGGAGAGTAGGGTCTTAGTGGAAGGTAAATAAGGAGACTATTTCGCGGCTACGACACTCAGTCGTATATAATGTAGACAATACTATGTTCGTGTCGTGATCTGACGAAAGGTCGGGTCTAGGTGTGGGTCTAGTGACAGTCCCTAGGAGTTCACAAACGCCTACTATGTGTCGGGTCCCCGGACCCCTTAAAAAGTGTTGGTAGTCTAGACCCCTTCCTTAGGAAAAGATCTTCTCTAGAGTCTCAGACAGTGGTCATAGGGTTAAGATGACGATCGAACGGTTCCGTCAATTTATTAGAGTCGGAATTCAGTTATGGTTCGTAAAATTCTATGTGTCTTTTCCCTCAAGGGACCGTCAAGTTACCAATCCTGAAACTCGCAAGTGACGTCTCCCGCGTTTTGGTCTTGTTTTTGTGGGGTACAATTTCGTGGTAAATTAAATTTAAAAATTTACCGAAACGTGGAGAAAAGAAAAAAGAGATGTCAAAAAAAGAAAAGATAACCTCATATCGGTTAATTGTAGCTTCCCTGAATCGGTATGTATATGTCCATAGGTAAGAGTGGACCTGAGGGGAGGGTAGGTCCGACGGTCTATTGTCCCTCGTCTCAACGGACACGAGATGTCATCGGGGAACAACCGACAGGTAAATTTATGTCGTCACATACGTACTGGTGGGGCTTGAGGGATTGATCGGGACGGGGGTGGAGGTATCGGTATTCAAGTAAGAGAGTCAGACACTCAGTTAAAGACAAAGTATTCATTTGAGTAAACATAGTAAAGAAAAAGTTAAGGTGTATATTCCCTCCAGGATGCTATAAAGAGGAAGAGACAGACTGAATTGAGTGAGTTATACTGTTAGAGATCTAGGTAGGTACAAACGGAAGTCGTGGAAAGTCCGACCTCTTTGTAGAGTTTCGGATCGTGTGAGAACCTAAATTACGTATCCTGACCTGTAAATCGTAAAAGTTCATCTGGTCACTAAACCCCAAACTGAACTCTCACTTATCTATTATATAAAGAATTGATCATCAATACTTTGAAACACCTTGATTTCGAGTGTCAGAATAAAAATAAAAGAAGGACGACCTAGTAGCTTTTTCGTTCTCTCAAGGTCTTTTTATAGATAAAGACGAAATAACTGATACGGTTTCGGAAACACACCTAGTGTTCTTTGACACCTTTTAAGACTTTCTCTACCCTTATGGTCTGGTGGACTGGACGAGAACTCTTTCGATATACGTCCAGTCCTTCGTTTTCAATCTTGACCTGTACCTTGTTGTCTGACCAAGGTTTATCCTTTTCCTCATGCAGTTCCGACATATAACAGTGGGACGAATAAATTGAATATACGTCTCATGTAGTACTCTTTGCGACCCGATCTCCTTCATGTTCGACCTTAGTTCTAAAGACCCTCTTTATAGTTATTATAGTCTACGTGTCTACTGTGGTGGGAAGACCGTCTTTCACTTCTCCTCGATTTTTCGGAGAACTACTTTCACTTCCTCCTCTCACTTTTTCAACCGAATTTCGAGTTGTAAGTCTTTTGCTTCTAGTACCGTAGGTCAGGGTAGTGAAGTACCCTTTATCTACCCCTTTGGCACCTTCGTTACAGTCTGAAATAAAAAAACCCGAGGTCTTAGTGACGTCTACCACTAACGTCGGTACTTTAATTTTCTGCGAATGAGGAACCTTCCTTTTAATACTGGTTGGATCTATCGTATAAGTTTTCGTCTCTGTAATGAAACGGTTGTTTTCAGGCAGATCCGTTCCGATACCAAAAAGGTCACCAGCACATACCTACACTCTCAACCTGACACTTCTTTCGACTCGTGACTTATTAACTACGAAAACTTGACACTATAACCTCTTCTGAGAACTTTCAGGGGACCTGAGTTCCTCTAGGTTGGTCAGGTAAAACTTCCTCTAGTCGGGAAGAAACCTTCCTTACTACGATTTCGACTTTGAGGTCATGAAACCGGTGGAGTACGCTTCTCAACTGAGTGACCTTTTCTGAGACTACGACCCTCCCTAACCCCAGTCCTCCTCTTCCCCTGCTGTCTCCTACTCTACCGACCTACCGTAGTGGCTGAGCTACCTGTCCCTCCGGACAGTACGACGCTAAGTACCCCAGCGTCCCTCAGCCTGTGCTGACTCCCTGACTTGACTTGACTTGACTTATATAATAAACACGACGAGATATATGACGGTGATTTAAATTTTTCCTATATAAAACAANCCAGTCCTCCTCTTCCCCTGCTGTCTCCTACTCTACCGACTTACCGTAGTGCCTGAGCTACCTGTCCCTCCGGACAGTACGACGCTAAGTACCCCAGCGTCCCTCAGCCTGTGCTGACTCCCTGACTTGACTTGACTTGACTTATATAATAAACACGACGAGATATATGACGGTGATTTAAATTTTTCCTATATAAAACAATGTTCATTTTCATTTGGATTTAAGGTCCCCGAATTCGTTATTCATACAAAAATTAAATGAGTGGTTCTTTAGACCTCCATCCACTAAGGACCGATTCAAATCTTAAAGACACTGTATGTCTGTAGTCTAACAGTAGAGCATACAAAGAGACCGGAAGAGGAGGAGTACCGGTGTTGTATCGACGGTGTAGAGATCCGTGATGGACGAGTGGGCTAGGACCTGTGTTCCGTCTTTCATCCCAGTGTACTCTCACAAGAGGAACACACGGAGGGAGGAAACTAGTCCTTCCCTTTTATGAAGGGTCTATGGAGGTTCGTATCAAGGTAAATCGTGGTGGAAGGCAAAGTGTCCTCCGAACCCTGTACTCAGAGATCGTAAAAGTGAGAAGTACCACCCTCCGTCCGTTTTCCCTTCACCCTAAACCTCACCTTGGGATGTCGTCACAAACGGTACTAGTACGAATAACTAGAATCAGGAAGTTGGAGGCTGAACCTTTGTCTATTTGGTAGACAAAAGGGAAGGACCCCTCATCGTTCAATACTTATTTAATACGACGGTCTCGGGTCTCTCAGGAATTTCGTTTTATGACAGTTAGGTTCCGGGAGTAAAGTAATTTGGGTATAATCAAACACAACGAGTAAACTACCGGAGACTAACGAGGGATCCTACCCTTCCTAACCGTCACCTCCTCTTCCCCTCTTGACAGGGAGTGTAGGTCACAAGGTCGGGGAGAGGGGTCACGACTTATGTGTAATCTGAGGTCCATAAGGTCGGTACAGACCCATTGGTCCCTCGATTCCGATGTCCAAGTATCATCCCCCTAACTATGCAAGGTCTTTGACACGATCTGGGACCTCTTCCGGTGACCCCTCTCCTCTGTAACGACTCTCTCGTCGAAGTCCGCGGTCGTTCCTTCAACCTTCACAACCCCTCGGGATCCGGAAGTGTGCCGGGACTTTATTGCACACAGTTCAGTGGAGGGACGGAGGGTACGTGAGACTAAAGTAGAAGGGTTCAGAGAAGTAGAGTCCTAAGAATTTCCCCGAAATTCTTTCACAGTAAAGGTCTCCTGTAAACGAGACCTTCGTCGTCACATCTGGGTGTCCAGAGGTGACCTCTCGAACTCGCAGGGTCTCCGGCTCGTTCCGTTCGAAGGACTTCTTAGTTGATACCGGTATCTTAGAGGTGAGAGTGACACCCGGACTCGGAGAATTCGACCGGGTCCGAAGGATACGGTGTCCCGAGCTCGGTGTTTGTGTCTGTCGGGAACGGGAGACGTCCAGAGAGAGGGCTCCGAGTGCGTGTGAGAACAGAAATAGAAGGGAGGAGTCTCGGAGTGACGAAACGCCTGGACTGAGACGAAAGAGAGAGACTGTCTTAGACAAAGGACGAGGGACCACAAACCCCCCGTGTCCGTCTCCGGGGGTGACTGGTGAGGTCCGGGGACCCCTGGGTGGGACGAGGTCGACCGGATGAATCCAAAGGGTCCAGGTAGCAAGGTTCGGTTCTTTTCTCTTCGACTGATATTTGCGCCGGACGTGGAACCTCCAATCTGCACTTGTCCGAAGGGGCTCTCAAAAGACACAGTCCAGACGGAAAAAGGACGCGGTGCTAGACAAGCAGACAACGGGGAGTATGAGACGAGACCGAGGGCCTTTACCGTCACGACGCACCAGAAGCACATTTCCAGTAGGGTTACCTGACGGTGGGGGTGTCCGAGGACCCCGAACAACCCCTCCAGACTGAACCGTAGACCAAAGGTCTTCACGGTCGTCTGAGTCCTGTGGTAGATTCGCACCCGGCCGGAGACTAACGTAGTCAAACTTTTGTCAGTGTTCCTTAAACGTCGGGTCTACAGTCGACCTTAGGATAACTGAAAAACTCAGCACTAACTGTAACCGAAGTCCCGTGTCACTTGTTTCCGTCCCTGGGTCCTCAGGTACACGGGCCTAAGGCGTAGACCCAGGAGACCCTGAGGCACACACTAGGACCCGTCCACTGACTTGGGGAGACAAGGAAGTAGACATCTGATCCGTATTAGTACGAGAAAAATGTCAACTACCCTGCTAAGTTCCTCGACAACGTTCGTTTCGCACGTCTTGTCCCAGTCTGGAGGCCCCAGCGGTAATCGAGGGGGGAAAGGGGACCGTCGGTACCGGGCGTCGAGACGACACCGAGTCCCCGGGCAAGGCCCCCGGCAGAACGACGGAGGACGAGGGAC
Source organism: Capra ibex (assembly GCA_006410555.1). Taxonomy (NCBI): domain Eukaryota; kingdom Metazoa; phylum Chordata; class Mammalia; order Artiodactyla; family Bovidae; genus Capra; species Capra ibex. The sequence continues at coordinate 61,890,302 of SJYO01048061.1, read as the reverse complement.
CACCAAAAGATGTCTCGGTGGGGTACGACCCACGGTGGGTGAAAAGCAAACAAGAAAGGACACAAAAAACCGACGAGGTAGACCGTACGTCCCAGGTACTGGTTGCTAACTGGAGTACGGTAGACGTGACCTTTACGTCTCCGAATTGGTGATCTGGTGGCACCTTCAAGAGTCGGGACGAAACAAACGAGAGGTTTATGGAGACTAGAGATTCCAACCCATCCATCTGTCAAAAGACTTCAACATCCGGTTCCTCTCCCTAAACATTATGTCACGACGTGTTGAATCTAGTTTTATATTATGCAGGTCAAGAATTTTTCAAGAAACTTGAGACGTCAGGGATCGGAGGTCGGGAGAGGAGCAGAGAGTAAAGACTAATGGAAAAGGGAATGGAAATAGGGAGACAGACGAATACTGTTTCAGGAACTCCGAAATGGAGACGGGACTTATAAGGGTCATTCAAAAAAAAAAAAAAAAAGAACTTGTTTCTATCGAGAAAACGGGAATCTCCTTGAGTTCAACGTCGAAGAATTGATTTTTTTTATAATACGACAAATATACAACTAGTATTATTGACTACCACTGTTCGTCTCTATAAAAATTACCCGTGATTATTCTTTTACCATTGATTGTTGGTAGTAATCGTACGTAAAATGTTAAATGTCTTATTCAAGTTTAAAGTGTAACAGAGTGAACCTACTTCAAAGAAAAGACAAATACGGACTTCTCAAATATTTATGTCCGAAGCATCGTCTCCTCCCTTAGGGTCTTAAAGGGTACTTCTGTGTGCGTGTACACACGGGTCGAGGGATAAGACACACCTGAGACCCTACGAGTGTATTTCGAGGTATTCCCCGTTCCGGGGTCTAGTTAATTATCTGTTTCAGTAACCGTGTCACAGCAAACTAGGGTTCAGGACCCGACCTTTGAGGACTGCGGCGCCCGGTGGTACTCCTCGATAATGTTGGAACGAGAGGATCACCTATGTGCATGACTCAAAGACTCTTAAGTCTCCTGCCTACCCGAGTAAAAGGAGACCCTAATAACCCAGTAACGAGTCGTACAGACGTCGGACTTTGTTCTCGCTCCGGGACTACTTAGTGTGAGTTGTAGGTGTCAAGTTCGTCCTCTTTAGACTTTAAACTCACCTTTAAATTCATGAAGGCTCGTGTGTGGGAACGTAGAAGTTCCTGATTAAGTGTCACAGATAAAATATGTAGAGACATCCCAGTCCAACGGAAAGGACCTGGGAATAAAGAATTATTAACCACCCACCGCACTGTGAACATTCATATAAGTAAGTCACTCTCTCGGACGAAACTGTACATAAAGTAACCGTCTCCGGTATTCATGAAGGGCGTGTGTACAAACACATAGACACACTACGGAGTAAAACCTTTCGTTGTTATTGTTGACGCAGTAATTCGGTGTCTCTCCGATTACAAAGTCGACCGGCGCACCTCTTCTGTTTGTCTCTAGTACAGTTCAGTACTCTACCTAACACGAGACCTCACTAGACGGACGAATAAAGACCCAAAGCGTCAAGGTCCTGAACTTAAATTGGACACTGAATTCCATAAAGCACTGGAGTCCGTTGAATGTTCGAAGAGAGACAGGGATGGGGTCACAGCGACACACCTACCCTACCTTCCCAAGATCTTCGGATGTCGAACCTAGTCAGTAACGGTCCGGAAAAGTCTCGTAGGGACTTATCAACGTCTTTACCTTGTGTCTCTGAACAGACCTTACAGGAATTCCGGGAAACGGTGGTAGTCTCGAAAATTGTATGTAGATTACAACATCAACTGACTAGTCAAAGGTCAGAGGTAGTGACCTAGTTTTCGAGGTCCGTCTCTGACATAGGATAAATAGAGGTAAATAGCTCGTAGATTTTTCGTCTGTAGTGAAACGACTGTTTCCAGGTATATCAGTTTCGAAACAAAAAAAGGTGATTAGTATACGTGTACACTCTCTACCTGTTATTTCTTCCGACTCGTGGTTTCTTAACTACGAAAGTTTAAAACTTCGACCTCTTCTGAGAACTCTCAGGGAACCTAACGTTTCTTTAGTTTGGTCAAAGTTAGGATTTCCTTTAGTTGAGACTTACAAGTAACCTTCTTGACTATAACTTCGAGGTTATGAAACCGGTGGACTACGTTTCTCGACTGAGTGACCTTTTCTGGGACTACGACCCTTTCTAACTCCCGTCCTCCTCTTTCCTCATTTTCTCCTACTCTACCAATCTACCGTAGTGACTGAGTTAGTTACCTGTACTCAAAGTCGTTTGAGGTCCTCCATCACTTCCTGTCCTCTCGGACCACATGACGTCAGAAACCCCAACGTCTCTCAACCTGTACTGACTCACTGACTTGTTGTTATTATTAGGTCGTAGATTACATTAATGGGATAATCTCATTACCTAATTGTCCAAACAACTAACTTATTTACTTACCGGGATACGGTTCTCCTGTCACTTTAATCAAAAGAGACTTAACTTACTAAGACGATGCTGTCACGAGTGAAGAGGATCAAAGGAAACCTAGTGAAATACAGAGAACACGGTTGATCTTCAACAGTCAACGGTAGACCAAGATGTTCCTAATTCAGAGAAAGATCAGTGGCGTCGGTCACTGGTACTCGTGTGAGACTTTTCTCAAGTCCCGTCTTCAGTCTTTCCTCCGTGTGACACGAGACCTTTTTGAACGTCCTGTCCTGAAGACCATCAATCTATAAAGATCCTCTTTCAAAATACTTGGGTTAAAGAACGTAGAAGATAGATCTTTTCGTGGCTTCCGTAATGACCTCCGTAGACGAGGTACACTAATTATGTTGGAGGAACACTGATCGTCGTTAAAAGACGATTTCACACACGCACTAACGTACATAGGGGGGAAGTAATTTGAGTGCATATATACATATATGACCGGAGGGGCTGCGGAGAAGTCTCGTCACGGGGTCTCGAGAGACTCTCCGACAGAGGGTCCGATGTCAGGAGTAATCCGGGGTTTATTTTGAACCGAGTGTCGAGAGTACAACACGAAAAAAAAAAAGTCAACTGTCGACGTGTATCCATTACTTATAACTAACTCTTGTGAATGTGAAATGAATAAGTGAGAGAAGGAGTTGACTGTACTATTACTTATTAAAACAGTATTTTAGTTTACGTTCTAGTTTGGATCCCACTGTATGACGCACTTCATTCAGTCTGTCTCTTTCTCTTTATAGTACACTATAACGAATATGCGTCTTAGAATTTTTTTTTCCTATGTTTACTTGAATAAATACTTTGTCTTTGTCTGAGTCTGAACCTCTTTACTTGAATCCCAACCCCCACGTCCCCGCTCCTCCCTCCTTTCTCTCTCAATCCCTCAAACCCCACCTGTACATGTGTGACGAGATAAATTTTAATTATTGGTTATTCCTGGATGACATATCGTGTCCTTTGAGAATTATAAGACATTGTTGAATTAACCCTTTTCTTTAACTTTTACTTATCTATGAGACGTATCTACACACATTGACTTAGTGAAACAACATATGAACTTTGATTGTGTTGTAACAATTAGTTGTTACAACAAAAACAAGTCAACGATTCAACACACCTGGGGTACCTGACGACCGTACAGTCCGAAGAGACAAGAGGTCATAGAGGGTCTCAAACGAGTTTGAATACAAATAACTCAGTCACTACAATAGTTGATTATTAGTAACTAATTATCGATTAGTCGATATGAGGTTATATTATATTCTTCAATTTTTTTTTTTTTTTCAGTTTCCCTCCGTACTCCCTAACCCTGGAACCCTCTTCTCTACGGATTCGAGTAGGACTCCGGTCCGGACTACCTCACATACGTGTCGGTCGAGGGTCCCCGTCAAACTTTACACAAACAGTCCTCCTCTCTCTTGCTCGTCGGGAATTACCCACCCCGAGTTCCTACGATTTGTAGGAGATTGTAAACCCAACCAGGGAGATTCCTTCTTAAACAGGGTCACGGGAAGCACGGTATTGTCCCTCAGTAGAAAATACAACATCAAATTAAAGTCCTATACTGTAAAGAAAGGAAGTGTGAAAAGAAGGAAAAAGAAGAAAAATTTTTTTAGACATAAAAATAAACTGACACGGTCCAGAAGCGATATTGTCCGTCCCTAGATCAAGAGACTGGTCCCTAACTTGCACCGGAGGGACGTAACGTTCTCGCCTCTACATCGGGGACCTGGTGGTTTCTTGAGGGAGAAGGAAAAAAAAAAAAAAAAAAAATTTAAATAAAAGAAAGAAGGGTGGAGGGTAAGGAAGAAGGTTTTGAATAATTTGTAGATGATGTTCTTTAGATATACCTTCCGATACTTCTACTTAGTCGGTCCTTGAACCGGAGTCCCTCGTCTCAGTACGCTCTTCTCTCTACTGTACACGAATCTTCGTTCTCCTAACCCGTCTTTTATTATTCCCCTTCCGCTCATTTTCAGTGCAATCTCCTCTAGTCCGCCTCTCTGCGCGAACCACAAAAGTCACTTTACGTAGAATGCTTAGTTATGGACTAGCACAAATGTCTCGAATTGTCAAATGTTTCCAGAGAGGACACTTTAAAGACCAGATACAAGTAAGAGTGCTATTGGACATCTCCACGAATGAACAGGAGTCTAAATAAGGAGCGACCAAGAGACGAGACGGGACCTAGGGGTCCCGGGACTGGGACGTCCGGTCCACTCGCGAGTCAGTGAGTCAGCACAGGTTGAGAAACGCTTGGATATATCGCATATAGGACGGTCCGAGGAGACAGGTGCCCCAAGAGGTCCGTTCTAATGACCTAACCCGACGGGACGGGAGGAGGTCCCCTAGAAGGGGTGGGTCCCTAGGTTGGTCGTAGAGAATCCAGAGGACGTAGTAGTCCGCCCAAAAAAGACGGCCACGGTGGACCCTTCGGGGAGGACGTCCGGTCCGGGGGGAGGAATAGTCGACCAAAGAGTGTCCCAAGTCAATTACCCTCGTGACCACCCTCCGCCCTCGACGAGGCAATTCGACACTCCTCGACACAGAAAAGACCCGGGATGGAGGGTGGTCTGTCCGGGGCCACGGACCTGAGGTCTCAGGACGGAGGAAGGCGAAAGACGAAGGACACAACGTTTAGAGACCAATGGAATTGGTAGAAAAGGACCCAGAGTCTCGGAGGTAGTGGACTGATTCGTTGAGGAACGCAAGTTAAGGGAACAACCATTTATAAACTTCCCCTAATATAAAAGGATTAATCTAGGATTAATCTTCCTTTCGTAATAAGAATCGTAAATCTCTATTCCTCTCTCTTCTTAATTTCCTGAAAAGGTTCCAGTTGGTCCTATGCTCCTTCTCGGGTCCGGACAGAAGACTGAGGTTTATGTCCGGAAATAGGTGACGAAGGACGACGAAGGGTAACTCGATTATCGCTACCTTTTCTAAAAGGGTTCTAGTATACTTTCTGTATAGCCCAAAAAAAAAAAAAAAGAAGGAGAAAATTTCAAAACACTACACCGAAAACAAAGCTAAACAAGAACCTTTTTCAATTACATAAGCGATCTAACCCTCTTACGGAGTGTTCACGAATACCTATAGTCAGACTGCAAACCGATACAACGAGTACTATCGGAGTACCTGGTACCTGATATAGGTAACGGTCCGTGTAGATAGAACGGAACTTTCGTCTCTTCCTCCTTGTCGTATTTTTCGTAAACCACCACGCTAAATGAAGAAACGTGTACTTTGGGTTATTTATCGGAACGAGAGAAAGAGAGAGAGAGAAAATTCACACACCGTAACTTACGATGTAATAGTTGTAGGAACTTCCTAACCCAAACCTGTTCAAAAGCATATTTAGGGCCACTAAGAGTTAACACCTAAGATTACCTGTTAACCTTTCAACACCCAGCAAAAACAATCTGTGTTTTACCCCAACAAACCATATACAGTGTCATCGTTCCGGTCGAGGTGTTTTGTTTCGTAATATGATCTTAATAACGCAGGTGGGGCTCCACATTGTGACACTCCACGAGACAACACGAACAGGGTAAATTTGATATCTCGACTCTCAACTCTGATATGACAACGACCCCGACCCTGATCCCAGAAGGGACCTTTTCTTTCCGAAGGTCTATATTCGAAAAACATTTCCTCCACTCAATAGTCCTTTTTAAGAGTATCAAGAAACCCCGTTCTGTAGATTCTCACGAAGACGAACCCCGTCTTCATCCTGGTGGACGTTCTCTCTCAATAGTACCTAGTATAATCTACACACCGAATCTCCACCGCTGCCGAGAGTCGTCTCTCTTGACCACCTCAATAGTGGTCCGAAGAAACCCGACACCTTCCTCGTTCGACTGGACAAAGTAGATCGGGGTGACCCCTCGTCGTAGAAAAGGTGCAACAATCCAATCACCCTTCACGCTCAGGAGGGACCTTCCCACGTAAATTTACCAACGTCGGCGGAGACTACAGAACCACTACTACCATTACTACGTTTACTTTCTCGTGAGTTCCTTTACGGTTTCCCCCTTTCTTATTCTGACGTACCAGGTGAGTGGGGAAGGGGGAACCCCTCAGAGGACGGCAATGGTTGAAACCTTCTGACGCCAAAATAAAATAACTCCCTCAATACCCATCTACGAGTAAACAGGAGGGACCCGTGAAATCTTCTACTGTGAAGGGTCCTCAATCACACTCCGACTCCACTGGGTGCCTTACACCCACCTTCACTGGGTACGGTGACAACCTGGACCGAGGATCTTAGAGGAGACTCCACGAATCGAATAAGACAGACAAGGGACGGGTTCCTGTGATACCTCCGTAAGGTACCCTCGTCAGGTCAAGGTCCCATAACGTGTCTCCGTAGGCGGGTCCTCTCAGTGAGTGGGATGAGACCTGACTCTGCACTTATCATTAATTTAAATACAACATAGCTCGGTGACTCTAAACTCCAATTAAACGATGTCGTAGTATCGGATCAACAGCATGTTTTTGAAAGTTTCTCGTGATTAGTTACTTGACAACGACTAATGGATCTCTTTCCCCATTCCTCGAGTCGTTCCACTATCTTGGGCCCTTTTGACGAGACGGATCGGAACGTCAGAGTCCCAAACCCACAACCCCAACCGGGAGACCCAACAGCGACCGGCTAGTAGAACGAAAAACGGGAATGACCAGACTCAGTTCCGGAAAGGACCACCGTGTAACAGAGAGTCATCTCTACCTAAAGTCGAACTCCCAAAGACCCTCCAACCGTCCTGTACAACCGTCTATGGTACCGACCACAGAGGAGGGACGAAAACCGGGGATGACTTAAGAAGGTCAACCGCCGTCGACCAGTCAAGACACAAGGAATAGCCCTGGAGGAAAACACTCTATTGAGTACGTTCACCCATTAATAACACGGACCGTTCCCGTCCACCAAAACCAGTTGCCAAGGGATTGTTGACGGGGGACTCTCTGAAGTATGAGTTCTATGAAGACCTCTCGACCCACCTCCAGAGAAGACATTGATGAAGAACGAACCTCACCCGTAGTAAAACGGGTCATCCCATCTTCAGAGATGGACTAGATTCATCCCATGAAGTACAGACTTTGAACGAAGATCGGAACATCATTACTGTTAAAACCTCTTCCGTTACCGTGGGGTGAGGTCGTGAGAACGGACCTTTTAGGGTACCTACCTCCTCGGACCATCCGACGTCAGGTACCCCAGCGTGTCTCAGCCTGTGCTGACTCACTGAAGTGAAAGTGAAAAGTGAAAGTAAGTAACCCCTTCCTTTACCGTTGGGTGAGGTCACAAGAACGGACCTCTTAGGGTCCCTGTCCCCTCGGACCACCCGACGGCAGAGACCCCAGCGTGTCTCAGCCTGTGCTGACTTCGCTGAATCGTCGTCGTCGTTACTGTTAAATCGGACTTTGATATCCTCGGACAACCTCTATTTGAGACACTCGTCAACTTTGTCTGTTGTTAATAAGCTTAGACGGGAAACCTTGAGTTCCTTCCAGTTCCTCGACCTTACTTCGGAAAAAGGGTGTTTGTTCTTTGTCCTGTATATCTTAAACATGGACCTCGGGACGTCGGAAGATGGGTCAAAGTATAAATGTGGTACTTTGATTGGTTGGTCCTGGGGTACCGCGGAAGAACAACCTCGTCCGGAAGGGGGTCAAGGAGAGACTTCATGGATCTATTATCATCAAGTACGTATAAAGGACTCAACGTAACATCTACACTTTTGGGGAGTGGTTTTTCTTCTATAATTGAGAAACGACTGATATTCGGGCGTCGGGGTCCGGAGGACTTCGGATTCCTGACTATCACAATTGGAGACACTGTGTCGCGACAATGGAATGGTAGTCGGTCTCTACGTGTTCAATTAGCGTCTGAGACACTGTGAGGGGGGTTGTGGGGAGGGGGAGGGGGTGGGGGAACCAGGGTTCGACCGAAAACTTTCATGAAAATTTCGGGACTCCCGTGGGACTCCCTACCTTACCCCTCCCTCCACCTTCTCCCAAGTCCTACCCCTTGTGTACATGTGGGTGCCGACTAAGTACAGTTATATACCGTTTTCGTGATGGTATAACATTTCATTAATCGGAGGTTAATTTTATTTAATTAATTTTTTTTTGTGGGGAATCCCCTCGAATCTCAAAAATCCCGTACTCGGTGGGCAGAGGAACGTACGGGAACTTTATTTGGAAAGAGACGAGATTGTCATGTCAAATAAACCGGGGTGACAAAAACCCGTGTGTTTGAAAGTGATTGTTTTGAACATTGGAATATTTATAATAAAATTTAAAATCATCGAACATTAACATGAAACTCCCGAAGGGGACTACCGATTCACCGATTCTTAGACGGACGATTACGTCCTTTACGTCCAAAATAGGGGTCCAACCCTTCTAGGGGACCTCTTCCTTTACCCTTGACTGAGATCATAAGACCCTTTAGGGTGCCTGTCTCCTCGGACCGCCCGATGTCAGGTATCCCACCGCTTCTCAGTCTGTGTTGAATCGTTAACTTATTGTTGTTTGCTGTTTAACATGAAACTTGAAAGATGTATATGTGAGAACGAAAGACGTTTTTTTTTTTTTTTTTTCCTTTTCTAACAAAATAGAGAAGGAGAGGTCGAGAATATATATAAATAAAAGGACCGAAGTAACACGACGGATCTTGAAAATAATTTTATATACTTATATTCACCATTATCGGGCGTATAGACTTAGTGAAGTTTAGCGTCTCGCTTTAGAAAGTTGTTAAATGGTAATTGACACTACTGACGACGCCCAAACCTATCTATCAGAAATTATCTATTTTTTTATAAGGGAAGATAAGAAACAATTGTTTCTCCAAATAAAAAATACTTTCCTACAACTTAAAGACGTAGACAACTCTACTAGGATAAAACAGAAAATAAGACAATTACACTATTTTGCGTAACTAAAAAACAACAAAAGCAAGAGGGGAGGTCGAGACAGCAAAGAAACGTATTGAGGAACCCTCTTCGTCACTACTTTCCAGACAATGTAGAAGTTTTGTCTCTTCCAGTATGATATGAAATTCAGATGAACAAGTTTCTCAATGTTACATAAGGTGTACCTTCTTTACTACGGGAGGATTAAAACTTCGACTAGCAATTTGACAGTCGGAAAATATTAATGTCAGGTATGATCTCCAACGTTTGACCACTGGTTACACCCATTTGCACCGGACTTTCACCCGAAGCAGATCGGGTGTCACCAAAATTTGAGGGGGAGTGGGGGTTAAACAACGACCTCTGTGTTTCCAAAATGTAGACACTAAAGTCGAAAGAGAGAAATAAAAAAAAAAAATTAAAATTTTAGAAATTAAGAATGTACGCAAGGGTTTGTACTTGGGGGGAGGGTGGAGGAGAAATTTTTTTGTTTAATAAATACCGACGCGACCCAGAAGGAATGATAAGAGCCCGAAAGAGCTCAACACCGCTCGCCCCCCGACGAGAGATCCACGCCACGTGCCGAAGAACAACGTCACCGAAGAGAACAACGTCTCGCGCCGAGGTCCCACGTGTCCGAAGTCCTCGACACCACGTGCGTACCCGAATCAACGGGGCACCGTACACGTTAAAAGAGCCAGGTCCCTAGGTTGGGCACAGAAGACGTGACCATCCACCTAACAATTGGTAGCACGGTAGTCCCTTCAGGAGTCGAAAGAGAAATTTTTGGTCGTTTTTTCGACTGTGATTACTTGGGCACGTCGTTAGTCGACTTCAATCTTGTCCGGGGGCAAACTTTTCCGTTTCGTAGACCAGACATTAAACGGAGACCATGTAGGTAAGTATGGTGTAAAGATGAAGTTTAAGACAACGTGTAAAACAATAGAACCGTCTGATGGACGGGAAAGTGTTTTTACATTTGTTTATATTTTGATAATTTTAACTGTGACGACATTTTACGACCTTAGTTTGTCTAATTCGGTTTTATCTTTGACATTTAATTCCCCGCTCATCACTTTGGCTCGTCCCGGGACACCCCGAGGGACCACGGCCTCGAAAAGACAGAAGTAAAGAACACCCGTTCTGAGATCAGAGGTACCGGAAGGGACTCAAGGTTTCCCGCCCAAGTTCCCTCTTTGACGAGTAGTGCCCTCCTCGTCGGTTCTCTGGTGGACTCCGTTCTAACTTCCCTGGCCTCTTCGAGTAGTGCTGCCCCTCCGGGTGGTGGGCTCTCCCGAGGGGCCCATCGGACCACCATTTCTTGGGCGGACGGTCACGTCCTCTCTATATCCTACTATATCCTACTTCCAAGCTAGGGACCCAGCCCTGCTAGGGGACCTCTATGACCGTGGGGTGAGGTCATAAGATCGGACCTCTTAGGGTACCTGTCTCCTCGGAACGCCCGATGTCAGGTTCCCCAGCGTGTCTCGGGTTGTGCTGACTTCACTGAATCGTACGTGTGTGGTGGACTCTCCTCTGATTCCGTCACGTTCGGGACGAGTGTGGGTTTAGAACAGTCTCTGGGTGAAATTTTTTACAGTAAATAAAAATTTAACTTCCTATTAACGAAATGTCTTAAAACAACCAGAGACAGGTTGTAGTCACACTCAGTCGGTGTCCACAAATACACAGGGGAGGGAGGACTTGGAGGGAGGGTAGAGGACGGGGTAGGGTGGGGAGATCCAACTATGTCTCGGGGAAACTCTAGGGACTCGGTGTGTCGTTTAAGGGTGACCGATAGGTCAAATGTATACCATTATTCTCAAAAGTACGATGAGTCTCTGGGGTGAAAACTTGTCGATAATGTATAGAGTGGTTCAGGAGACCCCAACTCTGTGTATCACAGGTCCCCGCTTCGGTCCACACAGAGGGAAGCGGGCAGTTTCGTCATTCAGACAGGAAAAGATGCAGTGAATGTTGAGACAGAGACCCCACACTAAAATGCTGCTGCATGTCTCTCCGACTCAAAAACCATTCACCTTCAAATCTTGAACCTAAAATTCTAAAGTTCCGTTCGGTTTGGTATATATGTCGAATCTTTTATAACATACCATATTCCACTTAGGGGACCTCGGGATATGGTTCCAGTGTCCTACTTTTAAAGACCTTAATTCGTTCGGGGTATCGTTGACGACGGTCCTTGGAGGACTAGAATTGACCGGTCAAGGGACTGGGGTATTATGGCTCGGATAATCGGTCGGCATCGTAGGATTTGTTAGTGGATTACGGGGAGAAGGTCGACCTTAAAAGAGACAGAACTCCGATATTTTTAACCGGTGATCGGAGACTTTCCCCAGCCGACAGGGAACTCGGTCGGGCGACAAGATTGTCGCAGAGGGTGAGATTACTTGATAAGAGGAGAGTAAGACGGATTTTATAGACCTTCAACAAAAGGTTAGGTAAGTGTCTGGTGCTGTCTGGGATTTCAATTCTGTTAAACATTCCGGTAAACAGTCGTTAAAAAGTCTGATGTTTCTACAAAATAAACAGAACAATTTGACATTTCTAAAGTGACTGTATTTAAATTTGATAAAGTACCTTACTGGTGAAGGGTCTATTAATTTTGTTAAATGTATAATTTCTTATATAAGGTATCTTGTATAAGATATCAAACTTTAGTCTGAGTTCTTACATAATATTTGTTGTTTGACGGGAATTCATAACCCAACCCGTTTTCGAGTAAACCTAAAAAGTTATTCTATAATGTCTCTTTGGGTTTTCTTGAAAAACCGGTGGGGTCATATATCGGATACTAAATAAACCATACTGATTAAAATGATGTGAAGTTAAGGTCCGTGTTTTATCAAATTAAAAAATAAAAAATAAAATTAACCTCATCCACCCTCTTTTTCGTCCCACTCACAAATTTTTGTTTTGTTGAAAAGTAAATGTAATGTTTAGTGTTCGACTTCTATGAGAGGTTCAAGACTTTTGCTCTGAGTCTTCGTCATACTATTGACCAACCATTCATTGTCATTAGGTTAGTTACCGTTAGGTTTTCGTAAATAAAAATTTCGACAAGAAAACATCTATAAAGTCTTAGGGTTCAAGAAGAAACGTAATGTCCTTTTTTTACGTTTATTTAGATATAAACTCCGTTATACTGTTAGGTGCAGAAAGAGTCCTACCTGGTATGGTCGGGGAGTCATGCCGTCCTATACTTAGACAGAACGGACGGGTAAGGTACTCCGGTGAGTCTTGTAGGACTTGACAGGTTCTTGGATTGAGAACCCAACAAGAATTGTTAAAACCTTATAAAGTACCTAAAGACCCTCAGTGACGGGTCAAAAGTATAGTGTATTTACCTCTCTCCCCGGTAAAGGGTACGCACGACCCGTTAAAGTACGTTTAGGGAAGGACCTAAGTAAGATCCTCAAAGGTCGAAAAGACGTAGAGGTCTTAGGTTCCCGAAAGGTCCGCCACGGACCACCATTTCTTGGACGGACGGTTTCGTCCTCTGTGGCCTCTGTGCCCAAACTAGGGACCCCACCCTTCTAGGGGGACCTCCTTCCTTTACCGTTGGGTGAAGTCATAAGAACGGTCTTATTAGGACACCTCTCTCCTCGGACCACCCAATAGCAGGTACCCCACCGTCTCTCAGTCTGTACCGACTTCGTTGTGCGTACGTGGTGAACCAAGGTTTACGAAATTTCCCTACACGTCTCGTTCTCCGTTTTTTTCTATCAAACTCTACACTTCAAGTCTGTGTCCACACGACGGGGAGACTCGAGTCGTTGACACCCCGTGCCATGGAAGGTCAGCAAAGGTTCGGTGTCTTTCGAACCAACCATCAAGACGTCTAATTAGTGTCGACTGGGACGACGAGGTGACGACTCAAGACGGGCTTACGGACGCTTCCGTAGGGTCTCGTCGTCCGACGATGACACTCTTCCGGGTCTGTCGTCATTAAAAGTCGTGTAGTCGCAGACGTCCGTCGAGTCGTGGGCCCAGTACCAATGTTGAGGTCTGTGGTTCACAGGGTGGTAGGTGTGTCCATTACGTACCTACCCCTCTGGGCGACAAGAGCACCTTCCGACGCCATACCCGGACCTTCGTTTCCGTGACCGGTCGTGTTTTCCCGCCACCCGTTTGTACTACACGGTAATTGGTCCATCACTCACTTGTGAAATAGACTCGGGAACCGACTTCCCGGACCCGAATCCCGTGAGTGAGGTCCGTCTCCACTCCACTGGTGTCTACTTTGGACCGGAGCGTCACGGTGGGAGCAGCCGGTCCAACGAACACAGGTTTCTTCGCCGTCAGGGAAATTGGTCTCACCAGGTCCGGCCTTCAACGGCCCGTGACACCCGTCGCCACACGTAGTGTCGAGTCCTGCGTCCCCGTCAGGCCCTGGGTCGTCAGACGTATGCCAGCCGCGTCCGTGTGATCGTCGACCAGACGTCTTAGAGTCAAACCTGTGAAACCCCGTGAGCTTCCAAAAGAATCAGAACGACATTGAGGTTGAGGACGAGACGGACCGGGGCCCCCGACCTCGACGTCGAGGACGAGTCGGACCTCTCAGAGGTGTTCGAAGACGAAATGCTTTAAGTCGGGCAACACCATGAATTCAGACGTTCCACTCAGGGAGAGGGGTTGTCGGTACCGTCGGACAAGACCTTCAACAGTTATGTAACGAAAAACTTACAAATTTGTGTGCACCAAAAAAAAAAAAAAGAAAGAATCTGTGTTTAGCCGGTACCACACACAAGAAAGGACATATAACAACTTAAACCAAAAGATTTTAAAACGTAGTTCAAAAACGTACATCGCCCTGTCGGAGATTAAAAGAAAACAACCATATAGGAGCCGCTCGAAACCAAAGTCACAATACGGAAGGAGTAACTTACTCGTCCCTGCATCAGGGAGAAAATTGTCAGACGTTTCAAATAGTCCGACTACATTAAATAAGGAATTTTATACAGTTGGTTCTTTTTTGCGTGTGACACTCTCAACACTCAATTCAAAATAAACCCTTCTACTCCTAACGTCGGACCCTCTGTCGGAGAGTTCTATCAAGACTCATGGACGTGTCTTCTCCATTCCCCTTCCAGTCATACATACTTCAAAATCCCCTATTCACGTTTGTTCTTGTGTAAAACCGTCTTTCAACGACGACCAGCGTTCTTCGTCTACAGAGGGACTACTAAAATCACGAAAAGATCCATACTCTACTACGCTCTTTGACCTGAGTATTTTATTCAAGTGGTATTTTTACGTTGAAAAGGTATACCCTATAAAAAAGTTCAAAAATTAGAAAAATTAGTGTTTGGATGTGTTTTATGAAGAGAGTCTTCAACATAAGTCATCTGAAGAATGTAGAGTAACCAGTCTTGACACAACCGACTCTTTGTCCTCATAAACCTCTCAACTAGTAAAAGTGTCCCGGGTGACGACGGTGTCTGTTCTGCCCCGAAGACAATCTAGTGTCTTTTTGAGTCAATTCACCTAGAATCAAGAAATCGAAAACATATGAAAAATTCTAAAGAGTAAATTCACCATAGTATACTATAAACAGACAGAGACAGACCGAATAAAGTGAATGATACTGTTAAAGGTCCAGTAGGTACAACGACGTGTTCTGTAACTTCCGTTACCGTGGGGTGAGGTCAGGAGAACGGACCTTTTAGGGTACCCGCCTCCTCGGACCACCCGACGTCAGGTACCCCAGCACTTCTCAGCCTGTGCTAACTCGCTGAAGTGAAAGTGAAAAGTGCAAGCACGTAACCTCCTCCTTTACCGTTGGGTGAGGACACAAGAACGGACCTCTTAGGGTCCCTGTGCCTCGGACCATCCGACGGCAGATACCCCAACGTGTCTCAACCTGTGCTGACTTCGCTGAATCATCATCATCATCATCATAAGATATTATTATAAGGGAAGGTATCATGAGTAAGGTATACACGGTGCAGCAGAAGTGGGCAAAGAGACACCTACCTATAAATGCAACGAAAGTACAGGACCGAAGACATTTGTCACGATATCACTTGTAACCGTACGTGTATATGAAAGTTTGGTACCGAAAGAGACCTATGTAGGGGTCCTCACCCTGACGACACAGAATACCACCGAGGTGAAAATCAAAAGGTTCCTGGGAGGAATGAGAAAAGGTATATGGTTAAATGTAAGGGCGGTTGTTTCATCCTCCCAAGAAGGGAAAAGAGGTAAGGGAGAGGTACATCTAAAAAAACTACTACCAGTAAGATTGATCACATTCCGTAGGAGTAATATCAAAACAAAAAAGTCGAAAAATAAAATATAACCCCATATATCCACTAATCGTTACCACTATTAATCAAAGTCCACTAATTAATCAAAGTCCATAAGTCGTTTCACTAAGTTACAGGACCCACAAGAAACCTTTCTGACTACGCTTTCGACTTTGAGGTCATGAAACCGGTGGAGTACACTTCTCAACTGAGTAACCTTTTCTGAGACTACGACCCTCCCTAACCCCCGTCCTCCTCTTCCCCTATTGTCTCCTATTCTACCGACCTACCGTAGTGGCTGAGCTACCTGCACTCAGACTCACTTGAGGCCCTCAACCACTACCTGTCCCTCCGGACCGCACGACGCTAAGTACCCCAGCGTTTCTCAGCCTGTGCTGACTCGCTGACTTGACTTGACTAAGGAAATAGATCCCCGAAGGGTCCACCGAGTCTGTCATTTCCTAAATGGACGTTACGTCCTCTGGACACAAGCTAAGTATCCAACCCTTCTAGGAGACCTCTTCCCTTACTGATGGGTGGGATCATAAGAACGGACCTCTTAAGGTACCTGTCTCCTCGGACCGACCGACATCAGGTACCCCAACGTCTCAGTCTGTACTGACTTGTTGATTGTGTGATATGTACATAGATCCCGAAGGGTCTACCGTGATCACCCTTTCTTGGACGGACTGTTACGTCCATCTGTCTACGCCCAAGTCAGAGACCCAACCCTTCTCGGGTACCTTCTCCGTCGGGTGAGGCCATAAGAACGGACTTCTTAGGGTACCCGTCCTAAGACCCCAGGTACCCTAGTGTCTCAGTCTATGTTGACTTCGCTGAATCGTGAGTACGTATGCACATAGATAAGAACAGCATTAAGAAAAGGGTAAATCCAACAATACACTATGACTCGTCTCAAGGGACACGATATATCATCCAGGAGCAAGTAATGGGCAAAATTTATATCGTCCCACATGTGCAGTTTAGGTCTGAGGGATTGATAGGGAGGGAGGAGGAAGGAGGGAATCTTGGCATTCAAGTAAGAGAATTCAGACGCTCAGACAACAAAAAATTTATTCAACTAAATATAGTCATATAAATCTATGGTGTATATTTACTATCGTATACTTATAAACAGAAAGAAACTAAGTACAGAGTGATTCCTACTGTTAGAGGTCCAGGTAGGGACAACGACGTTTACCGTAATAAAGTAAGAAAAATTACCGACTCATTGTAATAACATACGCACACGGTTTAGAAGAATTACGGAAGGAGACGACTACCCGTAAATCCAACGAAGTTACAGAACCGGTAACATTTGACGTGACGTCACTTGTGATCCCACGTAAATATGAAAGCCTGGTACAAAAAGAGACCTATATACGGGTCTTCACCCTCACGTTCCGGTATACCATCGAGATAAAAATCAAAAAATTCCTTGGAAGTATGACAAGAGGTATCACCGACATGGTCAAGTGTAAGGGTGGTTATCATATCCTCCCAAGGGAAGAGCGGTGCGAGAGGTTGTAAATAACAGATATCTAAAAAACTACTACCGGTAAGACTGGTCACACTCCACTATTGGAGTAATATCAAAACTAAACGTAAAAAGATTATTGACTACCACATCTCGTAGAAAAGTGCACGACGAACCGGTAGACATACAGAAGAAACCTCTTTACAGACAAATTCGGAAGACAGGAGACGGGTAAAAAACTCAAAACAAACATAACTCAATGTACTCGACAATGATCTACAACCTCTAATTAGGGATAGTCAGGGTAGTAAACGTCTATAAAAACGGGTAAGACGCCCAACAAAAACAAAACAAATACCAAAGGTAACGACACGTTTTTGAAAACCCAAGTCAATCCAGGGTAATCAAATAAAAAGTAATGAGATTCTCTACCTAACTTTTTCGATACCGACGTCGAATACAGGTCTTTACAAGACGGATACAAAAGAAGATTCTGAAAATATCATAGTCCAGAATGTAAGTCGAGAAATTAAGTAAAACTCAAATAAAAACACACACCATAATTTATTACGAGATTAAAGAAAGAAAATGAACATCGACAGATCAAAAAGGTCGTGGTGAATAACTTCTCTGATTGAAAAGAAGTAACATATTAGAACGAAGGGGATTAACTGGCATCCACATACCCAAAGGAGACCCGAAGATAGTACAAGGCGACTGAATATAAAGGTAAAAAACCAGTGATAGTACGACAAATTACTGATATCGTAACATCCTGTAAAAATTCAGTCCCTCGGATTACGGAGTTCGAGGTAAAAAGGAAAGAGTTCCAACATAACCGACAAACCCCAGAAAACACAGAGGTATGTATAAATCTAAAAAAACAAGATCAAGACACTTTTTACGGTAACCATTAAACCATCCCTAACGTAACTTAGATATCTAACGGAACCCCTTATATCAGTAAAACTGTTATAACTAAGAAGGCTAGGTTCTTGTGTCATATAGAAAGGTAGACAAACGTACAGAAGTTAAAGAAAGTAGTCACAGAATATCAAAAGTCCCATGTCCAGAAAACGGAGACTTCCATCCAAATAAGGTTCCACAAGTAAGAAAAATTACACTACCATTCACTCTAGCAAAGAGATTAAAGAGAAAGACTAGAAAATAACAATCATATATCTTTACGTTGTCTAAGGGCACGTAATTAAAGCATAAAACTGAAATGGTCAAATAACTACTATAGATCATCAAAAGATCATCGTAGAAATCCTAAAAGATACACATCATAATGTAATAGACTTCTATAACTGTCAAAATGAAGTATAAAAGGTTAAACCTAAGTAAAATAAAGATAAAGAAGAGACTAACGGTATTGATCCTGAAGGTCTTGATAAAACTTATCTTCACCACTCTCTCCTGTAGGAACACAACGAGGACTTGAATCTCCTTTACGTAAGTCGAAAAGTGATAGCTCATACTACAATCGATATCCTGACAGTATATACCCGTTATAATACATCTCCTTACAAGAGAGATTCGGGAGAAAGACCTCTCAAAAATAATATTCACTCACAACTTAAAAAAGTTTTCGAAAAAGACGTAAAAAACTCTACTAGTGTACTAAAAATAAGAAGTTAAACAAATATACCATATAGGTTACGACTAACCAAATACCTATAACTTATTAGAAACGTAGACCCTATTTAAGGTAAAATAGTAACATATACCAGGAAAATACATAACAACCTAAGACAAACGATCATAAAACAACTCCTAAAAACACATATACAAGTAATCACTATGACCGGACTAAAACCATAGTTCCATTACCACCGGAGTAACTTACTCAAGTCCTCACAAAGAAGAAGACGTTAAGAAACCTTATCAAAGTCTTCCTATGATTTACAAGGAAGAGATTTACAAACCACAATATGCAGACACTTCGGCAGACGAAAACCTGAAAACAAACAACTCTCAAAAATTCAATGACTAAGTTAAAGTCATCATCATTAACCAGCCAAGTATAAAAGTTAAAGGAGGACCAAGTCGGAACCCACTAACATGTAAAGATTCTTACACAAGTAAAGAAGATCGAACACATAAAATAACCAATCAATGAGTATCATCAGAGAATAGGAAAAATAAAGAAACCACTTCCAACATCGAAACAAAAATAAAGACTAAAAGAACTGGACGTGGGAGAGAGAGAGAAAGAACTACTCACACCGATTTCAAAATAATTAATACAAATAGAAAAGTCTCTTTGTCGAAAATCAAATTAACTGGAAAGACTAACGAAAACATCAGAGATCAAATAAAGAAGACAAGACTAGGAACACTAAAGAAAGGAAAGTGATCGAAACCCAAAACCAAAAAGGAGGAAGAGGTCAACGAAATCCATACTCCAATCCGAAAAATAGACTCTAAAGACAAAGGATTCCATTATAACATACCCCGAAGGGACCACCGAGTCTACCATTACTTAGACGGACGTTACGTCCTCTGGACCCAAGTCAGGAACCCAGTCCTCCTAGAGGACCTCCTCCCGTATCGTTGGGTGAGGTCATAAGAACGGACCTCTTAAGATACCTGTCTATCCTCAGACCACCCGAGGTCAGGTACTCAACGTTTCTCAGGCTGTACTGACTCACTGATTGTGAAAGTGATAGTATCACGTTATTTGAAGGGAGAATCTTGACGAAAACGACACAGGGTATCCAAACCCTAGGAGTACGGAAAATAAATAAATAAAATCAGAGATCGATGACAAACTAAAAGAGAAACTAAAGAAGTCACTAAGTAACCAACAAATCGTCGGTACACAAACACAAAAGACGTCAAGATTGTCACCTAAAGAATAGAGTATCGTAACATCAACCTTTTCTACGAACCATAAAATTAAAAGAATTTAAATAACTCCGAGTGAGACACCGGGTCGTACACTAGTCAGGATCTCTTACAAAGAACACGTGAACTCTTCTTACACATCAGAAAAAAGAAACTAACTAGGTAACTAGTAATACATCATAGGAGACAGAGAATTGTCAGAAAACAAAATTTGAAATAAAACAAGAGATACTCATAACTATGTGACCGAAAGGAAACTAAAGGTGAACGTACCTTATGGAAAAATACAGGGGGGTGAAAGTCAGACAGACACAGTGATATAGACTTCACCCAGAGAATATCTGTCGTATATATTCCCAGAAAAATTTTATATATATAAAATTTTAAATAAACCGACACAGCTCAGAATCAACGTCGTACGTCCTAGAACTCAACGTTATACACCCTAAAAATCAACATCGTATGTTTGAGATCCAGGAAGTGGTCCCTAACTTGGGTCGGGGGAACGTAACTCTCGTACCTTGGCGAGCTGGTGGTCCCTTCAGAGGTGCCCAGAACTAAAACGTAGGAAGGTGGGTCTCACAGAAAACCAACCCCGTAAATTAGACGAATGTAAATTCCATTAATGGTTATACATATAAGAATTGACGGTCAAACAATTAACGAAACGTAAATAAAAACATTCAGAAGAAAAGAAGGGAAGGAGAGAACAAGAGAACACTAAACTACTGATAGAAATCACAAAACAAACCTAAGGAAAAAGAAAAAACAGACATGTATCTAATATCTAAAAAAAACAGTAACACCAATGGCACACAAAACCATATCGTCAGATATACATTCGTTTTAACAAAATTCAAAGACCGGAAAATTGAAGTTTCCGTAAATGTCACAGAACGTAAACATCATAAAAGAGTACTAAGGATCAAACCTATAGAATCAAGAGACACATACTAAAGGATGGAAATGACAAACGGAGATGGTCACTCGAAAAGGTAAACATTAAAGGAACAAAGATCAGGACCGGAAGAGAAAACGTGAATCTCTTCAAAGAAATCGTAAACAACGTTTCGAACAGACCACCACGACTTAAGAGAATCGAAAACGAACAGACAGATACCAAAAAGGTCACCAGTACATACCTACACTCTCGACCTGACACTTCTTTCGACTCGTGGTTTCTTAACTACGAAAACTTGACACCACAACCTCTTCTGAGAACTCCCAGGGAACCTGACGTTCCTTTAGGTTGGTTAGGTAGGATTTTCTCTGGTCAGGACCCACAAGTAACCTTCCTGACTACGACTTCGACTTTGAGGTTATGAAACCGGTAGAGTACGCTTCTCGACTGAGCAACCTTTTCTGGGACTACGACCCTTTCTGACTCCCGTCCTCTTCCCCTGTTGTCTCCTACTCTACCGACCTACCGTAGTGGCTGAGCTACCTGTACTCAAACCCATTTGAGCCTGTCCCTCCGGACCGCACGACGTTAAGTACCCCAGAGTTTCTCAACCTGTGTTGACTCGTTGACTTGACTTGACTTTCGAAAATTAAAGAGGTAGTTTAGACTTACTCGCGGAACAACCCATCTCATAAGAACCAACATCTAAGAAGGGAAAGTATTGAAATTCATATAGTACAGTGAAGACAGACCGGACACCTCAAAGACGACTCTTTAGTCGAGTATTGGAATACCCTGAAACGAACATATAATAAACAACGAAAAGAGAGTAACGAGAATTATGAAGAACAGAAATTAAAAACAGTCATACCAATGGCACACAGAACCCGACAAGGAGGAACCAGAACAGGACGGACCCTGAGAGACACAAAGGACCTGAACTCACTGACAAAGGAAAGCGCACAATTCCTTCAAATGTCGATAATAGAAAAAGTTTATAAAAGAACCCAGGAAAGAGAGAGTGAAGACGAAGACCCTGGGGATATTACACTTACAACCACATAAATAACAACAGGGTCTGTAGAAAATCTGGCAGAAGTAAAGAAAGTACCTTTACCGTTGGGTGAAGTCACAAGAACGGACCTCTTAGGGTCCATACCGCCTCGGACCACCCGACGGTAGACACCCCAGTGTGTCTCGGCCTGTGCTGACTTCGCTGAATCGTCGTCGCCGCAAAGAAAGTGCGAGAAAAGAAATAAAACAAGACACTGAATAAAGGTGGTAAGACAGAAAGTCGAACGAATAAACAAGAAGACGGAGTGAAAAAGTCGACTAAGGAAGATCACATAAAAAGTCTAACGTCAAAGACTTGACAAGTCGAAAACAAGAAATCAAGAAGATCCAGACACAACTTGCGAAGAACATAGAAGAGTTAGACACGGAGGTAAGAAAAAGACTCTAGTACCTAGTAGAAATGTTAGTAATAAAACTTAAAAAAAGTCCATCTGGCGACCAGAGGTGAAGTGAGACAAGAAGAAGACCCCAAGATAGGGGAAGTAGACCCTGTATAAGGAAATGGTAGAGTAAGACAGATTGAAAGACATTGACAACAAAGGTAAGACGTCCCCCGTCCCAACATCAAGAAGAACGAAGACGACAGACGGGGGGACCACCTACTCCGATTCTCCGAACCCGTCCGAAAGACCCCCCGTCCTGACCAAGAACGGGTGGCCACCATCTCGACCCAGAACACAGAGACCACCCGTTCCGGCAAAGTCCCCCACACAAATCACCCGTTGACACATGAGTCCTTCTGAAATACGTTAGACCTACAACTATCCACGTCGACATAAGGGTAGGACAACCAACCAACCGGACTCCGTAGGGTCGTAACCTCGGATGTCCGACAACCTCCCCCGGGGAAGAACCACTCTCTTACCACCTGGGGTCCTCCCGAGTATGGTCACTGAAGAGGGGTTTTGACGATGAAGTCACAGACAGGGTCGCTACTCGGTGTCGATTGGGGCGGGGGTATCATCTACGAGTCATGGTTGTCCACCCAGACTGGGTCCAAGAATACTCCAGTAACGAAAAAGGGGGGCCCAGGACTATACGTACTCTCGAACACACGTGTAAGGTTCTCACCTCAAAGACAAAGTCGTTCAGGACACCTTAAGGGCGTTAGTTTCGGGTGATCGGAAGTTTCGATCCAAGGGACCCCCGAAGATGGGGACAACGGTCTGGAGTTCCGACCCCTACGACAGTACCGTGAGGCTTGAAAGAGCAGACACCCTTGTGAAGACACTATGTAAAACGTCAAACACCCAGTGGCTGGAACCCCCATACCCTAAACTAAAATATTCGTCAATGTAGTCAGATGACAGAACAACATCGACGACGAAACAAAAACCTACATCCGATCAAAACCCCCATCCAAGGTCGTAAAAATACACCTAACGATAAGTACTCGACACTAAAACCACAAAAACATTCTCCACTCGAATGCAAGAAGATGAGGAGGCAGAACAGGGGAGGAGAGGGTATACCCTACAAAACAAAGTGTAAGTACTTAAGCAGAAATTGACTAAAGAATATCGATTACAGAATAAGGTAAACCCGACGATATTGTCTGTTATGACATCTGACCCAGAAAATTTGTTTATAAATACAGAGTGACAAGACCTCCGACCTTTCAGTTTTACGGTCGTCTAAACCACAGACCACTCTTGAGTAAAGGCCAAGTATTTTAGAAAAGGACTTTTTATAGATAGAGTTCCGGACAAGACGGTCAAAAAGGGTTCGTGTCTCACGGAGTAAGGACTAGAGATGGGATCTGAGAAAAGTCTCACACAACTTCCAGTAACCGATTACTGAAGAAGGAATATCTCCGTCTACCGTTTGTTTTCAAAAATCGACAGTTTATAAACTACTTTCACCACTTAAGAAGATCTAAAGTCTAAAAGTAACTCCGGTTCCGAAATCTAATACCCAAACAAGGAAATTATCTACATCTTGATAAGTCTCAAAGACAAACCAAACCCATTCAACTCGGAAGGGATCCCATGTAAGGTAGGTTTTTAAATTTAATTAACCGAGTTTTAACAAGTATCATTCGAGAATGCTAAAAAGGTTATATCCTAGATATTCCACAATGAAAAAAGTAAGAAAAAAAAATTAAAAAAAAAAAAAAATCAAAAAATAAAAAATTTAAAATTTTAGAAACTAAGAATGTACGCAAGGGTTTGTACTTGGGGGGAGGGTGGAGGGAGGGGTATTGTAGAGAGACCCAGTAGGGGTACGTGGTCGGGGTTCGTACGACATAGGACGTAGTGTGTATCTGACCGCTAAGTTAAGAATGTACTATCATATGTACAATCTTACGGTAAGAGGGTTTAGTAGGGTGGGAGAGGGAGAGGGAGACTCAGGTTTTCAGGCAATATGTGTAGACACAGAAAAAAGGACAGAACGTATGTCCCAGCAGTAACGGTAGAAGGATTTAAGGTATATATACACAATCATATGACATAACCACAAAAAGAAAGACCGAATGAAGTGAGACATATTAGCCGAGGTCAAAGTAGGTAGAGTAGTCTTGACTAAGTTTACTTAAGAAAAATTGCCGACTCATTATGAGGTAACACATATACATGGTGTCGAAAGAATAGGTAAGTAGACGACTACCTGTAGATCCAACAAAGGTACAGGACCGATAATATTTGTCACGACGCTACTTGTAACCCCATGTACACAGAGAAAGTTAAGACCAAAGGAGCCACACATACGGGTCGTCACCCTAACGACCCAGTATTCCATCAAGATAAACGTTAAAAAATTCCTTAGAGGTGTGACAAGAGGTATCACCGACATGATCAAACGTAAGGGTGGTTGTCACATCCTCCCAAGGGAAAAGAGGTGTGGGAGAGGTCGTAAATAACGAACGTCTAAAAACCTAGCGTCGGTAAGACTGACCACACTTCACCATGGAGTAACACCAAAACTAAACGTAAAGAGATTATTACTCACTACAACTCGTAGAAAAGTACACAAACAATCGGTAGGCATACAGAAGAAACCTCTTTACAGATAAATCAAGAAACCGGGTAAAAAACTAACCCAGCAAATAAAAAGACCTTAACTCGACGTCTTCAACGAACATATAAAAACTCTAATCAACAAACAGTCAACGAAGTAAACGATAATAAAAGAGGGTAAGTCTTCTGACAGAAAAGTGGAACGAATATAAAAGGAAACAACACGTCTTCGAAAATTAAAATTAATTTAATTTAATTAAAAAGTAAGAATTAAAACCAACAAACACAAGGGAGACAGAGACACAGGGAGGAAGAGAAAGAGTATGTGTATCGAAGAGACCCGAGTAGAACAAGTCCGACCAGTCAATGTCTGAACCCGGTCTAGATTGGACCTCAGACAAAAACAGTTATTTCAAAATAACTGTGTGTCGGTGTGGATCAGTAAATAAAAGATACCGACGAAAGTCTGATGTTACGGTCTATCTCGACGTGCCTCTAGTGTCCGGACGGTTCTGATTTTATTATTATGTGCACCGGGAAATGTCTTTTTCCTAGACGAACTTGTTGAAAGTTTATATGATATTTCGTCACAATTGACATCAAAAGTGCAACATACAATGTAGGTTTCCCAACAAAAAATAAAATTAAAGAAGAAGCATCAACAACACAGAAGTTTTGGAAAAATATACTTTATACATGACAAAATATTAGATCTTTTCTCAGTATTTCATTCGGGTACCGAGTGGAATTAGGTTACCTAACACACTTAGGTCAAGATTTCCTAATTTTATGGTAGAAAAAAAGTTAATTTCATGTCAACTAAATACTAGAATATAATCAAAATCCACATGTTGTATCCCTAACCTATAAAAATATCTAATATAAGATTTCAACAATATTCATAACTGACAAAGGACGACACACACTATATAGGAACATAGTGTCATCAAACGTGGAGAGTTAGAGGACGAGTATAACAAGGAGGGAGGAAGGAGAGGGGTGTCCATTGGTGATTAAACAAGGGACTTGGATACTCAGACAAAGACAAAACAATATAAGTAAAGGAAACAAAAAGTCTAATGTACATATTCACTACTGTACGTCATAAACAGAAAGAGATAAACTGAATAAAGTAATTCGTATTTATGGAGGTCCAGGTATATACAATGTTTACCGTTTCACAACAATAAAGAACACCGACTATTGTGTTTCAGAAATCGTTCGATCTCTAAGAAGCATAAAAATTCGTAAATCAAGGATATAAAGTGTGATTCTTCTGTTCTCGAACCTCCTTTGGTATACCCTCCGAGGACCGTTCCACTCTGACTCGTAGAAACACGACAAGGTCCCTCGTCAGACGAGACACCGACATCGACAGAAAAGTCACCAACTGTCGCCAAAATCGGGAACGTCGGAACTATCAGAAGTCAAAATAACTACCTTAATTATGAAGAAATAGATGTTTCCATCTTACCTAAAAAATTTTTCAGAAAAAGTAATACTGTTCTTAGATAGGTTAACCTAAGATAATTGATTTTTAAAACAAAATTTTCGTAGATTCATTATAATTCCCTTAAGAGAAGAACTTGAAAGATTAATCGAAAGTATTCTCGGTTAAAGGTGGGGAGGTGAGGGCCGAAAATATCTCGTCCAGTAAACATCTACCTAGAATAGAAGTTTCCTTCCGACTTCTCCCCGTCAAACCAAAGAACTGACTAATGTGTCGAAAAGGCATACCCTACAGAATAAAATGTAAGAACTTAATTAGCAATCGACTAAAGAGTATAGACTAAGGTAAACCTTATCGTCAGGATAAGGTAAACCCAACGATATTGTTTTTACGTCTGACCCACGAAAAATGTTTACTTAAAAACCGACACGGCACAGAAACAACGACGCGTGCCCGAAAGAGACCAACACCACTCGTCCCTGATGAAAGGTGACACCACCGAAGAGAGTGACACCTCGCGTCCGAGACCCCGTGAGTCCGAAGTCGTCGACAGCTCGTGTCAGAGTCAACGGGACGTCGTGTGCCCTAGAAGGACCTGGTCCCTAGTTTTCGTACAGGGGACGTAACCGTCCGTCCAAGAATTGGTGACCTAATGGTCCCTTTAGGGATCTGACCCACAAACTTTTTGTTTATCAATAAAGAATGACAAGACCTCCGATCGTCCAGACTCTAGTTCTACACAAACCACTCTTGAGTGAAGGAGTAAGTCTCTGAAGACGGAAGAACAATATTGGGTCGTACCACCTTCTTCCGTTCCCCTGGGAGGTCCCAGAGAAAATACCCCGTGACTAAGTACACCCAAGGTGGGAGTACTGGGTTAGTGAGGGTTTCCCGGGTGGAGGACTATGTAGTGTGAGCCCCGATTCCTACAATTGAATACTTAAAACCCCCTTGTGTCTGTAAGTAAGATATTGTAGACTGAAAACGAAAGAAAGTTTACAACTAATTGACTAAAAAAGGGGAGAGGTAAGGGAATGGGGAGAAAGAAGGAACTCAAAGTCTTTGGATCACTTGAATAAAATATATAACTAAGTGTATACATATGAGACCCTTGAAAGATTTCCAAAAATAACGAGAAAAACCGATTTGCAAAACGACTATCAGGGTCCTGGGACTTAAGAAGGAATTAAGTCACTTTACCGGACAAAATTATAAATTTGAAACCAGACGTTCTCATTCCGGTAGCATTATGTTGATTCCCGAGACGGTGGGACCTGATAACGAGTTTGTATAAAGTCAAAATAAACTTTCGAAAAAATACACATAGGGGGTTTCGTAGAAGTAACTTTTAGTTTATACAGACCTCGAAATATGTCTGACCACAGAGAAAGAACGAAGGACATATGGTCATTTTAACACATAAAGTAAAATCGGTGTTAGACGGGCACAAATTTTATATTTCGATTCCAATTCCTAAAATAACGATTGTTGGGGTGGACCTGTAGAGTCAAAGTTCTATGTTAGAGTGTCCCTGGTAAAATAATCGGGGTGTCGAGTTGGGATGATTTATACGGTCAAATAGGATAATTAGGAACCGATGTTTTTATAGTCTTAGTAAATGCTCGATTTCAAACAAAATCGAAAAATCAAAAGACCTGGAAAAGGTGTAATAAAGGTAATCGGATCCCCTCCTCTCAGAGCCTGAACCCTGTCTCTCCGAAACCCTGACCGGTGGGTGACATCGACCGGAGACGACGACCAGGGAACCGGGATCCTGAACCATGGAGGACCACCTTTTTCCCGTACTCCCGTCGTCTCTTCCTCTTACGGAGAGGACCTGAAGATACCGGTCCTAGACTACTTGGGAAAAAAGTTTAATTACAAACAAATGAATGAATAAAAACAGAGGCGACCCGGAAGTAGGTCCAAAAGAGATCAACACTACTCGTCCCCGACGAGAAGTAACGTCACGTGTCCGAAGAGTAATGTCGTCGAAGAGAATAAAAAAAGTTAACTTGTTATTAACGAAAGGTCTTAAAACAACAAATCGTCGAAGAACACCTCCTCGTGCCCGAGATCCGTGCTCCCGAAGTCATCGACGTCCTGCATACGAGTCGCAAAACCGAGGGTCCGTATCAACGTGCACCTTAGAAGAGCCTGGTCCCTAGGTTGGGTTCAGGGGACGTGACCGTTCGCGTAAGAATCGGTGACCTGGTGGTCCCCTCAGGTCTGGGAGGAAACCACATTCTCCCAGAGGACAGAATAGGTCCCTCCTTGTTGGACCTACGGAAGACGACGAATCAACCTCCGACCCCCAAGGTACAGACCCACCGGAAGGAAAAACACACCCCCACCCCCACGTTCTATGGGAGGGTGACACAACGAGGAGACCAGGGATTCGTCGACCGAAAGAAGAATAGTGTAGAACGAGAGGAAGCCACGGACAACACGTCAAGGGTCAAAAATAAGAACACAAATCACCTCTCCTCAGTCCTCTTACCCGGAGGCGGGGAGAACAGACTTGGCCGAAAGAATCGACATATTTTCCAAAATAAAATAAGTATGAAGAAGTGAATAAATATTTTATTATGGGATGTGACTGCCTGGTACACACCAAAAAGTACGGTCTTCTTGAGGTCCTAAATAAGAGACGAGTATCTGCCCTCGTTACTAATCTGACTTTACGACATCTTGGGTACTTTATGTCGAACCTGGTTAAGAGGTCGACCCTGAGTCTTGCAGAACTCAACGGAAGGTCTGGAGTACGAGTATAAGTGTAAAGTGGTAGTATGAGTCCTCTACCCGTTATTACACATTCAGACAACCTTAATCCCCGATCCCTTGGTCACGGTGCGTGGAGGACGGGAAAGTACAATTTATTCCTGTGGCTGACGAACGATTTAGTCTCTGGAAATAACGAACCTTCTAAAACGGGGTGGACCGAAAAGAACGGTGGGTTGTCTTTGAACCCGTACAGAGCTTAAAATAAATGGTTTCGTTTCTCGAGTCGACTTCGGACCTGGAGTGTTGGTGACCCGAAGTCCTTACAGATCCCCGCTGCACCTCTTGACTGTCTGTCTCGACTGTCGTAGAGGACCCTTTCGCGCATTGGGACAGGTGACGACCTCAAGTCCGTACCCGCACACAAAAAAGAAAAAAACTGACAAGAGAAAAGAAGTGTAAGACATAGGTCGGAGAGAAGTGTAAGGCATAGGTTGGAGAACAGTTGTGGTGGAAGACATATAGGTCTTAGGTCGTAGAAGAGTAACAGAGGTACCGACGACTATAAGTCAACGATTCAGCACAGACTGTGAAACACTGGGGTACCCGACATCGGGCGGTCCGAGGAGACAGTCACCCTAAAGGGTCCGTTCTTATGCCCTCACCCAACGGCGAAGGAAGAGATCCCCTAGAACGGCCTGGTCCCTAGTTCGAGTGTAGAGGACGTAACCGTCCGTCCAAGAAATGGCGACTCGGTGTCCCTTCGGACGGTCCCTCCAGAGCTACCGATACAGGGGTACGTGGTGGTCACACGACCGAACGGTCGGCTACAGGGGAAGGGAGATCAAGGAAGTGGTGACTTGACGTTCAGTCCAGTACTTTGACGGGACAAATGTAGGGAGGTCATAAAGGTCGAGTGAGTTCCATTCTCAGTTTCAAGAAGTCACCGGAACGCCGGGGTGTCCTACGAAATGACTGGAGTAAAGGAGGAAGAGAGAAGGAACAAGTAAGGAGACGTCATTAGCACCGTCGAGAGTTTGGACGGTCTGGGGGAGGGCGCAGCCGTGGGAGTGTGTGTGTTGGGAGACGGAAGCCACTAGAAGGGACACGTAAGTGTACTGACCGAAATTGGAGAATTTATTCGGCGGAACAGTTGCCCAGGAACTATTGGGACCATAGACCCGGTCGACCGAGTCTGCCATTTCTTAGGTGGACGTTACGTCTTCTGGACCCAAGCTAGGGACCCAACCCTTCTAGGGAACCTCTTTCCTTACCGATGCGTAAAGTCATAAGATCGGATCTCTTTGGGTACCTGTCTCCTCGGACCTTCCGATGTCAGGTAGTCCAGCGTCTCTCAGTCTGTGATGACTCGTCGACTGTGATTGTTCGTACCATACATTTTATCAGAGGTGAGGTCCCAACGAGAATTCGAGGAATGAGACGAGACAAAGAGAAGTAACGTGAACCGTAGAAAACTGTATCTATACATAAACAGATTCCTTGTACATTTGAGACACCCTCTTTCCTGAGACTCCACAAGGAAGACATAGTGGTCTTGGATCCTGTCTCGAACTGTACACTATCGACAAGTGACTACTTACTCTCTTACCTACATCTACCATCGGATGTAGAGAAGTGCCACCTTGACCCTGTGGAGGATGTTCCCGAACAGTAGTACTTAGCTCCGTGCACTCTCAAAATTGGTTCGCGACTCCTTCCAACAAGATTTCTGAACTCAGTACTGGCAGTCCAGGTCATGGGTGACCTGTGTAAAAACCCAGAAACTTTCTGTCCTTCTGAAATGTGTTGTAGTCTTTCTAGGTAAGGTAAAGCGACCTGACCTTTTATACCCGCGGGTTTGGCTGCGACCACATCCTCCCTTACAAGAAGAGAAAAGAGGTACGTAGTCAAAGGACACAGACACTGTGCGTGACGGTTGTGAATCGTCCAACTTTGTCCTGGGTGAGTAAGAGAGTGTCTAGACACTCAGTCTTCAGGACCGACCCGAGAGACGAATCACAGAGCGTCCGGTCTCAGTACCACAGCCAGTCCGTCCAAGAAGGGACCTCACAGACCCCTCCTAGGACGAAGGTCTCAGTAACTCCAACAACTGTCCCAAGTGAAGGAACACCGGTTTCCTGGCTCCAGGAACAAAGGAACGACTGACAGTCAGTCCCCGGCCATAGTCGAAGGTCTCCCGTAGACGTAAAGAAAGACGTAACGAGGAGCCAGAAGTTCCGTCGTCACTATGTAGTTTAGGAAGACGAAGTATAAAGAGACTGAAGAGAGAGAGAAGGTACCCGACGTCCTTCGAGACGAAGATTCCCCGAGTAAGTCAAACTCAATCCGGGTCGACCTAGGAGAAAGAAAACGGGATTTTTCATTGTATTGGTGTCCTCACTGTAGAGTACCACAAGTACCTAAGCTGGTTCCCTTCCCCATACTTCGCTCCCAGGGTCACCTACCAAGAATCTTAAGATGGATTGTGTGAGTCGAGTGACGTGTAGTGTCGTGTCAACCCAAGACTCTCCCAGGACCCGTAGTCTTTACTATGGACTGCTCTCCGACACTTTGGGTGACATAAACACTCTGTTTGTCACCCTGAGGACAAGTCGGGACCCCTTAAGACCTCCCTTTACCCTACGAAGACCCTCTCCGCGACGGGAACAGCGAACCATCTGGCCACCGTGACCGCCCTTATCTGAACAAATACCTGGGCACTCTCGACGGACCATCTCTTGATGTCTTTCTGGGCTCTTTATTTCTTCAAAGTTTCCCGACCACTAGGATATCGTCGTCTACCCCCGGTGGCTGTTTAGTTTACACTCAGTAATGACAAGTCCACTGTACAAACACGCATTCTTTCACTCCTGACCCCTTTAACCAGGGACACTCTCGTCTACAATCGTTGAATCAGACTCCAGAACTTCTAGACTACGTACGGGAAGACACCAGAAAGTCGAGTCCTAGAATTGGACCATTCACCCCGAAGGGAGGACCGAGGCAACCATTTCTTAGACGGACGTTCACATCCTCTGCACTCAAGCTAGGGACTCAGTCCTTCTAGGAGACCTCCTCCTTTACCGTTGGGTGAGGTCATAAGAACGGACCCTTTAGGGTACCTGTCTCCTCTGACCGTCCGATATCAGACGTCCCAACGTTCTCAGTCTGTACTGAATCGCTGATTTGTTGGTGGTGGACCATTCATCGATTCGGTCCAGTTCGAGTTTTCGGGTACTCAAGAGACCTGAAGGGACCACCAGGTCACCAATTCTTAGACGGACGGTCACGTTCCCTGCACCCAAGCTAAGGACCGGGTCCTTCTCAGGTGCATGATACCCCGTTGATTCGGACACACGACCGTGATGACTTCGAACGTTGGGTCTCGGCCACGAGAGGTCGTTCTCACCGGCGGCGTCGCTCTTCGGGTTCGTCGTGTTACTTCCCCTCATCGGGGACGAGCGGTGTTGGTCTCTTTCAGGTACACGTCGTTCTTTCTGGGTCGTACCGGGATTTATTTGGATTTTGTAAAAAATTTCGGGGACTTGAGAGAATTCGTGAGACGGCCCCCACCCGTCGCTCACCGTCTGAACGACACTGCCCGTGTGTGCACGCGGGGTCGTGACTGACTGGCGTATCTGGATGGCCACTCGGAACCTGAGGAGGTCTGACTGACGGTGACGGCTATTTCGTCACCTTTGGGTCCTCTCTTGAGTGGAGGGTAGGGAGCTGATGTAATATGGCGTTTAGGGTCGGTACGGTCTCTGTCTTTTAAAGATGAAGAAAGAATGAGATCGACGGTCTAACGTATAACATTCACAATTTCCTTCTGCAACTGAGGGAGATAATACATGGTAATCAGCTTAGACTGATTCTCCTCTTTCACTCCTCTTAACTTTAGAAAATATGTAAAAAATTCCCGATAATGAGTCTGAATATCCTTAAGTCCCTAGGAGAAGACACTCGCAAGGGGAAAAGATTACTTACCTTTTCCTTAATTTTACTAATCTACCGTCCCTATATCTGGGTATCTCCTACATCGCCTCGGCAAACACGATAAATTGGAAGAATCTCGAGCGCTACAAGTGTAATTCTCCGTCACGGGACAAGCGTGCCTGTTCGTCTCGTCCGAATCTCTCGACAGCCCTACGGGTGCGATTACCTTCAATGACTTCCGACGCACTCGACAGCGGCACTCTCCGTCTCCTCAGAGAACCCACCGCGTCTTCGAGAGAAGTCTTCATCCTTATATACCCCCGATGGTCTCGGAAAACACCAGAACTCCAAACTTGGAGCTTCCAATTGAACAATTTTTAAAAAATAACTTCACATCAACTAAATGTTGCAACACAATTAAAGACCACATACTGTTTCACTAAGTCAATATACACACATATATACACAAAAAAAATTACAAGGAAGGGTGACACCAGACAATATAACTTATACTAAAGGACACGATATGTCGTTCTGAAACAACAAATAGGTAATAGGGATAGACGCACATGTGTGTGTGTGTGTGTGTGTATTAACAAACATAGACGATTAGGGTTTGAACAGACCACCGAGGCAGTCATCTCTTAGGTGGACATTACGTCCTCTGGGTCTCAGTTAGGGACCCTCCCCTTCTAGGGGACCTCTTCCTTTACCGATGGGTGAGGTCATAGGAACGGACCCTTTTGGGTACCTGTCTCCTCGGACCACGCGAGGTCAGGTATCCCAACGTTTCTCAGCCTACGCGGACTTCGTTGATGTGACGGTGGTTACGGTTTGGGAGTCAGGTAGGGACAGGGTGGTGACGGAGACCGTTGATGTTTAGACAAGAGAAACTCAGACCCAGAAATTGAAGAAATATATCTGAAGAATTCCTACCTAGATATGACGTGTCGGTCGAGTGTGTGTTCGTTAGTCCATAAAGATCTAATCTGTCAACTCAGCTTCTCCTTTTGGTCAGATTTTTGGTCATTGTCTCCAATACACTGTCATTGTGCAATACAGGTATTGAACCGGAAGGTCTCGGGCCACTATGTCGAGACTGGACAAGGGGGAGTGGCGAGGACTGGTCCACCCTCGGTAGACTAGAGTTTCGAAAGACATACCAAGAAGAGAGAAGGACCAGACGAGAAAGGAAGGACAAACAGACCGATGGATGTCAAGTCAGCAGTCTGGAGTCACACCCACAGTGCGGGACGTCCGGACTAGTCTACGGGGTCAATGTGCGGACGGACCTCGGGACCTGAACCAGAGTCAATGTGAACATCAACGAAAAATCCTTACGAAATGATTCACACATTAACACCTCGAGTAAGGAATCATTCCAAAATTCAAGGAACTCCTGTCCCGAATCCAGAAAGAAGAAGTACAGACACAGACGTTTCGGACTGAGTCACAAATTGAGAGTCCGTCCCAGGGTCACTGGTACACACGTTACTTTCTTTCTTAGTTTTGTGGTCCTGCACCGGAAACCTCGTACCGACACTACCTTCGTACGACGTCTACCCGGACCAAAAGTCCTACGGAAGAGGGAGACCATCGGAGAGAGCAGGACATCTGAAGGTTAAGACTCAAGTACGCGTATCCGGAATAAGTTGAGAGTCGACCGACAACCCATAAAGGGGTCAATTCTTTGACTCGACTGTTACTGGTCCCGATAAAGTTCGACAACGACCTCTTAGAAGTGTCACACAAAGATCCAGGGTCCACGACCCCCCTAAGATTTAACCATTGGTTCCACGACTAGAGCCTTTACAGTACAAGGTGCTCCTCGAAGAGAACTCTGAGACTTTAATCCGGCGTACCGTCTACCCTCTCCACCCTCCCTTTAAAAAAACACCACCACTACACATCCTTCTACCTAGTTCGTTGACAAAAACAAAAATTGTCTTCGACACAATCAGTTTTTACAGACGTTCTACTCGGAGATCTTTTCGATCCGTGGAGTTTTGATACCCGGAATGTCCGTTCCCGGGACGAACAACCAACTGACACCCTCCGACCCACCCACCAATCAACAAACAAAAGAAGACCAGTTCCGAATGGAAAGAACGTAAGTAAGCCAAAAAAAATACACCGACACCAGTCCAGAAGGAACGCCGTCCACCACAGAACAACGTCGTGTGCCCGACAGGTCAACGCCGTACTCCCGGGGTCCCGCACGTCTGAGCCTTCCACGTCTCGTGTCCGAATCAACGAGACTCTGTACACCCTAGTATCAAGGGACTGGTCCCTAGTTTGGTCGCAGGGAACGTAATCCTTCTTTCTTTCACCTTCAGCGAGTCAGCATAGACTGAGAAATACTGGGGTACCTAATATGTCAGGTACCTTAAGAGGTCCGGTCTTATGACTTCACCCATCGGAAAGGGAAGAGGTCCCTTAGAAGCGTTGGGTCCCTAGGTTGGGTACAGAGGGCGGAACGTCCACCTAAGAAATGGTCGACTCGGTGTTCCCTTCGGGTTCTTGTGACCTTGCCCATCGGATAGGGAAGAGGTCACCTAGAAGGACTGGATCCTTAACTTGGTCCCAGAGGACGCAATCTTCCACTTAAGAATTGGTAACCTGGTGGTTCCTTCAAGGTCCCGAACTGAAAGATTAACTGATTGTTTCAGTGCTCTGAGGGAATGGAGTAGTCTTTACCCAGAAAGACCAGTCTTAGTTGGGGGGTCCCGGAACCACGAGGGTCTCACCAACCATCTGTAAAGTAAGTAAGACGCGTGGGAGTCGTCCGTCGTCCGGTGCATCCCATCCTTCGGACAACGAGTCCAGACACAGGTCTCGGAGTCGGTGTCTCGTAGCAGTGTGCGAACAGGAGTCCTGTCCACACAACCAGAGGTTTGCCTTGCACAATCTCGTCACTGGGCCGGAGGGATAGTGGTCGTCGGTCCCTGACCGGCACTTCTTTGGTCAGGTTTCGTAGACCGGGGAAGGGTAAACAAGGGAAAAAGACACATTGACAGCGAAGACACAGAAAGGGGGGGAGAGGGAAGGCAGAAAGGGAGAGAGCGGAAGAAAGAAGGTGGAAGGGAGAGTCAGAGTAAAAGACAGAGAAAGAGACAAAGACGGAGAAAAACACACCGAAAAGAATAAGAAACAGACGAAGAGAGAGGAGGGGGTGAAGAGACACGGTACCTTCCCACACATCCACCAACTGACGTGTTCCTGCGGGAACGGTTCTGCTCTTTACTCCCGACTTTGGGTCGGAGACGAGACGAGCGATTCCGCATTCGTGACCGTACCCCAAAACGGACGGGTCTCCTTCGTAGAAAGAGATTAAATGTTTTTTCCTAAAACCCCCCCGATTGTCGGTGACAAAGGAAGGACTCTTATGAGGGTCCCCTCTGTCAGTACCACATAAAAAGGGGAACTGGGTTCGAAGGAGTTTTAGAGGTCTCCTTGGAGGAAAGGGGAGGAGGAGAGTGGACGACTGGTTTAGACTCATCCAATCTTAACGGAAACGTAGTCTTTGTATGGTAATTTGTGCAGAAAGACGTCATAAGAACACGAAAGTAGAAAAAAGACGACTAGGAAATTAAAACAACCTCGAGAAAACTCACCTTCTCGATTTGTAAGTCAGCACACGGAATCTACAAATTGAGACTTAAAGAGAAGAGTCAACAGACAAATTTGGGAGAATTCGAGAACAACTAGGTAACCGTCACCACCACAAATAAATTATCGCCACAATCAAGGTATTCGAGAGTGCCCTTTGTAACTCCTACCCCCGACAGAAACGTTCTACAATCTTCAGTCTGTCGACGCCTGACTCTTAAAGTTCAAGAACCTTAGGAGAACTTTAATACCAGTAAAGATTGAGAGGAAACATAGGTATCACGGGCCGTGCAACGAACCGACTGTGTCCTATCCATAAGTAGTTCTGACAGTGTACACGGTTTTCTCAATCAGCGAGTCAGCACAGACTGAGAAACACTGGGGTACCTGACATCGGACGGTCGAGGAGACAGGTACCCTAAGAGGTCCGTTCTTATGATCTCACCCAACGGTACGGGAAGAGGTCCCCTAGAAGGGCTGGCTCCCTAGTTTGGGTCCAGAGGACGTAACGTCCGTCTAAGAAATGACAAACTCGGTGATCCCTTCGGGCGTACGGCGTTTCTTCCCGTTTATTTCGGAGGAAAGTGACGTCCGACTGAATCTCTGAGTAGGACCACGATTTTCCTCGGTAATCTTTAGATGGGACTCCACCCACGGGACCGGGAGCGTGAGTCGACTGAACCCGTCTCACTCTATGGTGGACATAATCCGAGACACACTCTACGTCCTTTACCCTCGTCTAATCTGGGTCGGTCGATTTTGTGTAGTTCCTGAACCCCTTTCGGTCGAAGGCGTCTCGTGCCGGAGCACAGTCCTGGGAGTCGAAGTCTCTTCTCCTCTCTACGAAGGAGCCAGGGACAAGGTCGCACCACCACTGCCGTCGAACCGAGACGGAAAAAAAACAACAACAAGGTTTACTGAACTGAAGGACGACTGGAGGTCGGGGACCGAGGACGAACCACAATCTCACCGGGAGTCGAAGGTCCGAGGGAGGGAGGGCTGCCGGAGAGAGGCACCCAGGACGACAGGCCGAAAAGATCCCCCTGGATCGCCCGACGACGCGTGACGTCTCGGGAACGTGGTCCGTCTTAGAACAGATGCCCCTCGGGGAGTCTGCCCGCGGCCCGTCCCCCGTCCACAAGTTCGGAGGGGGCCTCGGGAGGCTCTCGGACCGGAAACGAACACTGCCGACGACGACAGGGAACTCGCAGCCTGGAGTCACAAGGATTCCAGTGTCAGACAGGGTAAGTCGTGACTGGGGTAAATCACGGCGAACGCGGTCGTTATGACAATCCCAAATTTATTTGGGTCCGACCGTGGTTTTCAGTCCCTCTCCTGTCACCTCGTTCAGTCGACCGTCTCCCTCGTGGGAGCTTCGAGATGCGGCGCGACCCAGGAACGTTCAGCATCTCTGTACCGGACCAAGTGGTAGCGAAGACGAGCCGACACTAACGAAAAATACAGTAACTGAGCTTACTGACTCTTTTCCACGACCTCCACAGAGTCTTCACGGTTCCCTGTCATAGTGTGGCCGTCACAGAATGGTTGGAAACCCAAAGGAAGTTCTTTTTACCAAGTCTTTTACCGTAATCCGGTAGTCCCTGACCGTCTTTAGAAAACTGAAATACTTTCTTACTGTAGCATTTTGAGGGACGTCGGACCCTCCTGACTGACTTCTAAGATACTTTAACCCTCTTCAGTACCGACCTCGAGTGGTCTGAGGTCCTCTAAACTCCGCTTGTCCGTGGTGGAACAGTTCCCGACGCACTGGCACTAAGTCGCCCACTGATATAATAGAAGTAGGACGGGGAAGGAGTACGACAAAGGGTTCTTTGCGTGAGTTCTGTTAGTGGTCCTTTTCTCAGGGTGAGAAAGACATTTGAAAAACAAAATATAACCTCATATCGATCACTTGCCATAAAACTCAAAGTCCACTGGTCGCTTCCCTGAGTCGGTGTGTATGTATACATAGGTAAGAGGCGGGGCGTGGGGGTAGGTCCGACGGTGTATAGTACCTCGTCCCAAGGTACACGGGGTGTCATCCAGGAAAGACAGAAGTTCTATCGTCACACATATCCGTTGGTATTCAGGTAAGAGGTTCAGACTCTCAGACAAAGACAGAACATTCAAGTAAACATAGGAAAGAAAAATCTCAGGTGCATATTCACTACAGTATGTGATAAAGACGAAGAGACAGAATGAAGTGAGGTATACTGGGAGAGATCCGGGAAGGTACAACGACGTTTACCGTAATAGAGTAAGAAAAATAACCGACTCCTTATCTCGGGGGGAGAGTGGGGGTCGGAGCGTGACCGTGAGTGACCCTAAAAGAGACGGTTGCACTCCTTAATTGCCACGACTTAGACGGGAGACCAAGGTGTCACTCACAACGACACTCAGGTCTACGTCGAAAGGAAAGCCCCCGAACCGTCGACCAGGTTCGGAGGACGGACCGAAACGCGACCCCCCTTAACCCCTCTCCGTCGGGTCCGGTAGCAGGACCACGGGGAGCCAACTAGAGGGGGAGATGCGCCGTCTGAGTCAGGGACTACGGTAGGTAGGACGTGTAAAGTATTTGTCATTTAAGTAAACTTTTGGGACGACGACTCGTCGGTAGACAGAGGTAAAAACAGTTAGACGATAATATTGTTACGATGACATGACACTCCGGCGGAAAGTGTCTGATGAACTAGGCTTCCGCTGGCACAAGTTACACCTTTGTTCTCGCTACCCGACCCGACTGTCGTAAAGGTGGGTGATCGGAAAGTAGTGACCTCGGACCTTAAATTTAGAACAAAAACTGGGTTCCACCATCATAACTACCAAAGATACAAAACGAGACGAACTAAATATATGAAATTCTAATGTCTCACAAGGTTCCAGGACTAAATATTGAATAATCCATGTTTCTTCCGTCTGTTTACAACAATGGTGAACTCTGTACGACTACCTATTTGACTCCGTATCTCACCAATGGAAAGGTTCCAGTCTGTCGTTTCCTCCTTTTTAACCTTACACAGAACCTTAATAGAGGGAGAATTTGTTACCTCGACAGAGGGAAATTGGTAAAGAAAAAGAAAAAAAAACCATGATAAATTTGTATAGTGCTTTGACGATGTGTACCTGAAAAAAAAGGAAGAGGTCTCTGACCAGACTTTTATCGTCTCTCTTGACCGTCGAGACCCGACTCAACATTCTTCGACTGTGGACCTAGGGTTCGGTCAAAAATTATGTATTGTAGGATGAACAAAGAGGAACGTCGTGACCTCTGGAGAGACGTGATTAGTAAAAAATAATCCACCCCCCCTCCCCTCTGTATAATTTGTTTTGGGTTTTTTGGTGTTGTTGTATTTTTAGAGACTTTGGTTCGGTTCCTACGTCTACCCTAACATCCGTCACCCTTGAGGAGAACGTTTCCTTCGAACCATTGAATCCGAGACAAAGGTACACGAACAGAGACCTACCTTAGCAAACGTTCTCGAGTCTCACATAAAAAGATATGAAGGGTGGTCACTCGTGGGAATGTTCGGTAAGACCCACTCTGTTCTTCTCAAAATCCGCCCCTTGGACCACCGACTCTACCATTTCTTAGACAGACGTTACGTCTTCTGGACCCAAGCTAGGGACCCCTCCCTTCTAAGGGACCTCTTGCC
Source organism: Capra ibex (assembly GCA_006410555.1). NCBI lineage: Eukaryota > Metazoa > Chordata > Mammalia > Artiodactyla > Bovidae > Capra > Capra ibex. Next base: position 61,850,003 of record SJYO01048061.1, on the reverse strand, counting down.
TTAACGATGGGTGAGGTCATGAGAGCGGATCTCTTAAGGTACCTGTCTCCTCGGGTCACCCGAGGTACCCTAGTACTACTCAGTCTGTGTTGACTCGCTGATTGTGAAAATCCACGTTTGTCCAAAAGTCTCGAGAACCTTCAAAGTAATAAAGGTACCGACACCGTGCGGAATAGACGATTGTACCTCTGAATTGGACTTTATTCAGACTAGATTGGACGTCCGCACCTGAAGTCCTTTCCGTCGTCCGAGGACACGAGTGGGAACGTCGTGGGACCCGACAGTAGCCGAAATGAAGGTAGGTGGAAAGAGACTCCCTTCACGAACCGTAGTTGTGTAAGGGAGGTCAGAGGAACAGTCAGGAGAAACACCGGAAGGGTGACGAAGAGAAAAAAAAAAGAGTTATGTAACCCGTGTGGTGGACGAAGGTCGGTCTTAACTTTCCCGGTTGAACAGGAACTTATCAGTCGCCTACAGTTCCATTTGTGAAGACGGAATAAATTTTTTTTTTAAAAAAAAAATGGAATAAACCGACACACCCCGGAATCAACACCGTGCGTCCTAGAAGAGACACAGTACTCCCTCGAAAGAAACGTCGTGCGTCTGAGAGATCAACACCGTGCACCTGAATCAACTAGGGTACCGTGCACCCTAGGATCAAGGGACTGGTCCCTGACTTGGGTGTCGGGGTGTAACCTGCCAACTAAGAATTGGTGGCCTGGTGGTCCCTTCAAGGTTGAAGACGGAATGAGAACAAGGGACCCCACTACCAACTGAAATTCTCAGTTGACCCTATCCATACCGTGGGTCGACTTTATAACCATCGACTCTATAATGACACTTCCATGAAAAATCTACACCCACTGTAAATTTAGCCATCTGGAGTTCATTTCGTCTAATGGGAGTATTCCATCCCCACCCTGAGTAGACCAGACAACTTCTCCTTCTGTCCGGTCACGACCTCTCCGACACGGGCTCCTCCTCACAGTCTTGCCCACCCGACGAGGTCCAGGACTCAAATAACGACGAGTCAGACTCCAGTGTCCGACCAGACACCCGGACCCACGAGGGGTGCTGACCCGACCGACACGCGGGCACGAGTCCGGTGACCTACCAGTCCTGGTGGCGACTCACCAGATTTCACAAGAAGGCGACTGAGAAGTTGTCTCTACCTTTGTTCGTACTGGTTTTTTCACTTAACCATCATAAACGACACCTCATAATACTTCTAATTTACTCCCACCTGGACGGTGTGTCTATTACAACACACAAATAATTTAATTGGAGTATAGGCAGATAACGAAACTACGACATGCGTATTCTTCTACAGGTACATGCATGCGAGTACACTCCTTTCCACCTCTTTTGGTACGTTACGAGAAGTACCACAAGGGTTTAGAGACAAAGATCAAAAAGACCTCCGTGTACCAACCACACCATCATTTCCTTTCTCGTCCTTGTAAACCTCCATCTAGGTAGGTGGAAGTTTGGAGAGAGAGGGTAGACGCGCGGAATACTAAATGTCGTTCACTATGATGGAAAAACTCTAAGGTCTGAAAAAAATTTTTTAACTTCATATCAATTAAATGTCACAATTAAAGACGACATGTCGTCTCACTAAGTCAATATGTATATATATATATATGTATGTGTGGAAGAAAATTTTATAAGAAAAGGTAATACCAAATAGTATCGTATGACTTATATCGAGAGACACGACATGTGTGTCGTCGTCCTGACACAGCAAATAGGGAAGATATATTATTAACGAACGTAGACGATAAAGGTTTGAGGGTCAGGTGGGGAGGGGGTGGACCGGGGCCGTTGGTATCACAATAAGAGATACAGAAACTCAGATAAAGACAAAATATCTGTGTAAACAGACGTAGTATAACATCCAAAGTGCACATTTACTATAGTATACCATAAACAGAGAAAGACTGAAGTGAGACATACCATTAGAGATCCAGGTAGGCACAACGACGTCTACCGTAATAAAACAAAAGAAAATTGCCGACTCATTATAACATGTATACATAGTGTAGAAAAAAATTATACTTAAATAAATAAAATTAACCTCCAATTAATGAAATGTCATAACATAACCCAAACGGTATGTAGTTGTACTTAGGCGGTGTCCATATATGCACAAGGGGTAGGACTTGGGGGGAGGGAGAAGGGAGGGCCATGGTAGGGAGACCCAGCAGAGTCACGTGGTCGGGGTTCGTAGGTCATAGTACGTATCTTGGACCTGACCGATAAGTAAAGTATATACTATAATATGTACAAAGTTACGGTAAGAGGGTTTAGTAGGGTGGGAGTGGGAGAGGGTGTCTCAGGTTTTCTGACAAGATATGTAGACACAGAGAAAACGACAGAGCGTATGCCCCAATAGTAATGGTAGAAAGATTTAAGGTATATATCCGCAATCATATGACATAACCACAAAAAGAAAGACCGAATGAAGTGAGACATATTAGCCGAGGTCAAAGTAGGTGGAGTAATCTTGACTAAGTTTACATAAGAAAAATTACCGACTCATTATGAGGTAACACATATACATGGTGTTGAAGGAATAGGTAAGCAGACGACTACCTGTAGATCCAACGAAGGTACAGGACCGATAATATTTGTCACGACGCTACTTATAATCCCATGTACACAGAGAAAGTTAAGACCAAAGGAGTCACACATACGGGTTGTCACCCTAACGACCCAGTATTCCATCAAGATAAAGGTCAAAAAATTCCTTAGACGTGTGACAAGAGGTATCACCGACATGATCAAACGTAAGGGTGCTTGTCACATTCTCCCAAGGGAAAAGAGGTGTGGGAGAGGTCGTAAATAACGAACATCTGAAGACCTAGCGTGGGTAAGACTGACGACACTTTACCATGGAGTAACACCAAAACTAAACGTAAAGAGACTATTACTCACTACAACTCGTAGAAAAGTACACAAACAATCGGTAGACATACAGAAGAAACCTCTTTACAGATAAATCAAGAAACCGGGTAAAAAACTAACCCAGCAAATAAAAAGACCTTAACTCGACATCCTCAACGAACATATAAAAACTCTAATCAACAAACAGTCAACGAAGTAAATGATAATAAAAGAGGGTAAGACTTCCGACAGAAAAGTGGAACGAATATCAAAGGAACCAACACGTCTTCGAAAATTCAAATTAATCCAGGGTAAACAAATAAAAACGAAAATAAAGGTTATAAACCCTCCACCCAGTATCTCCTAGGACGACACTACATACAGCCTCTCACTAAACGGATACAAGAAGAGATCCTCAAAATATCAAAGACCAGAATGTAAATCTAGAAATTAGGTAAAACTCAAATAACAACACATACCACAATCTTTCACAAGATCAAAGTAAGAAAATGTTCACCAACTGGTCAAAAGGGTCGTGGTGAAAAATTTCTCTAACAGAAATTAGGTAACATATAAGAAAGGAGGAAACAGTTTCTATTCCACAGGTATCCACACACCTAAATAGAGACCCGAAAGATAAAACAAGGTAACTAGATATAAAGACAGAAACACGGTCATGGTATGACAGAACTACTGACACCGAAACATCATCTCGAACTTCAGTCCGTCCAACTAAGGAGGTCAAGGTAAGAAGAAAGAGTTCTAACGAAACCGATAAGCTCCAAAAAACATAAAGGTGTGTTTAACACTTTAATAAACAAGATCGAGACACTTTTTAAATCCACCATCGAACTATCCATACCGTAACTTAAACATCTAACGGAACCCATCATATGAGTAAAAGTGATATAACTAAGAAGACTAGGTACTTGTACCATATAAAGAGGTAGATAATCATAGGAGAAACTCAAGTAAGTGGTCACAAAATATCAAAAGATATATATCCAGAAATCAAAGAAATACATCTATATAAGGATTCATAAAATACAAAAAAAAAAAAACAACAACAACAACGTTACCACTTACCTTAACAAAGGAATTAAAGATGAAAGAGTAATAATCACATATCCTTACGTTCCCTAAAGACACACAACTAAAATATAGGACGTTGAAATGATATAAGTAATTAATCGAGATCATTAAAAGACCACCTCAGAAATCCCAAAGATACATCTCCTAGTACAATAGACGTTTGTCACTCTCAAAATGAAGAAGAAAAGGTTAAACCTAAGGAAAATAAAGAAAAATACGAGACTAACGATACCGGTTTTGAAGGTCTTGATACAACTTATCATCACCACTTTCACCCGTGAGAACAGAACAAGGACTGAAGTCCCCTTTACGAAAGTCAAAAAGTGGTAACTCCTATTACAAACGACACCCAAACAGTATATATCGAAAATAATACAACTCCATACAAGGAAGATAAGGACGAAAGACCTCAACAAAAAAAAAAATAGTATTTACCTACAACTTAAAACAGTTTCCGAAAGAGACGTAGACAACTCTATTAGTATACCGAAAATAAAAAGTTAAACAATTACACCACTTAATGTAACTAACTAAACGCCTATAACTTCTTAGGAACGTAGGGACCCTATTTCGGGTGAACCAGTACCACATACTAGAAAAATTACACAACAACCTAAGACTAACGATCTTAAAACAATTCCTAAAAACGTAGATACAAGTAGCCACTATGACCGGACATCAAAAGAAAAAACACACTGTAGAAACAGTCCAAAACCATAATCTCACTACCACCGGAGTATCTTATTCAAACCTTCAAAGGTAAGGAGACGTTAAAAGACCTTCTCAAACTCATCCTATCCACAATCGAGAAGAGATTTAAAAACCATCTTAAGTCGACACTTCGGCAGACCTGGACCGGAAAACAAACGACCTTCTAAAAACTAATGTCAAAGTTAAAGGTACGAACACTACCCAGACAATTCTAAAAGATAAAGAAGGACCAAGTCAAAACCTTCCAATACGAAAAGATTCTTAAACAGGTAAAGAAAGTGTAACAGGTAAAATAACCGTATATTAACGACTATCATCAGAGAATACTAGGAAACATAAAGACACAACAGACAACACTAGAGAGGTAAAAGTAAAGATTAAAATAACTAAACTAAAAAGAGGGAAACAAAGAACTACTCAGACCGATTACCAAACAGTTAAAATAAATAGGACAGTTTCTTGGTGGAAAACCGAAACGACTAAAAACGATACCAGAGAAAACAAAGAAAACGTAAATAAAGACGGGATTAAAAATTCTAAAGAAAGGAAGATGATTGGGACCCCAAGAGGTAAAGAAGGAAAAGATCAACGAAATCCACACCTCAATCCAATAAACTGAAAAAAGAATAAAGAACTCCATACTGACATAACGATACTTGAAAGGGGAATCGTGACGAAAATGTCACAGGGTGTCCAAAACCCAACAACACAAAAGTAAAAGTAAGTAAAGATACGTATAAAACTAAAGAAAAAACTAAAGAAGACACTAAACAACCAATAAGTCGTCGCACAACAAGTCGGAGATATACAACCTTAAAAATTATCAAAAAGAGGACATTAACTCTAGATTAGAATGACGTAACACCAGTCTTTTCTACGAACCTTACTAAAGTTTAAAAAACTTAAATGGTTCCGATCTAAATACCGGGTCCTATACTAGATAGGACCTCTTCCAAGGCACACGTGAACTCTTTTTCCATTTTAAGTAACAAAACCCCACTTTACAGGATATCTATAGTTAATCCAGATTGACCAGATAACATAACAAATTTCAAACACAAAGGAACAATTAAAAGACAAATCAAGTAGATAGGTATCCACACTCACCCCATAATTTCAGAAAACGATAATAACACAATAACAATTAAAGGGGAAAGTATGAACAATCGTAAACAGAATGTATAACGGCACGAGGATACAACCCACGTATATATAAATATTAACAATATAGAAGAAAAACCTAACTAGGAAACTAGTAATACATCGCATGAAGAAACAGAGAAAAGTGTCGGAACAAAATGTCAGATAAAATAACCTATACTCATAACGATGAGGACGAAAGAAAACCAGGGACAAACGTACCTTTTAGCAAAAGGTCTGGAAGCGAAAGTCAGACATACACAGGGGACAAAACTCCACCTAGAGAACATCCGTTGTATATATTCCCAGAACCAAAACATAGGTAAGTCGGTCAGAAACAGAAAACCAACCCCGTAAGTTGGGTAAATACAAATTCCATTAATAACTATTCATACTAGGGTAAAGGTAAATGAAATAACAAAAACCCAAACTCAAATATGTGGGAAAAACACAAAGGACAGATCTCTTCTAGGAAATCGTAAACAACCTCTCGACCAAACTACCACAACTTAAGAGAGTCGAAAACGAACAGACATTTCGAAAACTAAAGAGGAAGTATATATTTACTCTAGGAACGACCCATGTCATTAGACCCGACATCCAATAAAAGAAAGTAGTGAAATTCATACAGAACGGTAAGGGAGGACCGGACTTCTCAAAGATAACTTTCTAGTCGACAATAGGATACCCTTAGGGGAACACACAATAGACAACAAAAAGGGAACGACGAAATACTATAAACAGGAAACACAGACTAGAAACAATTAAACTAATTATACACAGAACCCCACAAAGTGGAACCCAAATAGGACAAACCCTAACAGACCCAAAGAACCTGAACCCACTAATAAAGGAAGGGGTAAAATCCCTTCAAAAGTTGATAATAGAGGAGTTCATAAAAGAGTACCAGAAAGAAAAACAGAAGAAGAAGACCCTGACGATACTAAGTTTACAACCCCGTAAAGTGTAACAGGGTCTCCAGAGACTCTAACAGAAGTAAAGAAAATTAAACAAAAAGAAAAAAGGAGAGACTAAGTAAATAAAGATGGTAAGATAGAAGATTAAGTGATTAGGATAGAAGACGGAGACAATAAGATGATAAACAACTGAGGTCTCACAAAAACTAGAGTAAATAACGTAACAAGTAATATAAAACTGAGAAAAAATAAAGAAGATCCAGGAACAATTTAGAAAGAACGTAGAAGAGTTAGGAAACAGAGGTCCGATAGAGAGACACTAAGGTAAAACTAAAGTTCTAAAACCTAGTAAAAGTGATAGTAATAAGTCCTAAGAAATAGTCCATCTAAGGGACAGAGAAGGACAAAACAAACCAAACCACCCGTAAATAGGACAAGGAAATGGACGACCCATAAGGAGACAGAGAAGTAGAACAAATATAACGACGTAAACCCCACCGGAAAGACATAAGACCGTCAAACACCTCAAGAGAAATAACAACTCAAAGGAGCGACACCCACCCCAACATAGTCACCGAACAGTTCCAAAGAACCCTTTGGAAGAATCCCTTCGAACACAACCACAAGACCACCCACCTCGACCTAAAGAAGAGAAACCTCACGTCACTTCACAGGTTATTACTCAAGACTCTACAGTTAACAAAACCTCATTGAAACCCGTCGGACATATAACCTCGAGTCCCGACACAAGGACACAACGACCTCTTAAACGCACCATACAGAACGTGACCTTGAACAACCGGGAACTCACCACGAACCAAAGTCACTTCCATACCTCCGTAAACTACTCGAGGACAGTTAATTACAAGGGACCTCAGTCCTCAGGAGACCACAAGAGTTCCAAACCTGTATTCGTAGGACGAAGACCAAAAGTCAGAATAAAAATGTCATCAGAGTTCTGAAGAAGAAGATATGTCGTGATAACTATTTTGTAGACCCAATTTCTACTTTTCAAAGAGATGTCACTCCCTGTGGGTCTCTCCCAGTGTCTCAATGTACCTCTTCTCTTCTTCCTCCTCCCTCAATCTCCACTGGGCTTACTCTACTCCACCTTAGTTTTCTCCTCTCTCGTTCGATCGGTCATTAGTGAAGGAATACACGTGAGGTGTTGACCTGGGGAGTCTCTACAAGTACCTCAATATGTCTCTTCTCTTCTCCCTCCTTCCTCTGTCTCCACCGACCCTCCTATTTTCCCCCATTAGTTTTCCTCGTTCTGTCTAGGTCGGTCATTAGTCAAGGGATTCACAAGAGGTGACAGACCTTGTGTGTCTTTAAGTGTCTCAACCCATCTCTTCTCTCCCCCATCCCTCCTCTGTGTCCACTGGACCACCTCTTTTTCCTCTCAGGTTTCTCCCTCCCTCGTCAGTTCGGTCATTAGAGCGAGGGTTCATTTTTACCCATGACTCCTAACCCAAGAATTTCCATGTTTTAACTATTGTTTATGGTTTTTCGTTTCTAATTTTTAGATCTCATCTCAAACCTTAAAGTTGTTATGTTATAATTTCCTTTCTTCTTTTTTTTCTTTTTTCAGTGTTTTTAATATATATATACTTCAAACGAAATTTTTTTTCACAGAAAAAAAAAACGTTTCATTATCATTCAATATTTTCAATTTTAATTTCCTCATTATCTCCTGTAGTTGTATCTAGTCGGTATCCACATGTATATAAGGGAGGGAAAACTTGGAGGGAGGGTAGAGGGAGGGGTAGGGTGACGAGATCCAACTATGTCTCGCGAACAAACTCAAAGGACTCGGTATATCGTTTAAGGGTAACCGATAGATAAAATGTATACCATTACATTCAAAGGTACAATTAGAGAGGTGTGTAGAGTGGGAGAGGAGGGGAGAGGGGTACAGGTATTCAGACAAGAGATACAAAGAGGTATCAACGGAACGTTTATTTAAGTAACCATGGTAGAAAGATCTAAGGTATGTATACGTAATCCTATACAATAAGTAGAAATAGAAAGACTGAATGAAGTGAGACACATTATCCGAGATCCAAGTTGACGGAGTAATCTTGACTGCGTTTCCACAACGAAAAATACCGAGTCACTATAAGGCAGCACATATACGTGGTGTAGAAATAGGTAAGCACACACAGCTACCCGTAACTCCAAAGGTCCAGGACCGACAACACTTATCACGACGACAATTGTAACCACACGTACATAGGAAAACCTAATCTCATAACAGACCTATATACGGGTCCTTTACCCCGAAGGGTCCACCGTGATGACCATTTCTTGGACGGACAGTTGTGTCCTCTACGTTCTCTGAGTCTAAGTCAGGGACCCAGCTCTTCCTAGGGGACCTCCTCCCGCACCGTTGGGTAAGGACATAAGAACGGACGTCTTAGGGTACCTGTCTCCTGGATTACCCGGTGGTAGGCGTCCCAGTGTCTCTCAACCTGTACCGACTTTCCTGAAACGTGTGTACGTGCACGGGTCCTTACCCTAAAGACCTAGTATACCATCAAGACAAAAATCAAAAGACTCCTTGGAGGTATGACAAAAGGTATCACCGACATTGTTGAATGTAAGGGTAGTTTCTTACACCCTTCCAAGAGAAAAGAAATATAGGAACAGTCGTAAACAATAAACACCTCAAAATTTACTACTGGTAAGACTAGTTACACTCCACCATAGAGTACCATCAAAGGTAAACGTAAAAAGATTATTAATCACTACAACTCGTACAAAAGTATACGGACAACCGGTGACATAAAAAAGAAGACTCTAGACACATCAATCCCGAAGATAAAAAATTAACCCAACAAAAACAACCACCACCACTCGACATACTCGACAAACATATAAAACCTTTAGTTCGGGAACAACCAACATGACAAACATCTATAAAAGAGGGTAAAGTCCAACGGAAAAGTAGAAAATTTTTACCAAAACAAAGAACACGTTATCGAACACTCAAACTAATCCAGGGTACAAAGAAAAACAAAAATCAAGATAACGGAACCCTCTGACTGGATTCTTTTGTAACCACGCTACATACAGTCTCTTACAAAAGGAACACCAGAGAAGATCCTCAAAATACTAAAGTACAGAAAACACATTCAGAAATAGGTAAAACTCAAATAAAAACACATACCACTCCCCTCAAAGATTGAAGTGACTAAATGTACACTGGTAGGTTAAAAGGGTTGTAGTGAACGACTTCTCTGACCTAGGATCTGAAAAATTCTGAGAATTAACCTGGAGTCGAACTAACCCCCCCCTCCAGAATCCTCTAAATGAATCCTCAGGTGTCTCTTAAGTGACACTCTACTACGTACGAAGCCACTTAGTGGTTTCGACTCGTGGTAACTCTTCATTCGAAAGACTTGCACTATGGGATAGTACGATGACCTTAGAAGTTATCAAATCGGGAATTCAAACAGGGTCAAGCGAGTTCTTACTACCAACAACTGTATAACCTTCGGACTATTTATCGAAATTTTGGACCACTCAACACGTCGTCTTCAATAATCACCATCTCCTATTTACCCCTTCTCTTGTCTGGTCGACGGTTTACTTCCACAAAATATACTTGTTGGCACTCTTCAGAGTCGATGTGTGTTCCGATGTCCGAACCTTCCTTCAAACCGAGGGTCCCTACAATGGACCACTATCATCCCCACCAGAGGTAAAGTCATTGTTGTTATCCCTTAAGGGACCACCAGGTCACCAACCCTGAGGTCTGAAGGTAGCGTCTCCAGTGTCCAAATGAGATCAGTCCCTTGATTCTAGGGTGTAGGTCCGACGTACCACGTCGGTTTTTTTTTTTTTTAACGCCAAAGCAAAAGGAGTATCAGATCTTGTCACCAAGAATCGGTTATCTCTACAACGGGAAGTCCCCGGTAAACTGTTATAGATCAGTCAAGACTAACGGTGAAGGCCTCATCCCCCATTCCCCACGATAACAGTAGGTCCCCGTAGATCCCGAAGGGTCCACCGAGTCACCATTTCTTCCGTGGACGGTCACGTCCTCCACATCCTCTACACCCAAGCTAAGGACCCAGTCCTCCTAGAGGACCTCCTCGTTCACCGTTGGGTGAGGTCGTAAGAACGGACCTCTTGGGGGTACCTGTCTCCTCGCACCGCCCGATGTCAGGTACTCCAGTGTGTCTCAGCCTGTACCGACTCGCTAACTCGTCCCCGTTGAGCTCGTAGGGGGTCTCGTGTCCCGTCGGAGTCTTGTTAATACGCTGGGTTTGGTACTTATCGCGACTCCACCTCTGTGGGACCAGATCTCCGGAGGTCCTTCCCCTCCGGCGGGTCCAGACACGACAGTCTGACGACCGGCCTCTCCGGATCTCAGTGTCGAGGAGGTAGGTACCCTAAGACGTCCTTCCTTGTGACCTCACCCAACGGTACGGGGGGAGTCCCGGTCCCTAACTTGGGTCCGGAGGACGCAACGTCCGTCTAAGAAAAAAAAAAAAAAATCAAAAAATAAAAAAATTTAAAATTTTAGAAATTAAGAATGTGCGCAAGGGTTTGTACTTGGGGGGAGGGTGGAGGGAGAGGTATTGTAGAGAGACCCAGTAAGGGTACGTGGTCGGGGTTCGTACGACATAGGACGCAGTCTGTATCTGACCGCTAAGTTAAGAATGTACTATCATATGTACAATCTTACACGTCCGTCTAAGAAATGACAGACTCGGTGGTCCCTTCGGGACGTCCTCTTGTCCTCAGACTTTGTATCAAACCTACAAAGGAGGTTCTGTTTCCTCAAGTAAATTACACCTCAAGACACGATGCCTGCGATGGTGTCGTGTTGGTCTATAACCTCCTTCACTAGACTCTGGCCAAGTGGAGTGACGGAGTAGCGTTACCCCTCCATTTCGGTCTTACCTAAAGTACTACCTTGTTATCGAAGGGACTGTTTCCCTGAAACAAAGGAAGGCGGGAAAAACTATGAAAGACACACCAGAGGAGGTCGAGGTCCGAAATAGAGGGGTCAATCTCCCGTTTGAGACTCAACGGTTCCCGATACCTAAGAGGGGAAAGGGCCCGGAAAACGGTAAGGAGTGTTTCCCGTCCGGGAGTCCTTCCTTTACACATTATTTCCTTTCAATGGTAAGTCGAATTACATCAGGTTGTCCGACTGTTGGACTTTTTTTTTTAGTCCTGTCCTTCTTCTTTTGGTGGGAGTCACTACTTACAAGATTTTAATCTCAGACGTCATGTCCATCACATAAAGGAATCTTATAATTATACGGGAGGGACCTCATATAGTACCTCTAAAGAGACCCTTTAATCGTTCGTGTGCCCTTCTCAAAGTCCGACCTTCCTATCAAACTTATAGAATTCACTAACTTTATTCGTTTAATTTTTTACTTGAACAATATAAGTCCTGGTCTAATTATTGTCCCGTCAATCAAAATCCGGTAAAAATACCACGGTCTATCCTTTGTGGTCTCCTAAGAATACAGGGTTTCTCCGTAAGTAATTCCATACAAAGATCTCGGAAGTTCAAAGTTCCCTTGTCTTTCTTGTCACAAAGGTTAGATGAGACGAATCCTCCCACACTGGAGAAATTCTGTCGAGGCCCCGTTTTGGTCCTGATTTTGTCAAAGAACTGGTGTTCTGATAGTGGGACACGACAAAGTGGACGGGAGACAGTACTACGGACTACAAGATGGTGACTGTCCACTCCTCTACTTTTATACCATCCACAAACCAGTCCGGTTACACCTGTACACAAGGTCGAAATACGAGGGCAAGACACTCCGAACCAATCGAAAGGACTGAGAACTCAAGATCGCACCCTCATTTCTTTTATTAATGGTGTTCGTCAAATAATTAGACAGGGTACTTTCGACGAAGATCCAGAGAATTTCGAGAAAGAAAATTACGTCAGTAATGTCTAAAAGTATTGAATCTGGTCACGAAAAGTCTTACACTAATCTCTTCGTGAACAAGACGTCCATAGCAGTCGTTTAAAAGAGATTAATTACACAAAGGACCGATTTACATACACACTCTTTGGTCAATTTGGTTCCATTTGTCTGTATCCTTAAGAGTCTCGGAAAATATCCAATCATTCATGTCACTGAATGGTTTTCCTATATTATTTATCGTAAAGTGTTTGAACACTTATATTTTCAGAAAGAAAAATCACCTTATAGAGTATTGTAGAAGACCTCGTGATCAAAAATACCTTCTATCAAAACCTTTAATACCATCCAACTAACGTAACTAGGGGGTGGGCACCAAAGACCCGAGTCAGTACACTGAATGAAACCGGTTAACCACAAATCGTTTCCTTTAGTCAGGACTTATAAGTAACCTTCCTGACTACGATTTCGACTTTGAGGTTATGAAACCGGTGGACTACACTTATTGACTGAGTAACCTTTTCTGGGACTACGACCCTTTCTAACTTCCGTCCTCCTCTTCCCCTGTTGTCTCCTACTCTACCAACCTACCGTAGTGGCTGAGCTACCTGTACTCAAACTCGTTTGAGACCCTCAACCACTACCTGTCCCTTCGGACCGTACGACGTCAGGTACCCCAGTGTTTCTAAGCCTGTACTGACTCGGTGACTGGACTTCACACTACTTTTACTCTCTGGACCTTTCAGAAACACGAAATTCCGAAAGACAGAACGACGAGAAACATTACTTCTGTAGTCAGTGTGAGAAGAGAACGAAGAAGCAGTAGTACTCACATACGATCCCGACGAGACTACCTTCCTACTCTGAATACCTCTCACCTAAACAGTGTCAACTCCAGTAACCCTGTACAAACGAAGTTCGGTTAATGGTGGTCTTTGTACTAGGGTCGGTAATCGATCAACTGAATTCTTTTGTGTGTTCAGTCCCTTAAGGGACCACCAGGTCACCAATCCTGAGGTACGAAGGTGATGATCTTTGGACCACTTAGTGACCAACCCCTTGATTCTAGGGTGTTCGACACACACACCGTGTCGAAGGGCGGGTGGGGGGGGTTGGTTTTTTTCCGTTTACTCGGGTCCTTTCTAATCCTCTTTAAGGGTTGAATTTAGTGTGTGGGCGTCTGGACATTAGTGTTAATTACACATTGTCCTCTTTTAACTGTATCTTTAACCTCACCTTTGACCGTGTCCTCACTTCACGGATGTGAGAGTAGAGTTGACAAGTAAAATAAGGATACACGTGTTATGTGAATGGGGAAAGGAAGGTTCCCGGGGCTACTACAGTAAATTAGTGTCGTAGTCCGAGTTCAAGGTCCCGGAGTTTTACATATTGTACAAGTTTACACCGAGGACCTACATTTAAGAAACACTGTTTTTCCCGGATACTTACTTTTCCCATTCGATAAAATAGGGTTTAGAATATGTCATCCCATTCCTTCCTGTCCCATCAATATCGTTTGTTAGGGTAAGTGTTCTACTTACCTTTAATGTACTCCGTCTTCAAGTGTCGTCAAGACTTTAGGTCAGCACACTTACGACGGTCCTCGTGGACAAGGTCTCCTCCACTTGCAAGGAACTGACCCGGAGTCGCGACGAGGCTCCCTAGGAGACGTCAGGTAGCAGAAGACACCGAGAGACGCGATGACAGACCCTGCGGACACGACCAGGAGAGAGGAGAAACACGAAACTTGTCAAAAGATTGGGACGAAAAAGAAACACTTTTACTCCTTGGATCCCTACAACAATGAAAAAGTTGTCAGACAAAAAAAAAATCCTATTTAACCATCTTGAGAACGGTTATATCACGGGAGTTACAAACACACCCAAAGAATGTTTAGACTACTCGGCTTTCGTTATGGATGTTAAGAAAATCTCGATCTCGAGACAGATCTGTATTAATGACAAACCCGTTCACTCCAAAGACACCCCCGTTACGAAAATTTTGAGGATGGTCAGGAAAACAGATCGAATCTCCAAGAAGATCCAAGACAAAACAAAGAAAGTCTCCAGTATTATTTTCCAGAATTTACAAACAAACCGAGGAACGGGGTCCGCAATAAAATGAAACTCTGAGAAAAGGACTAACTTCTCTGTTCTCTAACAAAAGGTTGGTTCTTCAATGGAAAGAAGACATCGGGGAAATTTGAACAAAACAAATAAAAAAACCGGTACGACCCAGAAACAACGACCCGTGCCCGAAAGAAATCAACATCACTCACCCTCTACGAACAGAAACGCCACCCGCCCGAGGAGTGACTTCCACTCTTCCACCGAAGAGAATCACTTCGTGTCCGGGATCCGTGTGTGTACCCGAAGCCGAATCAACGAGTCACCGTACACCCTAAAAGAATCTGGTCCCTAGCCTGGACACAAGGGACGTAACCGTCCACCTAAGAATTGGTGACGTGGTGGTCCCTTCAGGGAGTCAATAAAGAGTCTGGGAAGACTAAAGAGCATCCTTGGAGTGACTATGCACTCATCGCTCTCGGGGACCATGAAAGTCCCAAGACGGACCTATACAATAATGAGTTTAGGGCTCCAAGTCATCCATGTAAAGAATAGAAGACTTAATTGTTTACCGTCATAATGGTCAAAAAAACCGGTGACGTATTGGTTACAACGATAAAAAAGGTAGGAGAATATCGTCAAAAGAATAATGAAAAGGGTGAAGACGGGTAAGGAACCAGAGTTTCTGTAACAGAGTAAAAAATGAAGACAATATTGTCGTGGGATTAAGATTTAACATCAAAGACACAGTCAATAGACAACGGTGTTTATTACGACGTATTGTTCAGTGGGGTCTTAAGTCACCGAACTTTATCGGTAAATTAATCGAGCGTTCAGACGGCCAAGTGTAATTCCGACTTCACATGAACAGAGACTATGCAAGAGAACTAATGAATATAATCAGTAGGACACAAGATCGATCGGACGACGCGAGAGTGTTGGTACCGTTCTCTCGTCCGTCTCTACACGTCCACGACCAGTTCGAAGACGATTGTAGAGAAGTCGGTTTTTCGTCCCGTCTTCTGGTCCAGGTCTCAACTTCACCCTCCTCTAATGTTTTCATGTTCCTTTCTCCCCATCTATGTCCCGTCGGTAACTTATCCCGACAACTGTCAGAAGTAAACGATGTCCTTAACAACATATATATTCTTGGAACGAGGTAACGGAGAGACCTCGTCTCGAGTAACTACAGGAACACCCAATCGATCGAGTCAAGGGAACGGAAAAGACTGAGAAAACATTTAAAAAAAAACATTTGGGTGGATATATATATATATAAAACCGGTCATAGTAGAAAATTTCCGTACAAAGTATATGAATGATTGTAATAGATCTCCCCAATCAACCTCTTCCGTTACCATGGGGTGAGGTCATGAGAACGGACCTCTTAGGGTACCTGCCTCCTCGAGTCACCCGACGTCAGGTACCCTAGTGTTTCTCAGCCTGTGCTGACTCGCTGAAGTGAAAGTGAAAAGGGAAAGTACGTAACCTCTTCCTTTACCCTTGGGTGAGGTCACAAGAACGGACCTCTTAGAGTCCCTACCCCCTCGGACCACCCGACGGTAGAGACCCCAACATGTCTCAGCCTGTACTGACTTCACTGAACCGTCGTCGTCCCCCTAAGCACCGTGGAAGATAATAAACAGGAGATTCACTTAGTAGGAGGTCCCTTCTCATTTATCGACTATCTTCTCCCTTCGTGAACTCCCCCGTTTGTACTAATGGTCGTCGTCTCTACGAACTCATAGTCACATACACACATTTACACCGATGTACTTTTACGTAAACATACTACACACGTATGGACACACTTCAAAATAATCATATACTGATTATGAGTAGACACGTGTACACGTAAACACGGATATATATACGTGTCACCACCCACGAGGAAGGGTCGAATAAAATTTTTCATGGTGACATGAACTAGACTACTTAGTACTCTGTCACTGTCCTACTTCAGAATACCCTTTTTTCCTTTATCCTCAGGTTTCCCAATTACTCTTGTTTCACCCTCAACTCACGGAGGTTCAAACTCTTAGAAGGCCGTCATTACTTGCAAAGGAATGGGGAAGAGGGGCGGGGGAGGTGCAATAGGGAATTTGGACCTACGACCTCTTTATCCTCGATTTTGTAGGGATGACGGTAAGTCAAGTCAAGTCAAGTGAGTCAGCACAGGCTAAGAAACACTGGGGTACTTAACGTCGTACGGTCCGGAGGGACAGGTAGTGGTTGAGGGTCTCAAGTGAGTTTGAGTACAGGTAGCTCAGCCATTACGGTAGGTCGGTAGAGTAGGAGACAACAGGGGAAGAGGAGGACGGGGGTTAGGGAGGGTCGTAGTCTCAGAAAGGGTTACTGAGTCGAGAAGTGTACTCCATCGGTTTCATAACCTCAAAGTCGAAATCGTAGTCAGGAAGGTTACTTGTGAGTCCTGACTAGAGGAAATCCTACCTGACCAACCTAGAGGAACGTCAGGTTCCCTGAGAGTTCTCAGAAGTTGTGGTGTCAAGTTTTTGTAGTTAAGAAGCCGTGAGTCGAAACATTAGACTTCGTCTCTTCGTGTTCTCTCTAAAATAAGGAGGCTAAGAGGGTGGTTTTACAGGGAAAGAATAACCTCCAGTTCCTGGTCCCTATTTTGTAGGTCAGGAAAGAGTCAGGGTTCTAACCCTACAACAAGACAAAGGAAACCTTATAAAATGTAAACTTTTTTGTGTGGTCCAAACAGAAACGGTTCTGACGGAAGGTTCTCCAGACCAAACTCAATCCTTGAAATGACCAAGAAGCAACTAAAGACCTCAGGGATTTTGGAGGGTCACTCTGGTGCCCTTACGCCTCAAGAAGTCTTCCGGATGTAGATCGAGGAGTGTCAGGTGGTCCGAGAACCCTGGCGTCCTCTAAAGGACAATACGACACAATTCCGTAAACAATAAGGTTCCTCCTTAGTCCTTCGACTTCGGTGAACTACACAATCACCACTGGAGACTCCCCTCTAAGAAAGGTTAACCGTCACCTGACACCTCCGGTACTCTATCTTTTGCAGACGATTCAAGACACTTGAATCTACTGGATCATTCAGGGCCTATTACCCTTCTTAATATACTCTGTCCAACCATTATAGTAGGGGTAAAGTCTCTAGTTCAGTGCAAGGACACTAGTGAGTGAACTTTACTAAGGTCTTTTACCTTAGAACGACATGACGGAGACTGGTCCACTGGGTGGGGAAGGTACTCAGTTTTTGACCTCCGAGGAGGAAATAGTCGGGCATCTTCAGTCGCTATATGTTATGAACTGAGATCCACCCGTATCAGATCTAAAGCGACAGACAAGAGACCGTGGGTCAAACGAACGTATATCGTGGTGTGTCGGAAAAGAAACCGTCTGTAACTTGGATTCAATGGAAATCGACGAGTTCCTTGTCCACCACCACCACCACAAATCAGTGGGTCGAACAGCCTGAGAAAACTCTTGGGGTACCTAACTTTAAAAGGTCCGTTCTTATGACCTTAACCCAAGGGTAAAGGAAAGAGGTCACCTAGAAGGGCTGGGTCCCTAACTTGGGTACAGAGGACGTAACGTTCACCTAAGAAAATGGTGACTAGGTAACCCCCTCGGGGGTTCCTTGTCTATGACTCCACGTTTCAGGAAGGGTCGACGAACGGGTCGGAATCCTTCACTGTTAATAGGATTCTTAAGTATCGTGAAGGATAAACTTTGAACTAAATGACACTAACAATTCAGTATTTTTACTATGTACTATACAACTAAACTGCATTGTTAGTTACAGACAAATTATTTGCTGGGTGTTACCGCAAGTATATAATAGGGGTAGACTTCTGTCACAAACTGAACGGTCGGGTATAAAGTGTAAGATAGAGTTTTTTTATGTTCTCTCTGTTTGGGCGTGTATACGTATTTGTATAAGTTTCCGTTTTCTAAATAAATAACTACTCTCGGAGTTTAACTGGTTAAAAATCGAAAAAGAAAACTTTTCTTCTTACAAAAGACTTTTCTCTAACGATGGTCTACAACACCCAACGTATCGTGAGTGAGTCTATACTTTTCGTCTACTCTACCTTATAAGGCCAAAGACGAAGTCAGGATAAGAATAGATGTGCATCGAGAAGAATTCACTTGAGCTGTCACAGCCCGAACTATAATTCTATCTGACGAAATCCTTTGTTCTTTTTCTCAAAAATGAGGGATGTTGTTGTTTACTCGAAATATATCCTTAAAGAAACACGTCCCCTTCTATAATGTTAAAAGTTGTGTGTTATTTATGTAAACGATCTGTTTTTTTACGTAAAGTAATGGACGTTTCGTGAAAAACAACATATAATTGGTGAAAGAACGAAACAGATCTTTTCATGGTAAAAGATGACATTTTGCAAACGTTAAAGAAAAATACTCAGACAAAAAGGGTACTTCATTCTTGCAAGGTAATGTATCGGGACATGCTATGTAATACATTCTCCACTTTACCCGTCAACTTTGCAGACTCGAAATGACAAACACATAGAGGTACCAAAACTCTCGTCCGTTTTTCTCAATTTTAAAACCTGGGCTTGTCGATTAAAATAATTGCGTTGAGCAGACATTAATGATCTAAATGACCTCAGGAAATGAAACTGAGAGAGTCGTTGATATTATCTCCACATACAAGAGAATTTTATTATGATACCGTACAAGGTCGATGTCGATATTAAAAAGAACTGGTACAAAGACGACCCAATTTCTCTTGTATTAATTATGAAATAAATTAGGAACGTATGACATATGGATCAACTAGTAGCAAGTTTTACCGTCAACAGGTCTCGGTATGTTACAGAAGTGTCAACTTACATATACTAGGACTAATGACAAACAACCTTTATTTGGTTTATTCATTTTTCCCTCGACGATGTTTCTTAAGACCAAGATCTAAAAGAGGACCGACTACCAGTGACACTACTACTGACGGATAAGCGTATATTCGTAACGTTTCAGAACCGTCCAATCCCCCGAAGGGACCAACAAGTATACCATATTTTAGACGGACGTTACGCCTCTGAACCAAACTAATGTCCCATCCATTCTAGGGGACCTCTTCCCTCACCGATGTGTGAGGTCATAAGAACGGGTCTCTGAAGGTACCCGTCAGGTACCCGAGTGTTTCTCTACTTGTACTGACTCGAGGAAAGAAACGTCCGACGACGACGATTCAGTGAAGTCAACACAGGCTGAGACACTCCGGGGGATCTGCCGTCGGGTGGTCCGAGGGGGCAGGGACCCTAAGAGGTCCGTTCTTGTGACCTCACCCAACGGCAAAGGAAGAGGTTACGGACTTTTACTTTTCACTTTCACTTCAGCGAGTCAACACAGGCTGAGAAACGTTAGGGTGCCTGACGTAAGATGTTCCGAAGAGGCAGGTACCCTAAAAAGGTCCGTTCTCATGACCTCTTAGGGTCTCAAGGTTAATAAAAGGAATACGACTAAAATGTAAACATGTATAAATTATTTGATAAACACCCCTACTACTAATATAGACAGAATATAATAATAAACAGAATAAAATAAGAATATAAATCTTTGTATAATAACTGACCAATAGGGATTCCCGTCCTTATCTGTTTATCGTCCCTTTCCCCGAACGGATGAAACGAACCCTACTACATAGATTTCAAGACACAAGACAGAAAATTTAACCCCATTTAATTTTTTATTTAAAGATTTACATAAATAAAAATCCGACACGACCCAGAAGCAACGACACACCCGAAAAGAGAGTCAAGTCAGCGAGTCAACACAAACTGAGAAACGCTGGGGTACTTAGCGTCGTGCGGTCCGGAGGGACAGGTAGTGGTTGAGGACCTCAGGTGAGTTTGAGTACAGGTAGCTCAGTCACTACGGTAGGTCGGTAGAGTAGGAGACAACAGGGGAAAAGGAGGACGGGGGTTAGGGAGGGTCGTAGTCTCAGAAAAGGTCACTCAGTCGAGAAGCGTACTCCACCGGTTTCATGACTCAAAGTCGAGATCGTAGTAAGGAAGGTTTCTTGTGGGTCCCGACTAGAGGAAGTCTTACCTGACCAACCTAGAGGAACGTCAGGTTCCCTCAGAGTTCTCAGAAAAGGTTGTGGTGCCAAGTTTTCGTAGTTAATAAATCACGAGTCGAAAGAAGTGTCAGGTTATGTAGTGTAGGTATGTACTGGTGACCTTTTTGGTATCGGAACTGATCTACCTGGAAACAACCGTTTCATTGCAGAGACGAAAACTTATACGATAGATCCAACTAGTATTGAAAGGAAGGTTTCTCATTCGCAGAAAATTAAAGTACCGACGTCAGTGGTAGACGTCACTAAAACCTCGGGGGTTTTTATTTCAGACTGTGACAAAGGTGACAAAGTAGACAAACGGTCCTTAACTACCCTGGTCTACGGTACTAGAAGTAAAAGACTTACAACTCGAAATTCGGTTGAAAAAGTGAGAGGAGAAAGTGAAAGTAGTTCCCTAAGAAATCAAGAAGAAGTGAAAGACGGTATTCCCACCACAGTAGACGTATAGACTCCGATAACTATAAAGAGGGTCGTTAGAACTAAGGTCGAACACAAAGTAGGTCGGGTTGTAAAGAGTACTGCATGAGACGTATATTCAATTTATTCGTCCCACTGTTATACGTCGGAACTGCATGAGGAAAAGGATAAACCTTGGTCAGACAAGGTACAGGCCAAGTTTGACAACGAAGGACCGGACGTATATCCAAAGAGTTCTCCGTCCAGTCCACCAGACCATAAGGGTAGAGAACTTATTAAAAGGTGTCAAATAACACTAGGTGTGTTTCCGAAACCGTATCAGTTATTTCGTCTTTATCTACAAAAAGACCTTGAGAGAACGAAAAAGATACTAGGTCACCTACAACCGTTAAACTAGAGACCAAGGAAACGGAAAAG